>CM062815.1:983552370-983892370 GCA_031772625.1 Pinus tabuliformis
GACATGCTGCTAAGGATGGTTAGTAGGGAGGCTCCAAACGAAGCTAAGGAAAAATTTTGGAGGGTAGTTGTAGCTGCTACAACACTTGGCGACACACTGGTAGAACTCCAGCTCTCTGAATGGACCTTGTTCGAGAAAAGCAAGTCTAACACCTTCGGAAGTACTATTCAGTTCTCTTTTCGTCTTGGTTTCCACACTTGCTTGATTGTAAGATGTGGCATCTACCAAGATCTTCGTCATTCAACACACATTCCAATCCAAGCCAACATAGTTTTTTTGGTTGGGGATGAGGGCTATATTGTTGCACAAGTAGTATAGTTGTCAGAGTCTTAGTTTCATCTCTAGTGTTGCTATGCTGCTAGCAAGCCTGGACAGTACCCCAATGGAGTCATGCAGGAACACAAGCATCACTCTGCCACCAGCATCTTGGTCAATACCCTGGCGGAGTTACTTGCATCACGTCTTTGCGTAGGTATCCTTCCTCTTCTTTCACCTTATTCATTTTTCATTTTTTCAAAAATTTTCACTTTTCATTTTTCATTTTCATAATTGTGCATAACGGTTATTCATTTCAAAGGCAGAAAAGGGATCCTGACTTATTGAGAGCAGAAGAGGTTGTTCCTTCAGAGAAGTAGTTTATGTATACCTCTGACATGCTTGTTATGGTTTTCCCCCTCACCTTACTTCTACTTGGCTGAGCTATCAAGGGTGAACCCAAAAGCAATCGACTAGAGTAGGTGACACTAGTTACCGTGCAAGCGTTGTGTTTTCACCAAGGTTCACTTCGAACATTACGTATTTTCCATTGATGTATCATGGAATGAAGATAACAAGTTCTTACATATGAGAGCGGACAACATATAACCAAATGTTGATAGTTGTACAAGTCCTCTTGTAATTTACCCAGATTGTTTCAAGAGTCGCGCACGGTCTCATGCGAAACTAACCTATGAGCACAAAAAAAGTAGACAAATAAAAAACAAAGCGAAAGCAGAAGCAAATGAAAAAGAAAGTAAAGTAAGAAAACAAGCAAGCAAGAAAACAAACATGTAAAGCAAGTAAGAAAACAAGAATTCAAGCAAACAAACTGAAAGAAAAAACGACTCCTACTCCTAAGCTAATAGTGCATGGGACTGATCACGTGAACTGATACTTCCAATGCAACCACCTGCGCATTGATCGACCCATGTTGGTGAAGCATGGTTCGCGAACAACACAACTGTGCGAACCAGAAAACATGAAAGATATAACAACGAACACAAACACACTTCAAGTTTGAATGTGTCCACAAAACATAAGTGAGTGCAAGTGCATGAAAAGAAATCCGTGGAATTGTCACGGTGTTGTGTGACACTACGTGCCGCTATTAAGAAAACACATACTCTTGACTGTGACATGCAAGCAAACGAAATAAACAAAGACAAATTGAGTCGTGCACATGTGCTTGCTATGTAAGATTCCTCCAATGGATGAGCAACAGGATCATGTAGTTTGAGTGGAGGAAGCATGATCTGTGTGCGGGATTAATCTTCAATGCATATAGATGAGTGATGGGGAGCCTTGGGTGTTTTAAAAATTTCATGATCAGAAGTGAAACCAACCTCAAGACAATGAGGGCCTGACATAACCATCATCTCAGACTGAATTGCCTCGATATTCTGGGGGGCTTCAACATCATTGATAGATAGATCATCATAAACACGTGGCTTCGAAAAATCAATTGCGATAGAATCATTATTGTGATTGAATATGGGAGTAAATAGATCACGATAGCTATGATCATCAAAATCAATGATTTGATTGGCATCTTCATGGTCTGATGAATCAAATAGAGGGGTAGATGAGAAGCGGACAAATTCACCCTCTACATTTCTGGAAAAAGTAGATGAAAAGTCAAGTGGATTTTCAGTGAATAAATTATCCTCTTCATTGTCGGATGATGGACTGACATGCGGTGTGTCTTGCGAGTGATCAACAATAGGTGCATCCATAGATGGAGATACACATGTGAAATCATGGATGGCAGGTTCACCAAATATGTCAGGAAATAATGGAGGAGGTTCGGGTAGAAGGGAGTCATCATTCGCCGAGTGTTGATTCTCAAGCTCCCAGTGATACTCTTCATGAATGATAGCGCCTGTTGGTTGTGCAACACCAACTTCGTCGATGGCTTGATCCTCGTTCACAATGACTGTAGAGTTCAGAATGGAAGAACACAACACAGTATGATCCAGAGGATCATTCAAGTATGAAGATGGAGGTTGAGGTACAAAATGCATGTGAAAACTCAATGGAATCACAACCAAATCTGTGCGAAAATTAAGCGAAGTGATGTTGGGAGGATTTGATAGTTGAACATATGTGTGTGCCTATTCTCCTGCATCACTCTGCAGTGGGGGAGATGTTTGATGAGGGGACGACAGACAGTCACTAGTGACAGTGATCGTACATGTCTGTGATTGCACAACTCCTTCGTTGAAGTATGCTGAGTGAGGGTTGGGTTAAAACTTCTTCTTGGGATGGAATGATTTATTAAGACAATATTCAAATATATCCCAAATATATGGGAATTTTATTTGCCTTTTTGGAGCTTCAAACTGCAAATCATGGAAGCGCTACCACAAATCCATAGGCGATTCATGCAGGGCCTTCCGTTGTTGTAAAATTTTTTGGTTAAGAGGTTATGGATCAAAATGATGGAAGGTAGATTTAATGAGATCACACAATTTCTTGAGTGAGTGCATGCTATCAGCCAACAGACTGCAACACCACCGTTGTGGGGATTTGTGAAATGTGTATGCAAGAAGTAGGATGGTCTCTTCATCAGAACATCCATCTTCCTTGTCAAGCATGGAAAATAATTTTTGTAGGAACACAGGCCAGGCCACTTCGCCTTCACCATCATACGTGAATTTGGACAAGAGATTAAAAAACACCCTCATGATGTTGAGAGGTTCGACATGCGAGAAACATCATGGAGGGGTAAGTGTGACAGAGTCCATGATTATAGATGTACAAAGGTTCAAAACAAGATGAGAGGACACAACTTGTCATCTAGCCCTCCTTCCAACGCCAGAAATGTTGAAGGTGCTGGACCCGCCAACATGTCAGGGGATCTCCTGAGTAAGAACTCCCAACTAGACCTCAAATCCTTTGGTGTAGGAGTCCCAGCAGTGGGTTGTATGATATCACCTTGACCATGGTTTCACATAGAGGAAAGTAAGATGACCTTGTTGGTAGCAAGGGTGTGACATATGAAACAAGTCAAAGAAGGTGCATAAGCATTTCTAACACACAGAGGGTGAGGTGAGTGTGCCCCTTGGAAACCTGTGAAAGCACGGAGTTAAGAAGGGAACACATGAGCTAAGATGCATCACAAACTGGAAGGAAAGTGAGATAGAAATCCAAAGTGATGGTTAAACCAACCACACATTTTTGTAAGATTCATACATACATATATATAAAATAGCTACACATGCATGCGTAAGCAAACATATACATATATCATTTAGGGTAAACAAGATAGCTGAAATACAATACGACATATGCATGAAACATGTTGGCTCTGTTATATTAACAAGTGTAAGCTACATTCATACAATACAACCATGACCAACCACTAGTTCCGACAGCAAAATGCTACAATCACTACTGCCTATTCCTCCAAATAGATATACTAGCTCAACATAGTGGAGAACCCAAGGCTCGTTATAATATTGTCCAAGCTCTCTCTAAGATACTCCTATTGGAAGCTTGGCTAACCGAAAGCCTCTACAATGAGTTATGAGGGACTATATATAGCAAAGGGTGGGGTGGCCCTTGACATTCTCCTTTGTGACAGTTCATCTACCCTCATGGCTCTTCATCTACTCTATGACTGTTACATCCAACTATCGACGCTTGAACTTCCACTTGACAAGACATTACATACAATCTACACATGTACCCATGTGAGACAAAATAGGCTTGAGAAAGCCATGCAAGATATCACTATGACTCAAACAACTATGGGAAGACCAACTCTTTGACATCCTCACGATGGTCGACGATAGCAAATTGATGCCCAACATGGTAGTTTGCGATGGTGTCTATGTAGTATGTAGTGACGTCTTTCTGGAAACAAAATCTCGCCTCCATTGCATCCATGTACACTTCTCAGGCTCCTCTGTCCAACTCGTCTGATAGCATGCACATCATTATCTTGAGTGCAACCAGACCAACGACATATTGATGCATGGTGTCAACATTGATCACCAAGTTTGCACTAGTGGCTATGCGCATCAACTCGTCAAAGTACGACTCAACATCTAGTTGGACTTGTGCCTTTGTTTTTGCCTCGGTCAGTGTCCCAATAGATGGAATCATGTGTTCATGCACAAAAACATCCATACTACTGAATACCTATGCATGGGAAGCCTGCAAATTAGTGATGAGATGTGGGAGATCTTCATAGTTCCATATTTGACTCCAGATGCGTGCCTTCAGATCAAACGCTCTAGGCTTCATCATCGTAGGCAAGTGTAACAGGGCTCCCTTCTATCTCATTTTCCATGTTTGCGTGTAGTCAAATATAGCATGCACATTTGACAAGCTACGTTCTCTCCTAGCACATCGCTACTGCCAACCATTGAGATGGACAACTACCTTATGCACAGTACCAAACTTGGAATACAACGCCCACATGACTACCTCAAGGGATAATACTTCATTTAGTATTGCCTTCTTCAACTCTGCTCGGGCGGATGTTGTAACCAGTTCTCATCCTTACTTGGCCATCTATAGCTCCTTAGCCATTCACTCGTTCTCAGCTATCAAGAAGTGAACACTCGAGCTAGAGGCTTCGGCGTATGCTTTGGTAGCATTGACTAATGCTGCTAGATGCTTGCACACGTTAGACATGATCACTCATTCCTCAAAATACGTAGGAGATGTGTTGTCATCTGGAGTAGATACTCTATGATATTTCACAACTCTATGTTGCGACTCGTCGAATGATATGTTGTGCATCTCTCCTTCTGGATTGTCTCCAAAGATATCAGTATCTCCTTGCTCGCTTGGGACTTGCTCTGCTTCCAGATCCGGTGAAGCTAGTGGGTTGACCTCTTGGTGGTAAGGCATGAGGTCAATGTCTTGTTCTAACTCTTGCTGCTCCATATCTGTATCCATCTATTCAAGTGCTTTTTCTATCTCTTTATCGAAGTTCCGCTCCTGCGACTGCTCACCCTGTCTGCTTGGTGCTAGTTGTTCTGATGAGTCTACCACCTGTACAAGCACAATTTCATCTATCTGTACATGTTGTGCCCCTTGTTGTACATGTTCTTGCTACACTTCCTTCTCCTATTTGCGTAACTCTTGTTCCTTCCAGAGTTGCTCCTTCAACTCATGCAACTTCTTATTTATTTCCTCCATTCTTCGTTTTTCTCTCTGCCATTGTGCATTCATCCTATCGCACTATTTCCTCTTCACATCTATTACCAAAGTTGCTTTATGCACAAGTGGGTCTGCTTTAAAATTGTAGCTTTTCTCTACCTCCGTGTTGTCAACAATCTTCCTCTTGCCTTTGTCGCACACCGATATGTTTACTTTTGTTGGTGCTCTCCTAGATGTTGCTTCGTGCTTCTTCGCTAACCATTCCAAAGTGATGCTGACCGGTTCATTAGGCCTAGAGAAGCTGTAACAATATCTCCATGGGTCTTCCTCAGCCTAATGACACGCCCCGTGGAGCCACTAAAACTACAGTGATTTTTTCAAAACAATGTGTGTCATATGGATTGTAGCTTCGGGCGTCGAAAGGATATTTCTTGACCTCCTCTGCTTCGACACCTGCATGCTTGAAATTTCATATCTCATATAACCCGATCCGTAACAGAAGAGTGGGCCAAGATGCCTTCTTCTTCTTCCGATGCAGCCTAGCTAAAAAGCCTGTCGAGATGTGCTATGATACTTCTCGCATGACGAGCTTGTCCATGGCAAACTTTGGCAAAACATGTAGAGGCTTCTCCGCACTGTACATCCGTATAAAAGTGCCAGACGGTGAGGCATACCAATCCACTATGTCGATCAGTGCCTCCATTGCTGCCTTTGACATGCAAGGTGGATCCTACTCAAATATCATCTTGTACACCGGGGTGACAAAATGATTTGACAATTGTGTGATAACTCCTCTAAAGATGCATTCAAACAACATTTTACAATAAGTGTTCACAAAGGTTTCCATCGATGTCCATGCCCACTTCAAACCTGGGAACTCCTGACGGGCACAGATTGCATCCCAGATGTAAGCGGACATGTAGATTTTAGCTTGCTGACCTTTCGGTGGTTGTCGAGCTCTTGTTACCTGTTCCTTTAGTCTAGGAGCCAATATGTCAGACTGGTTGCATGCTTTGCCTTCACTGGCCAGTTGGTCCAACGCAATCACCCAACTTTGCGGGAAGGTATCCGTGCTCTCTTGTCCATATAGGCGACATGAAAATATGACCAAGTATTGATACGCCTTCCCCAATATCTTCGTCTTGTAAACCTGGTTGGGTGTCATCCTAAATTTGGCCAGCTCCTTTACCCAGTGCTTCAAGATATCCCTAGAGTTAGCATTGCTACTGGGTATGCTGAAGGGTGTCTCCATGGTGATCATTAGCTTCGACATATGGTACATATGCAATATATATGTGTTATTGTATTATGTATATATTTATTATTTTGTTAGTTGAAGGAGGTAGTTTGAGAAGGAAAAGAATATTGATCTATGAATATTGTATGAGGAATTATGCTCTTTTGACATTGAATAGATCATGTAAGGTTTGTATATTTTTGACATTGAATATATCATGTAATGTTTGCATATTTTTTTGACATTGAATATGCCATGTAATGTTGGTATTTTGTTTTAGTGTTGGTGTGAGAATGAATTAAGATGATTAGTTATCCAATTTATGTATACACATAAGTTGATTTGAACTACATGAAAATGCATGTAATCACTTCAAGGATGTATCAACTCACCTTCCTAAACATAATGTTTACTTCATTCAACCTTCAAAGAATAATTTGAAAGGAGAAATGACAATGTATCACAAACTTCAACACTTGGGTTCCTTATTGTGTGATCCATATTCAACCATAAAAATTGATTTTATTGATATTGGGTAGTCTATAATTTTGAAGATTGAAGATGTGATAAACCCCGGGTTGCAAAGTCATGTTTTGATGCATCTTTCAAGTATTTTAGAAGTTAACATCTTTTGAAATTACAATCACCAATGTGTGCAAATTTTACGTGCATGCTTTTCTTTTTTTCTTATCAATAGTAAGGTTCTTCACACCTTAGAGATGAGAGAGATCATGTGGTAGGTTCACATAGTACATGTTTAATGTGTTGTAGAAAATCCACAATATTCCATATTGTTACCAATATTTCAATTTGTTGGAAAAAACCCACCATGCTCTATGATGTGAACCACTCAAATTATATGGAAAGAAATAAAAAATTCTTGAGAAATAAACCTAATTACCTCATGGAAAGAAAACTCACATAGTGAAATTGGATTATCTATGATAGTCATTATACATGCATACCTATGTTATGTTTTGTTGGGAATGCTATGTTTTGTTGGCTTTGAGACATGCTCTAATTCTGAGTTGACCAGTGCACAAATTGTAATTTATGGATTGACTAGTGGTGGATCAATCTCTACTTCAACATTTGAGATGAAGTAATGTTGAGTGAGTCTTTTATTTTCCTTAATGGTTAGATAACTGAGTTTGTTTCTTTATACCATCTATTCTTAACATGATTGTAGATTCAAGTCATCAAAGGGTCTAACTTAATGGTCAGATTACTTGAGTTCCCTTCTCTATACCATCTATTCTTAACATGATTGTAGATTCAAGTCATCAAAGGGTCCAACCACAAAGTTAATGGTTGACCTTGTGGTTGAGGTCTTCGATGGCCTGTAACTACAATTAAGTTAAGCACGGGTCTTCAAACAAGACGGGAACTTGCGAAGGTTTGGAAATATATATTTGCTTTATTTATATTTATTTATTCATTTTTTCTTGGAAATGGCTTTGATCTACTATATATGTTGTGCATTTTAGATTGAAAAATTATATAGATGGTCTTGATATCTATTCCACAAGACAAATTTTAGGCAATGTTAGCCCTCATTCAAGTTTTTCCTTTCAAGTTTTAAGAAAACCCATCATTCATTTATTTGATTTGAAATATTGGTTGATACAAAATATTATGGATTTTTTTATTTTTTTTTTGAGAGATTAAAACTAATGGCATCTTCCCAAAGGGTTACAAAACTAGGATTCACAAATAATCTTTACTATAGAGTATTAATCTGATTCTTGGCCCCTTTAAAAAGTTCTCTTGATGCCTTTGTGGATAATTTCTTTTGTTGATGGGATGCATTATTTCCTTAACACACTTATGATAATGTACTTTACACATTAGGTTATACTAGATTTAGATGCTCTTGATATTTACTCCACCTTATTGGGGATATTGTTCTGTTGATGTAGGCGTTAACACACCTAGTCAACAACGAGGAAGTGACCCAAACCGTGGCTTTTCATACAACTCAAGCCGTTTAGAGTAGTCACCCTTGATGGGTTTATAGACTCCGTTAGCCTTTAGCCTCTTCTTCTTGCAAAAGGAAAAAATAAAGAAATCCTACAATTATCCTAAAAATATTGTATACAAATGCAATATTATATAAACAATGAAAAAAAATTACTAATTAATTTAAGTAAACATTACATGTTGCTACTGCAACAAATACATATGTACATTATATACAAAATGAGATGTCTAGAAACTCCTGTTTTTACCATTACTAGTATTATTGCTAATGCTACTAATTCTAACTCTCCCCCTCTAATTTATTTCTTTTATAAGCTTGAAAGAGTTTCTCTGGATGGTTTGGATTTGATTTGCTCCATCTTTTTAGGATCCAAATCTTCCATTTTTCATAGGTTATCCAAAACACAAGACACAAAATCATTTTGAAATTTTTTAAAAACAAAAAAATCAAACAAAAATTAAACTTTTAATAGTAATCTAAATTTAACTTAGAACTAACAAATTAGAAAATTACAATTAAAATCTAATTACAAAATTAACATAAATCTAATTCTAAAACTAACAAATTACAAAATTAATATAAATCTAATTCTAAAACTTATTTAAGGAAAAAAAAAACTAAATTAATAAATTACAACTATATTAAAACTAAAATAATATATATTAAAACAAATTTTAAATAATTTTAAAAATAAACAAAAATAGTTTTATTAACCCAACTTTATTGATATGAGTTTAAAAAAATAATTTTGTTTTAAAACAAACATAAAAATAAAAATTACGGGAATTTGTAATTGTTTGTGCAAGGAAAAAGGCTGTACTATATTCATAGATAATTTTGATAGATACATCTGCCAATAGCTGGTGACAACCTGTGGGCTCATATAGAGGGAACATGAAAAAGTAAGAACTACAAAAATCCAGATTTTGGGATGCAAACCAGTACGCTGATATATATCCATGTCAGTTCAGCGAAAAAACTGATTCCATCTCTAGACGTATACAGATATATAAAGATCTTCTGTGAAAAAAGCAACTGTGATGGGGTTCACTGATAAATATAAAAGAAAAGAAAAGAACAGGTCCAAACTAAAACCACCTAATGGACGTGAAAAAATGGTTCCAGAGAAACTGAGATTTCCTGCAAATGTTGCATCAGATCGTAGAAATTTCCTCGTGAGAGCTACTTGGAGCTAATTGGATCCGTTGTAGGGAAAACCTATGTTCAGCTGCAATTTGAGTTGGAAAATTATCTACTGTGAAGTGACGCGTTTTTTATCTCAAAGGGAGGGGTTAGTTCTCAAGCAGAACCATTATAGGGCTCTCTTTTTTATTACATCGTATATGTATCAGACAATGCTGATAACAGTCACATCGAAGCCAAACATACATTCAGAAAATTCACCATCACCGAAATATATGCCACGGAACCGAATACGCTGCAGCATCCGCACAGCTCCACAGAATTCAAACTCGGCCCAGGTGTGTGCAAACCGACTACCCGACGGTTACATCATGCACTCGTGCGTTTTTTAATTCATTGTGCCGAAAATCACCCCGTAATAAAAAAAATCCGACATTAGTCAATGAAAACCAGAATTTTAAGAATAAAATCATTTTGCAATCATCAACAGAAGGGGTCAAAGAAGAAAAAGGATGCTTGTTTTGGTGTTTGCAGGGCTCGGTGACCGTTCTAAGGAAAATTGAATTTTATTGGGATCATAATACCCCAAATGCCCAAATCTGGAATCAAGATAATCTAAAATCTCCAGCAAACCGTTTTCACTTTTCAGATCTAAACTATAGTTGCATAATTAGTGGATCAGGTCAAAGAAATCGTGAGAACATGGTGTTTTTCTTTATAAGTGTCACTACACAAATTAGCTGTGAAAGAACCATGATTTTCTCCCAAGCGTATGAATCGGCAAAAATCAAATGGAAAAAAAATAATTGAGATCCCTCTTAAGAAAACCCGTGTCTCGGATTTCTCAGATTCACCTTCAACCAGCCAGAATGTGATCCTAAAATCTGTGTGTTAACCGCAATTTCGTTTTTTTTAATTAATTTTTATTTTGCAGTTCAGGGATAATATGCCACATTCAACGCTGAGTACTTACGCAGTCAGTTATATGTGTTGATGATTGAGCCAAGTATCAAATAAGGTAGTTATCACTCTTGGTTTGATTGAGCCAAGTATCAAATAAGGTAGTTATCACTCTTGTTTGGTGTTGGTTGAAAGGCTTAGTAATGTGTGGATTAGATGTTTTTATAGATATATGTGTTTGTTGGGCTAATGCTGGTGGATTAGATGTTTTTATAGATATATGTGTTTGTTGGGCTAATGCTTGTTAAAATTATGTGTTTTTGATGTTTTGATGGATATTTGTGTTTGTTGGCTTAATGCTTATAGGGTTTGACTTGAAATTATGTGTTTTGATTCCTTGATGGATATATGATAATCTTGTGCCCTGAAGGTAGAAATCTCTGTCCCGCTAACACTGCGCAAGGTCATCGTTTTGGGATTAGTGTGCAAGACGATCCAATGTATCATGTCCATGCATGGGAACGCTGGATACCTGCATACAATCTGGTACAAGCCGGACTTGTGGATGTTCACATAGACTTGGCGGTCTTCGAAGTCTTCTCCAAATGTGCATGTAAATGCGTCAATGACCTCTTGCTATTTTAGTTTGATGTCCTTGTTTACAATCAGCTTGGTGTCTTCATAGATCGACAAACTTGTAGACACTCACTCAACTGCTGTTCCAGTTGCACTTCCGTCAATGTCCTTTGATCTTGCTCTCTTGGAGACCATTGGTCCTGAACTTTTGAGAGATGGACGAACACATGCTAGATCTGGAGACATGGCGACATGCATGGCAATAAATATGTCAGCTAAAACCAAAGCAAACTGGAGGGATGACATGCAACATACCTGGGGATTCACTGGAAAGGATTGCGCAATTTTCTCTGAGAGGCCAGGAGACTGGCTACCGGAAGTACGCAAAAGGCAGTTCGGATTGTTTAGAGGCTAGCTAGCTACTGGAATTGCGCAATCCAGGCTGGCTTGCTGAGTGCTAGGATTGCGCAATGCACAATTTCAGCTGGAAAGTGATATAGGCCCAGGGACTGCATTGCGCAATTTTCTAGGCCAGCGATCACTGCCTCTCAGAATTGCGCAAGGCAAGAGTCGAGGACAGTCAGTGGCCAGAAATGCACATTTTCTAGGAGGAAGGCAGAGCCTTCCCTCTCAGGATTGCACAATGTTGTCTTGGTGAGGCAGAGTTCGGGCCAAGTCTTCCTAGACCCACCAACGGGAAATTGAAAGCAAATGGGGATGTGAATGGATGGCGATACTAAGTATAAGGAGGAGTGAATGATTGTGCATGGAAATAGTGAATGCAAAATTCAGAAAACATAACAACATGCATGTGTGTAAAGCGAGTCGCCGAATTGGCGACCGTTCGTGCAAAACAATGTCATACATGTGACAACAGTGAGATGCTAACAAAAATTGAAACGGTGCTAGTACAAGCTAATATGCATGCAAACGACAATAAGCATTCACAAAAATCAAGCAGACATCAATCACACAAGTCAAAGCACAAAAAGCGACATAAATACTGCAAAAGACAAGTTAAGAAGATTTACCCAGAAATAGCTGAGTTGGATGTGTCGAAGACTCCTGGATGTGCTGTGGGATGTTAGAGCTCCAAGATCGATGTGAAGAAGTGAGCTCTGAATCGTCAAATAAATAAGTTTGAGGTTCATGACACGCATGCCACAAATCTAGAAAAAAGTGACACTTGGAGGAAGGTTTCTAAAACAATCTTTGCATGTAAACTCCAGCTACTAAAAATAGCTCCCTAAAATCTAGGGTTGCTTTTTGCTATTTCGGGAAAAGAACAGTCTATGTAAGCATGTTAAGTTTCCTCGGTCCTAGGGGAAACCTGTCAAGTTGAGGGCACGTGCAGCAGCCTGCTTGCCCGATGAAAGAATTTGCGCATTTCTAAGAGGGAGCTGGGTTGGCTACCCAGAGGAATTGCACAATTTCTGGGAGGAGTAGCTGACTGCTGCCCATAATTGCACAATTTCTGGGCTAAGCAGTCCTGTTGGGCCAAATTGCGTAGTTTTCACTGGGAAGGTTGACTGATAGGATTGTGCAGTTTCTGAGCCTAGCAGGCTTCCAGGCATATTTGCGCAATTTCTGGAGGGAAGGTTGGTTCGCCTCCAGAATTTCACAAATCTTTGAGGGATCTATTCAGCTAGCAGCTGGACTAAGTCCAGGAAAGCAGCCTGTGAGGGGAGTGAAAGAAGCCATCATGCATAGGCTGTCATGCTGCTAGAAAACCAATGAAGCTCATGTATTTGACAGTGCAAGACATGCTGCTGAGGATGGTTGGTAGGAAGGCTCCAAAACGAAGCTAAGGCAAAATTTTGGAGGGTGGTTGTAGCCACTACAACAAGTTTCTTTCAAAATTTGTTTCCATTGTAATTACATTTATGATGATTCTCATTTTGATTGCAGAGTACTCATAAACAGAAAAAACACTAAAAATATTTCGATTATTGAATGCACCTTCTTTCCAACACTTAATTACTTCATAACTTAATTCAATTTCTTAAATGTTGATGAAATACTCCTTAAAGGCTAAATGTGCATACAAGTAATCATTCTCAAGTTGTAAAGATTTTAATTTCATTTTCTGCGAGTCAGAATTAGATCATTTTTTTGCTATTTCTCTTTCATGTAATTAGTATAGAATTTACTTACTGCAACTTAGCATAAAAGTTATTTTCTACAAGTTAATTAAGAATGCTTTTGATTCTGCAAAATGGAGCTAGATTGTTTGTTTCTTGAAATTTGTTTTTTAAGCATTTTCCTTTCATACAATTAAAAGAAAGTTTGAATTCTGCAATTTAGATAGATTTTCAAATTCTGCAAAATAGTGAATTTCAATTCAGTTAATTAAGATTTAATATAATTTTGGATTGAAAGAACATGTACGTAATTAATCTCGAAATTGTGTTAAAAGCATTTGTCAATACGTAGAATTAGTTTCATTTCTAAAATCAATTAATTCACAAAAATAATCCTCGCATATATAGTTCACATACATTTCATAACTACATGAATCCTTGTTGACAATTAATGAAATAAATTAAGAAAAATTAATTTACCAAACAATGTACTACGCTCTTTTATAAATTCACTTGTTATTGTATGTTTGGATGATATATTGGTATATACTTCTATTTGGAAGGAGCACATTTCACATTTGGCGCACATGCTAGAAACATTGAAGACGCACCAACTACTAGCAGATGTCAAGAAGTCCGAGTTTGCGCACTAGCCTTTGGTGTATCTGGGGTATGTGCTTGATGGAGGAGAGAGGAAGATAGATCCTTCTAAGATGGAGTCCATAAAGAAATGGATTATGACTACTAATGTTTTTGAGGTCATGAGTTTCATTGGGGTAGCACAATAGCTGCGGAAATTCATAGCCTCACTTTCAGCAATAACAACACCGCTCTATGACATAAAAATAAGTGGCAAGAGTTTCTAGTGGGAAAAGGCTAGCAGAAGTCTTTCAAGGAGCTAAATAAGAAGACTAGTTAAGCACCATTTTTAACATTACTAAACCTACAACGACCCTTTGAAGTGGAGATAGATGCAAGTGGGTATGATATGGGAGTTGTCTTGATGTGGGGAGGAAGGCCTATATGCTACAATTCTGAAGTATTTCATATGGAAGTTATTAACTACCCTACCTATGACAAAGAGCTATATGCCATGGTGTAGGATATGAAGAAGTGGAAGCATTATCTGAATGGAAAGGAGACAATAATCCACACATATCACTAGTTGTTCCAGTACTTGCATGCCCAGAGTAAACTACAACAAACAAACATTACAAGTAGATGGGGTTTCTACATTAGTTTCATTTTGTGATTAAATATAAGAAGGGAATCACAAACAATTTGGCCGAAATGTTTTCAAGGCCACCCACATCAAAGATCATAGCTTTGGGGACTCTTATGCACATGGAGCCATTCACCCATGATGCATACAGAAAGGCATATTCAGAGGATGAGGACTTCAAGGAAGTGTATCAATAGTTGCAGTGTCAAATTCATGTGCACGATGACGACAACATCATTGACTACCATCTCCAGGATGGGTTACTCTATAGCCTGGATAAGCTTTGTGTTCCTAAATGTGAGTGATTGCAACTAATTAGAGAGGCTCATGCCTCCAAGGTTGTAGGGCACTTTGGTTTAGGGAAGACCATGGCTAACTTGTAGATGTATGTGTATTAGCCCAAGATGCAAGAGAAGGTAGCTAGGTTCAAAAGAGCATGCATGCTTTTTTGTACCAACAAGCCTAGAAATAGGAAACATCGTCTATATCATCCCTTACGTGTACCTACTCATCATTTGGAAAGCATTTCCATGGAATTTGTGGGAGGTTTACCAAAATCCAGGAAGGGACATGACTACCTGTTCATGGTAGTTGACAGGATTAACAAGATGTGTGTTCTGATGCCCTGTAAAAAGACCATCAACATGCAAGAAGCAACAAACTTGTTCTTTGGACAGGTCTAGGTGGAATTTGGGATACCAAGGAGCATATTTTAAGACATATCGTTTAGTATGTAAACCCCACTCATGCATTTAGAGAGGGGTCTAGAAATTTTATTAGAAACACTTTTCAAAACATTGCACTTCTATATTTTTGAGGAGTTTTTTATGAAATGAATGGAACATGATCTATTTTCTTTAAATATCTAGCATGCTCTACTGAAATGCACTTTTGTACTCCTAGAATGTGTTGGATTGATTGAAATTGAGCCAATATTACTAAAGCACATGAGCAGGACTTATCATACATGGTACTTTTATCTTATGATCATGTTCTATTTATGTATCAAGCAATACTTATTCTTTCAATTTTTTTATGTATGAAAGTGTGAATTATAGTTTAGCATTATTGCACTTTTGTATGATCTTAACTCTGATTCTATTCTGAATACATGAACAATTTTATTTCTCTCAATCGTTTTGTCTAACTATTTATCCAAAGCGATTATTGTTAAACGATTTAACTTCTTATTGCAGTTGAATGATTTTTATTACCAATTGCTGTAAGAAATCATTGTAGACCGCATATTGTATTTAAATTTCTGGGTATATCTATAGTTAAATAGTGTTAAATTAGGATATATGCATGTGTTTATTAGTTAGATCAGATTACACTTAGTTCAATCACTTTCCTATTACATCATATATCACCCCAACAACACTATCAAAATCTTTTCTGGGAAACTGGTTCCACTATCCCCAGCCGGAGCCACTACACCAAACGGAAAAGGAGCTGCTAACCAAGGTCTAGATCGGTTGGTTTTCCCCCATGTTGTCGCAGTGATTTTTGAGTCTTTAACATTTTTGCGCTAGAAGGAGGACCTAACTCTGAATGGCAAGCAAATCTAAATCAGTAAGTCATTCCAAGAGCAAAACTCCCTCACCATCACCTCCAACTTCTCGGTCACATTCTAAAAACCCAAATCCTAAGTGAGAAGTTGTAAATAAATCCTTAGAATCCACTACTGAGATCCCAAAGAAGTCAGATCAATCTTCTTCTGTTGAAACTCCTCAAGTGTAGTCTTTAATCCATAAACTACAAGGGATTTCAATATCTCAAGAAGAATCTGAGTTATCCCAAGCTAGTGTTACTTCTTAGTTTCTTTCCTCTCAAAGGTTAACTAGATCAAAGAGCGAATATTTTTGGATCCCCCCATTTGAATTCCCTCTACCAAACTGAAGGAGAACTAAGAAAACACAGTTTGAAGCTCATAGTAAGGTTCTCTCATCATCACCTGAAACACCTTCATTCATTCCATCCACTTCATTACAAAATCAATCATCCAGCTCACAACTCCATATCGTGGTTTGCACTAGTACTGGAGCAAAAACATCCTCTGCCTAATCACCTTCAACAACTGGAACATCTTCCTCTACACAAATACCCATTATGGCTCAAAGACCATGGACAAATCTAGGGTTTGTTCGAATGGTAGGACCATTACATCCATTATCTATGCATCCAGTGAAATGGTTGCCAAAATTTAACCCTGATGATGGTCTTCTTGCTGAAGAACATATAAACAATTTAATGTTGTTGATAAATCTAAATGCATTGATGGAAGAAGATGCAGTTGTAAGATTATTTCCTTATACTTTACAAGGACTAGTATGATTATGGTAATTTTCATTACCATTTGGTTCCATTAATAGTTGGGATGCCTTTCAGGAGCAGTTTTTAACTAGGTTTGGAGATGACCGTTCGATAGCTACTCTTATCAATAATCTCTCCAATTGAAAGTTGAACCTAGAGAACCGATTAAAGGCTTCAATTCACGTTTTAATAAGTTATTGAATAAAATACCAACAGCATCCAAGCCCAGTGATGAAGTCCAAAATGAATGGTACATTTCTACTCTTCCCTCAAATGCAACTATTTTTGTCGATAGGGCTGCGAAACCAACTTTGGGAGAAAATATAAAAGAAGCCATAGCTGTAGAAAAACACATTTTAGCTTTAGAAAAAAAGTATGCGTTAGAATAACAAAAATCTAAGAAGGTAACTTTTAGGGATGAACCCAAGAAAAATTCACCTAAAGATCCTTTTGATCTTGAAGGATTGAAAAAAGTCCTTAAAACCATGTCCAATGAAATGGTTGACATCAAGAAACAGGTAGCAAAGACTTCCTCAAGGAAAGCTTACAAACCTTACAAAAGAAACCCTTCCTCTGATCTTAAGCCTCCAAGTACCATATCAAATGTTGAATCAGATGTGGAGGAATAAGAAGTCTCAACGGCTAAAGAACAAATTGATGACTAAGAAGTAGCTGAATTACAAGGAATGTGGTATTTTATCCTTCCTAATGAAGAAGCACAAGAAGCATTACTTGTCGCAACCAAGAATCGAAGCATTGTTGATTTACCGCAAGCAAATCCAAAATATAAAGCATCAACTCCAACTCCCAAAGATAAAGTAATAGGTAAGAAATCTTCCTCCAAATCCACTCCAACCACTCCTCCTCAATCAATTTCTTCACCTTCAGCTAAAACCTTGTTAGTCTCTAATGAAATGGAATACAATATCGTAGAAGATATGAAAAAGACCAGAGCGAATATTACATTCCATGAGCTTAGAAATTTAAAACATCACCAAAATCTATTGCTCAAAGAACTAAAAGTAGTCCCTACTTCTCCTCTTCCTTCTGATGTAATATCACAAGCTGCTCAAGAAATGGGAAGGCCCCCTACTACTTCATTAGAAAAAATTGGTCCTACTGATATTGCTCTAATAGAAGAGAGATTCAAATCCCATACACCTCCATTTCTTTTAACTTTTGAAGTTTTCAATAAAAATCTACACAATTGTTTCGTTGATTCTAGAGCTTCATCTAACATTCTACCAAGAACAGTTTGTGCGAAATTGAATGTGGAGCCCAAAAAATCTGTTGTTCACATTGTGCAATTAGATTGATCTCAAGTTGAAGTTATAGGGGAACTCAATCAAGTCACTATTCAACTCTCATCAAACCCGAAAGTGTGTCAAGTCATTGACATCCTTGTGGCTGCTATCCCATAATTCTACGGCCTAATCCTTAGCAGAGACTGGTCAGAAAAGCTTCATGGCTATTTCACAACTTACTAGTCCCACATGTGACTTGCCTATAACGGTAAGCCGAATCAAATAAAGGTTGACCGAGAGAAACATAAAAAGTATATTGTAATGGAATTGGAGGGAGAAAATGTACCGGTCACATACAAGAGTAATACCATTGGAAATTATTCAGTTGAATCATTTCTAGGAAATTTTAATGCAAATACTTTACCCTTCTTGGAAAATTTTGTTACATCACAAGTCGAAAATTACTCTCAAACAGATGCTTCTAAATGTATAAATTTTGTAGATAAACCTGTAGTTAAGTCTTTATTTTGGAAATTATATTTTGATGGATCTAACGATGGAGTTGGAGCAGGATGCATATTAGTTAGCCTAAAAGGGGAAAAAAATATGTTAGCATGCAGACTTGAATTTGAATGCACGAATAACACTGTCGAATATGAAGCATTAGTTCAAGGGATATATAAAGCTATCAGTCTTAATATCAAATATCTTCAAGTATTTGGAGATTCAGAAATTGTAATTAAGCAGGTGAGGAATACTATGTACTGCCTCTCTAGACACTTGAAACATTATCAATCATTAGTCCAGGACCTCACCTCTCATTTTACAACATTTAGCATTTCTCCTATCCTAAGAGTCCAAAATGCAAGTGCTGATATTTTGGCTAATGTTGCATCCAAGATCATTCCACTAGGATATTATAGCCACAATCGCTTTTCTATTAAATTAACTTTTAGGCCTTATATTCCTGAAAATATCACCAATTAGTGAGTCTTTAATAATGATCCGGATATCATAAGTTCTCTAACATCTGAAGGCTCTTACAATGACCAGATAATTGATGAAGATCAACATGATAGCCAGCTTATGCAAGAAATGACTGCAAATTCCATGCCTAAATCTATGGTTAAGATTGAAGACTTATATGATCTTAAGGACAGGTTCAAGAAACCCACTAACTCAAAGCTTCAAAGTTCAACTTTGAGATTTGAATTAGTTAATCTTGGAACCGACCTTAAACCTCAAAATATCAATCTAGGACTCGGTCTTATGCTAGATGAAAGGTCAGCCTTCGTTCAACTGTTAAAGAAATACAAAAATGTTTTTGCTTGGAATTATGAAGATTTCAATACATATGACACTTCCATCATTCAACATACCATTCCCATGATATCTGATGAAAAGCCCGTGCAACAAAAGTTGAGAAAGATTCATTTGAATTTAGAAAACTAGATCAAATTTGAATTGAATAAGCTTCTCAAAGCCAAAATAATTTTTCATGTAAGGCATTCAAGGTGGGTTTCTAACCTTGTCCCAGTGAGGAAAAATAATGGTGATATTCGAATATGTATAGACTCTCACAATCTCAACAAAGCTTATCAGAAAGACAACTTCCCATTACCTCCTATGGAACAGATACTGCAATCAGTTGCAGGCTCAAAACTAATGCCTTTCCTGGATGGATTTTCTGGTTATAATCAGATTCTAGTACATCCAGATGATCGGCTAAAGAATACATTCCAAACCAAATGGGGCACCTATACCTATCAAAAGACCCCATTTGGATTAATCAATGCTAGTGAAACATTTCATAGAGCCATGGACATAGCTTTCAAAGGTTTGGTGAACAAATCGGTGGTAATTTATTTAGATGACATAACTGTTTGTTCCAAGAAGTGCAGTAATCATTTAAACGATTTAAAGCAAATATTTGAGCGTTGTTAGAGGTATGGAATTTATTTCAACCCTAAGAAATCTTTCTTTGCTTTGAGTGAATGAAAGCTCCTTGGATTTATCGTATCCAAAGAAGGAATTCTTATCTATCCTGATAGGATAAGAGAAATTTATGAGATCCCTTTACCTCATAACAAAAAATCCATGTAATCTTTCCTAGGTCAGATAACTTTTGTCAAAATATTTGTCCTTGAGTTCTCGCAAATTGTTTTACCTCTCCAATCTATGATTAAGAAAAAATATGTTTTTAAATGGGGAAATATTGAGCGTGAAGGTTTTAATCTGATTAAACAAGCAATCATAAATGCTCCCTCTTTAGCAACCCTGAATTTTTATAACCATTTCATTTTATATACCTTTTCTTCCGAGACATCATATGCAGCTATACTAACACAGGGCAATGATGACAAAGCCGAAGCACCAATTTCTTTTTTTAGCTCCAATTTGCAGGGACTACTTAGATGTTGAAAAACAAGCTTTCACTATTTTCAAATCAATAAAGCATTTCAGACCCTTTCTCCTCAAAACTCACCAAGATAGTAGTCCCATTCTCAGCAGCGAGAAATCTATTAATGCAAAGAGATGTAGGTGAGAAAAGACCACACTGGGTAACAGCATTGCAAGAATATGACATTGAGATCAGACCAGCTAAAATTGTTAAAGGTCAAGGTTTTTGCAGAGTGTTAGCAAGAGCATACAACTTACCAGCGCTACCAAATTCAGGTGATGATATACAAGTATATGAGGTAAGCCTCAACGATACTGAATCCAAATATGCTGATATTATCTTTTATTTGAAAAATGGATATGCCCCTACGCAACTAAGTTACAAAAGAAAAAGGGCTTTGAGGATAAAAGCTAAGCAATATGAAATCATCAATGATGTGTTGCCTAGGAAAAAATATGATTATGTTTTTCTTAGATGTCTTGAAAAGTTCGAGGCATAAAAGGTTTTGCAGGAACTCCATGATAGACCAGTGGGTGGACATTTTGGAGGAGACACAACAACACATAAAATCCTGTATGTTGGTTATTATTGGCCAACCTTATTCAAAGATTCACATGAATATGTAAGGAAATGTAAAATTTGTCAAACAACTGCTAGAAGACAGAGGAAACCTACATTGCCATTGCAACAAGTCAACATTGAACATCCATTTGAACAATGCGGACTGGACATAATAGGTGAGATCGTTCCTCACTCTTTAAAGCAAAGTAGATATATCCTTGCAACAACTGATTACTTCACAAAATGGGTGGAAGAAATTCCACTTAAGGTAGCCAATTATGAACACATCATTGAATTCATTGATCAGTTTATTATTAGGAGATTTGGTTTACCATCTGCCCTCATGTTTGACATTGCATCTTATTTTACAGGCAATGCTATGACAGAATTTTCTCTTAAAAGAGATTTTAAACTTAAATATTTTGCTAACTATTATCCTCAGGGAAATGGCTTGGACGAATCAACAAACAAAAATCTCATAAGAATCATCAAATGAATTGTTGATCAAAGTCAGAAAAACTGGCACAAATCTTTAACATTCGCTTTATGGGCAGATCGAATAACACAGAAGGCCTCAATAGGTACTTCTCCATTTAATTTGGTCTATGGGAAAGAGGTTGTACTCCCTACAAATGTAGCTATTCCCTCTATAGCCCTGGTTCAATTTATTGAAGAAAATCCTTCCTCTTCTATGTAATTAAGACAATCACAAATTCTCAACCTCGAAGAATAAGGGAAAAAGCCAAAATTACACATGCACATCATCAACAGTTAGTCAAATCATCATTTGATGTTAATTTTGTAAGTTCAAAATCTTTTCATCTCGGAGACCTGGTATTAAAGTGGTATAAAGCACACAACGAAAAAGGTAAGCATACCAAATTCCAAAGAATGTGGCTTGGCCCATTTCAGATTGTAGAACAAATAGGCCCATCAACCTTTTTATTGCAAGATTTATCAGGCAAAAGAGATTCTCTACCTGTTAATGGGTAGATTTTGAAAAATATTTTTCATAGAAGATAACCTCTTCTATCCCTTGTATACTATTGCTTTTACTTTTTAGGAAAATAAAAGTTAAATATCATTTACTTTTGGCCTTTAGAATAATAATCTCTTTTATATTTCGACTTTTCGATTGTATAAATAGGGATTGTTAAGAAGATGATTTTCACATTTGAAACATAAGCTATGTTCTATTACTCTAAAATCTATTTGTTCTCTACCAAAATTACTTGTCCTTTGCTAAACCTCAACTTTGTAAAGAAACCTTTGTTCTACCATCAGTCAATAAAAGTGTCTATAAAAAAGCAAAGATTCTCTACAGAAAAGCATCCTTAACTCTAAAATTGTCATCCAGAAACTCTTAAGGAGTTAATGTTTCTCCCCATCTAGTAAGCTTTTCTCTTTTTTTAGTGTAATTCTAAAATATGCTTAAACTTAAAGGATAAGAGGTCTTATCAAGAGCCAACTTCCCATGATCATAGGGAAGTAACAAACTGACATTACCAAGACTGCACATCAAAACAGGGTAATGGCTTAAGATTATGTTAATCAAAAGACAAGGGGTCTCATCACGAGCAAGATTGTTCAGTTAAGTTACAACCAGTGAATGGCATTGTCAATTCTTTCCACCAAACCAAGACAATGACCTTTAAGAAGAAAAAGTAAAATTTTTAAGAAAAATGAATTGTTTAGAAAAGAAAGAAAAAAAGAGTAAGTATAAGAATATGAATTTATCTCTAAAAATTGCACTCTTATCTGGATGGGATATAGAATCATTATTGGTTAAAAGGTAACCCTGTCAAGGCTATGGATGCCTGCTCGCAGCAGAGGCTCTACTTATGACAACTGAGTACATCTAAAAGCTAATTTGCGAGAACCCTCTACTTTTATTTTTAAAACCAAGTAATGGCTGATGTAGACAAAGAAATTTTCATATTGAAGAGGATAATCAAAATGGATGATAATTAGGTAGACTTTGTTTTTATTATTAAGAGAAATGTTACTTATCTTATATTTCATGGGTTTCCTATTTTTTTGAATTATCTTTATTTTGGAAGTTTTATAAATTTTAAAACACTATCAGAGATAACTAGTTCTTCCAGCGAATCGTCAATTGTTGTTCTATTCAACCCACCCCTGCCCCATTTATTAATTTAATAGCTAATGTTCCATTAATAAATGGCGACCCTTGATAAAAACCCTCCAAAAAATAAATTTAGCACTTAATCACTTTCATTTGAACTTTTAGGAATAAATCAGGATATCGAGTCAAAACCCTTTGAAAACTAGCAATTCTCACCTTTTCGCATACCATTGGACCAAGTTTGTTAAAATACTTATTAACGAACAAAATCCGTGAATTGCGATCAAAAGGATCATCACACTTAACATAGATATCATTGGACTTTTTATTCAAAAGCTAAGACCTAAGGAATTTCACATAAAATAAAACTTTTATCACAATCGCATATCGGCGCTCACAAAGGACGCAAACCCACAAAACATGTTGAAACATGCGAGATGTGATATTGCAATAGGACAAGTCAACCTCATCGCATCACGTCAATTTATTTTAAAAGTCCAATCTTATGAAAAATGTGAGCTTCTGAAATGCAATAAAGCCCGGACCCGATGGAAGCCAATGTTATAAATTGAAATTTAAGTCCGCCACGTAGTGAAAAGTGCTTTACAGGGTAATTACTCCATCAGTCAAACTACGCTCTCAATGGTAAAGGATATCCCGCTTATATCACATCTCGTAGAATCCTAATAAACTTCAAGAAAGAGCACAATCAAATGTGCGATAATGTGATTTGCAATATTGCATTGCAATTGCAAAATCAACATTCTTGCAACCTAAAACCACCACCTTAAAAGTTTTCCTTCTCATTTTTTTGATTCAGTACATTAATGAGTAATAAAGGCAGTGATAAGGGACCATTAGTGGCTATTTAATATAGGTTAATGAAATTTATGTTAAAAAGTGACTCGACGTGATACGATATCTTTTCATCTACGTTGGATTAAAACTCCTTTCTTGTCACCTTTTCAGGTTATCTGTATCATTCATTCTCATTGTAATTCTTTCTTGTGTTTATTTGATAGCTTCCGCTTTGCTCCATTTCAGGAAACATCTGGAGGAAGCATCATTAGAAACAATGGGAAATAAGGGAAAGGCAGCTACGTCCAAGAAATCAGAAATTGTCCCTCTTTTCTTTGGTACTACGTCCAGCAGAGATGGAGGAACTACGACATGGGAGGTTATGTACAACTTGCTAGAAGAGGAGCAGCCCAGGCCACTAGTAACAAGCCACAACAGATGCTTAGGAGTCATCTCTTGCCTCCTATTTTGAAACGACATGTTCTTTCCTACACCTCATAGTTGCACGACCAAAAATAATCCCATACACAGACATGATCAAATGGGTAATTGACGAGGTAGACATCACAAACCGAACATTCAAGAATCACAAGCAAGAGGTCATAGGGTCTTTCTTAGCATATAGCCTACGACTAATGTACTAGTTACCTGAGCCACAAAAGTTCTACAACAAACAATTCCTTGAGCAATTTGCTAAAGAAAATGAGGACCTGCCAGACGTCACACAGACCTAGAAATCAAGCGAGGGCAAGCTCAAATGGGATAAAACTAGTATGTACTCCACGACATCCATTCACCCCACCCCCCCCCCCCCATAGTTTTGCAGTAGCAATGATATGTAGGTTATTAGATAGACCCGATAACACCAAGTTTTCCATGGATTGGCTCCCATTAATAGATGCAGCATAAATGCAATAATAATTAACTGGGCTCAAATTTTATCAAATAATTTGGCAAAAGCCATTATAGAATATAGGAGAAAAAGAAGTTTATCTTTAAGGGTTTATCCCCCATTTTTCATGAGTGCTTTTGTAATGGATGCAATCTATTTTAGTTATAAATTTCCCAATATGGAATGGAAGTGGATTGTACAGGACCTATTTCCCATCCATATGTACCATAATATTTTGTGGGAATCTCAATTTCACCCCCAATTTTTATAAAATATGTCGAGTTATGCTAATCATCCATAAAGAAGTATACAACAGAACCACCCCTAGGTTTTCTAAAGAGGCCGAGGTAGATATCTTTCCAATAGCCAGATGGTTTGGGGAAGAGACCTTTACCTACATCAGAGTATTTGGGAGCATTGTTTCACCACAAGTTCTCCCATATTATGCCCCGACAAACTAATGGCTAGAGAAATAGCCTACCAAACAACAAGGGAAGGCGGATTAAGTAGAGGACTAAAAGAGCAGAAGAAGGCCATTTGGTCTACATTTCCATTACAATGTGGTGCATTTGATTAAATATCTAAGATTAGCTACATTTCCGGGAAGGCAGTATGACTCAAACGATAATGTTAAGGATTTTACTACATTGGTAAAAGTAAAGCAGTTCACCCACGAAGGGGATGCCTTTGATGACCTCTTCCTACAAGAAGAAACATATTCACAAGTGCTGCATTTGGCATCGATACTTTGAACCCTAGAATATGTTAAGGCTTTCCATGTGTATAGGAAAAAGAGATTATTGAAGGTCCCATTGGACCTATTGCAAATTGAACCAATAAGGGAGCTAACTCCTAGTGTAAGCTTGGAGGGTAGCTCCAAAGAAAAGTCTGAAGAAGAAAAACAAGAGATATCTTCGCATGAGTTAGAGCACTTAGAGCATCAGTCTCAAAATGGGAAAGGAAACACCAATAAAGAATCCGAAAAGGACACAGTTGGAACTACAAAAGAGACAATCGAGCAAACCTCAGCAAAGAAACAAGTAGAAGTTGCCTCTACATCAACCCAGTGAGGAAAAAGCCCAATTATTGACTTGGAATAGGAATGGGAACAATCCAACAAAAAAATTCACACAGATTCAAATCTTAAGCAAACATCTAAGATACAAACTCCTAAGCAAACCCAGCACAAGTCAAATCCAAAAACGATAGGGGAAGGAGATAAGGGCACTTAGGACATTGAGATCATTCATGCTACTCCTACTTCAGAAATTGTTTTGAGAATTGAGAAAATACCTCCGCTAGATGTATTTTACAGTCCTACCCACAAAGTTGTGGTCAAGATACAAAGGAAGAAGAGAAAGTTGGATGTTGTAGCAGTGACGACTCCAAAAAATGAACCAATGGAAATAATATGGAAGGACTCACACATGGACCCATCTGAAAATCTCACAAAATTGTCGCAATTCGCAGGAGCCTATGCCACAACAACTATTGACAAAGAAACAATGGTCCAAATGCTACTCAAAGAAAAAGAACAGAGAATTTTTCTTCTAAAACAATAATTTAGCTCAAGAAATGCCTAATCAACAAGAAGAATTACAAGTAGCTCGACTCCCAAAGGAATTCAAACAAATGAGAATACAACACCAAGCCAGCTTAGCAGAAAGGTATGCGTGGATACAAGCTATGAAAGATAAGTTTAAGGACAATCTACAAATAGACGAATTCATCAAGGAATCACTTAGCCTTAATTCCCTATTATTGCAGCAGAAGGAAGTACTTTGCCAGAAAATCTCGCAGATAAGTCCTTATTGCGAGACCAGTGATAAGTTAACAAACCAGGTTATTGACATGAGGCTCGAGTATGACGAAATCCATAAAAGGATTTCTGACTTTATCACCTGGCAAGAATCAAAGGATGGGAGGAAGACTGACCTACCGAAGTCGGAGGAATATCATAAAGACATGTTGTTCATGGATTGGGATTCTCAGTTGAAATAGGTGGAAAGGGAAACAACGATAGCAACGACAACAACAAACAACATAATAGAAGCCATCAATGAAAATATTCATGGCATTAATCTTGTTAAGGAATGTATACCAGGATTTCTTCTGAATGTCAAATAGTTAGAGAAGCATTGGAGATAGGTAACACAGGCAAAGGAGGAGGCAATTAGACAGTTAAACATGATAAATTGGGAGGCATACTGAGAATTTTTAGTGAAACCGCACAAACAATGGATGACTTTGAGATGTTTAACAACATCTATACAAAAGATGGTGCCAACACTAACATATGCCTTATTTGTTGGGAAGTTAAAATCTGCAATTGGCCAACCGCCTCAGCTCAAGCCAATGAATGATATTTACGATCTTAGAGATCAAGTTCAAAGGAGCTAGTCATTTATTTATTTTTCTTTTAGTTTTATTTTTGCATATTCCGAGGAAGGTTGTTTGAACCTCCTCAACTATTTTTTGTAATAATCTATTTTAAGACACATAATTTAGTATTTAAACCCCTCTCATGCATTTAGAGAGGGGTCCAAAATTTTTATCAGAAACACTTTTCAAAACATTGCACTTCTGTACTTTTGAGGATGTTTTGATGAAATGAATGGAACAAGATCAATTTCTTTAAACATCTAGCATGCTCTACTAAAATGCACTTTTATACTCTTAGAATGTGTTGGATTGATTGAAATAGGGTCAATATTGCTAAAGCACATGAGCAAGACTTATCATACATGGTACTTTTATCTTATGATCATGCTTTATTTACGTATCAAGCAATACTTATTCTTTCAATTGTTTTATGTATGAAAGTGTGAATTATAGTTTAGCATTATTGCACTTTTGTATGATGTTAGCTCTGATTCTATTCCGAATAAATGAACGATTTTATATGCAATATATTTCTCTCAATTGTTTTGTCTAAATATTTATCCAAAATGATTATTGTTAAATGATTTAACTTCTTATTGCAGTTGAATGATCTTTATTACCAATTATTATAAGAAATCATTGTAGATCGAATATTGTATTTAAATTCCCAGGTATATCTATAGTTAAATAGTGCTAAATTAGGATATATGCATGTGTTTATTAGTTAGATCAGATTACACTTAGTTCAATCACTTTTATGTTACATCATATATCACCCCAACAACACTATCAAAATTGTTTATGGGAAACTGGTCCCACCATCCCTAATCAGAGCCACTACACCAAACAAAAAAGGAGATGCCAACGAAGGTCCGGACCGGGTGGTTTTCCCCCATGTTGTCGCAATGATTTTCAAGGCTTCAATATAAGGGGACACAAAAGTAATTGTAATATTCCTAATTAGCTATGGCTAATTGGAATATTAGATTTTGCTCTATTTTGCCTATTATAGTTATTTTTAAATAAAAAGGTGAAGGGGGACATAACTCGCCATTAGAATAAAGTCACTTCCTAGGTAGCACAACGTTGTGACTTAAGAGGAGCCAAGGGGGGAAGGCCAAAGGACCACGCAAAGATGGGGGTCCATGCAGACACTTGGAACTGTGCAGTTGGATAGGTGGCTTGGGCTTTAGGGTTTTGGAGAAGGGCCAATGCTATAAAGGAGAGAGGAGCTCCCTCATTTGGATCATTCCGATTATGAGCATTTGTGATAATCATTTCGACTTAGAGCACGTTGGTTGTTTAGCTAGTCTGCGACACTGTTTAGTGCATTGAGTGTCTCCATTCAAAGATCTCACCCTTAGCCCCGGGGGACTTCGAGTGCCTGCTTGGGCAAGGTATTTCCATTAGCATTCCAACAGTAGTTTTATCAGCATTCCAGTAGTAGTTTCATCAGCATTTCAGTAGCAGTTTCATCAACGTCTTTGAGGAACTACGCAGAACCCCAAGGGGGTGATTTTCAGGGGTCGGCCATTTTAGAAAATCTTTCTATGTTTTTCTTGGTTTTTTGAGTAGAGTCCGATTCCAAAATTTCAGCCTTTTCTGAGGAGGGGAGTAGCCCCAAATCCTCATTCGATTTCCAGCAGCAGTGATAGCATGGCAGGTTTTCCAGCAGCTGGGACGCAGATCAGTGTGAGGCCATTCCAGGAAAGCTTTCTGGGTTTTTCTGGGTTTCTTGAGTAGAGCCCGAATCCAGAGTTTCAGCCTTTTCCAAGGAGGGGAGTAGCCCCAAATCATCATTTGTTTTCTAGTAGTAGAAGCGTCCACATAGAGAGGCCATTCTTGTCATTCTGAGAGTATTTATTCACTTGCCTTATGCAAGTTGAGGTGCCATCTGTCTAAACACCTCTTGCACTCATTTATTGTTCAGTATAATAAAATGGCTTAGCATTTCTCGCTACATTTCTTGTGTATCTGCTTATATTTCCGGTTTACATTATTATATGTTGTTCCACTATTATTTTATCACTTCTGGGTTATTATATCATTTGCA
Organism: Pinus tabuliformis; assembly: GCA_031772625.1. Lineage (NCBI taxonomy): Eukaryota > Viridiplantae > Streptophyta > Pinopsida > Pinales > Pinaceae > Pinus > Pinus tabuliformis. The sequence continues at coordinate 983,581,611 of CM062815.1, forward strand.
CATAATTGTTTGGAGTTTTTGTTGGGGTTTGAGGAATATTCTGGGTTAGGAATATTACAGTGCTATTAGAGCATAGATCTAGCTCAGCCTATGGAGCTAGCAATCTATGACACTGGGGGAAAAACCCTATATCTTTTATAGAGGTCAGAGATACAGAGACACTGGGCATAGGTTGGAGAATACCTATGGAGAGGGAGATTGTGTTCTTGTGGTAGATGCAGAACAAGAGGAACCTGTGGTAGACGTAGAACAGAGAGAGCCAGTAGTGGACGCAGAGCAGATGGCAGACGAGGACGGGAAGAGATTTGTGGATATGCTCCTCAAATCAGTGTAGGATCTGTCGAGGCAGATTGAGGTGATGGGGCAGAGATTCACGGCAGTAGAGGCCAGACAGTGGGAGAGCCCACGATTTTTTCAGATCAGTGAGGGATCAGGTGCATCCCATCACTTGCTAGAGCAGTGTGATACTGCGCAGTAGGGGTCCTCACATGCCCCTACATGCTCTACCATGCCCACTTTCTTAGGAGCAGACACGGGGGCCGCAACCCAGCAGGAGGTAGAGCTCGGGCATATGGGCGATTATTTTGCAGAGTACCAGGCCTATGGGCAGGAGTTTAGGGAAGCCCTCTCATTTAGATATTTTTTTCAACTCCAGCGGGATAGCAAACCCCGCGATCATCACAGAGGGGACTGTCATTACCATGATGGTGACACCCACTGTGCAATGAGAAGATTCCACTTGCCTACGTTTGATGACTCATCAAACAGTTTGGCAAAGTCTTGGGTGGAGAAGCTGGACATTTATTTCCAGCTTAACCAGATGTCGGAGATAGAGGCCATCAAGGTGGCAACGTTGCATTTGGATGGCGAGGCCCAGGATTGGTGGTTTCATGGGATGGTTACATTGGGGCACTCCACAGTGACGTCATATGCCGATTTTACCAGGAGAATGATGGAGCGATTTGATCGGAGGGATCCAGAGCAGCATTTCGTTGAGCTGATAAGGCTCAAACAGACAGGGAGCCCAGAGACCTACATTGCAGATTTCTTGAGGGTCTTTGTGATGGTGCCAAACCTATCCATGGCATGGAGGGTCTATATGTATGTTGAGGGGTTAGCAAAGCCACTTCAGGGTTTAGTCTGATCCACTAGACCAGCCACACTCCAGGACGCTATCAGCATGACTCAGGACTTACAAGATGTCTTACCCAAGACCCGGACACCTTACCCCAGAGACAGACTTTCCAGTCTAAGGGGAAGGATGTGAGGATTCCACCTCCAAAGGGGAATCCAGGACAAGTACAGCTTGGCGATGATGCCAGGAGGGAGCTGAAGAAGAAGTGGTTATGCTTCACTTGCTAGGAGCCATGGGCACCAGGACATAGATGTGCTGCTGGAAAAGCACATTTTATTGAGGTCTTCTCCGAGAGCAGTGGAGAAGAGGATGATGAGGAGGATGTGGAGGCAAGAGATAACCACACCATACAGGGACCTTTACCACCTCCACCACCACCAGTAGGTGATGCATCTTTTGCACCCACCGGAGGGGCCTTTGTAGCGTTGCGAGCAGTTCCCAAGTATCTGACGCTACGTGTATGAGGGACAGTATGTGGCCAGCGTGTATCAGTTTTGGTTGACAGTGGAGCAACCCACAACTTCATTGATGCACAGATGGTTGAGCGGAGAGGCATTCAGACAGAGATCTTCGATGGATTTTCAGTATTGGTCCTAGGAGATCAGACCATGACATGTGCTCATTATTTTCCAGAGCTTTCAGTGACGATGGGAACCTACACATTGACTGACCACTTTTTCATGGTCGATATTCCAGACACCAACATGATACTGGGTGTTCAGTGGCTTATTACTCTAGGGAAGGTCACGACGGATTGGAAGACCCTAGAGATGGAGTGGGATGATGAGAAGACAGGGAGACATGAGAAGATACGGGGACAACACACATATCTGCCTCAGACTGTGTCAGCTCATCGAATGGAGGCGGTCTTCCAGAAGGGAGACATAGAGTGGGCAGTGGAGCTGCATGCATCAGAGGCAGGGACTATAAGGCAAATGATACATCTAGATATCCAGTCCATCCTTGATCGGTATGCCATAGTGTTTGGAGAGATTCCACCAGGAAAGCCACCGGAACGGGGGTTTGAGCACACTATTGAGCTTGAGCAGGGCATCTAGGCAGTGATCACCACCCCTTATAGGCACCCCAAGGCCTATCGGGATGAGATTGAGCGGGCTATCCAGGAGATGTTGGCCATCATGCATGCATTGGCTAAGTACCGGCAATATCTGGCGGGTAACAAGTTCAGGGTGAGGACTAATCACAACAGCCTCAGGTTCTTTTTGGAGCAGAATCAATTACGGGAGAGGCAGAAGAAGTGGATCAGCAAGGTCCAAGCATATGACTTTGACATTGAGTATGTCAAGGGCAAGAACAACGTGGTCGCAGATGCCCTTTCATGTAGACCAGCCACGTTGTCTCTTATGAGCTTGGACACAGACTGGAGGGCTCGACTTTTAGTAGAGTACTCCAAGGACAGGTTTGCATGTGAGATTCTGGATGGGCAGGTGGCAGATGACAAGTACAGGGTGATTGATGAGATCATCTACTACAGGGACCGGATCTTCTTGACTGAGGGATCTCAGCTCAAGAAGAAGATACTTCAGGCGTCACATGACTCACCATTGGCAGGACATCAGGGGTTTACCAAAACTTACAGGGCCATCAGGGAGAGGTTCTCATGGAAGGGCCTCAAGGAGGACGTATTCCAACATATCCGAGAGTGCGACGTTTTCCAGAGGAACAAGGGGGAGATGAGCCATCCCGCTGGTTTATTGCAGCCTCTTCCCATTCCGGAGGGGAAATGGAAGAGCATTCCGATGGAATTCATCACAGGGTTTCCCATGGTATAGGGCAAGGATTGTATCTTTGTCGTCGTTGACCGACTAACGAAGTATGCCCATTTCCTTGCCATATCCGAATACTACATAGCAGCACAGGTGGCCGAGCTATTCTTCAGAGAGGTTTTTAGGCTACATGGTCTTCCTAAGACCATCATCAGTGTCAGGGATAGCCGTTTCTTGGGCGGGTTTTGGTAGGAGCTTTTTCGGCTAGTGGGGACAGAGTTGACACCGAGTACCAGTTACCACCCACAGATAGACGGACAGACAGAGATAGTTAACAAGTGGCTGGAGGGTTAGTTGCGTAACTATGTCAGTGGGCAACCGAGGGCATGGCTGAAGTGGCTACATCTGAGGGAGTACTGCTACAACACTACACATCACATGTCCATCGACATGTCACCATTCTATGCTTTGTATGGATATCATCCTTTATCTTTTGCTGACGTGATGTTTGGTGCCAGCAAGGCTCCGAGAGCCAAGATTTGGATCCAAGAGAGTCAGGATATTCTCCGAGCTCTCAAGGATAACATGGCTACAGCACAAAACCAACAAAAGTTGTATGCTGACAGGGGTCAGGTGGAGAGATAGTTTGAGGTAGGAGACTTGGTCTATCTACGATTATAGCCATACCGACAGTCGTCACAAAAGCAAAAGGGGGCTGAAAAGCTCAAGCCCCGCTTTTACGGGCCATACAGGGTGATACGCAGGATTGGACAGGTAGCATATGAGTTGGAGCTGCCCCAAGGCAGCAAGATTCATAACATTTTGCATGTATCATGCCTGAAGAAGGCATTGGGGTAGCATGTGATAGTGACAGATGACCTACCACCCACGGATGATGAGGAGCATTTGGTGTTACAGCCAGAGGCTATTATTGATACCAGGGAGAGGCAGTTGCAGAGCCGAACGATCCGGGAATTCTTGGTGAGGTGGAAGAATTTACCGGATGAGGATGCCACTTGGGAGAGTGAGAACATTTTACAGCATCCATCACTTCAGTTGCTTTAGGACAAGCAACATTTTTCTAGGGGAGACTGTAATATTCCTAATTAGCTATGGCTAATTGGAATATTCGATTTTTCTCTATTTTGCCTATTATAGTTATTTTTAAATAAAAAGGTGAAAGGGGACATAACTCACCTTTAGAATAAAGTCACTTCCTAGGTAGCACAACGTTGTGACTTAAGAGGAGCCAAGGGGGGAAGGCTGAAGGACTATGCAAAGATGGGGGCCCACGCAGACACTTGGAACTGCGCAATTGGATAGGTGGCTTGGGCTTTAGGGTTTTGGAGAAGGGCCAATGCTATAAAGGAGAGAGGAGCTCCCTCATTTGGATCATTCCAGTTATGAGCATTTTTGATAGTCATTTTGACTTAGAGCACGCTGGCTGTTTAGCTAGTCTACAACACTGTTTAGTGCATTGAGTGTCTCGGTTCAGAGATCTCACCCTTAGCCCCAGGGGACTTCGAGTTCCTGCTTGGGCAAGGTATTTCCATTGGCATTCTAGCAGTAGTTTCATTAGCATTCCAGCAGTATTTTCATCAGCATTTCAGCCGCAGTTTCATCAGCATCTTTGAGGAACTGCACAGAACCCCAAGGGGGTTATTTTCAGGGATTACTTTCATCTTCCTTTTATTGATCAAGTGCTTGATAATCTATCAAGGAAAAACTACTTATCCTTGTTGGATGGGTATAGTGGCTACAATGATATCCAAATAGCCCTAGAGGACCAAGAAAAGACTACTTTTACCTACCCTTGGGGCACCTATGCTTACAGAGTTCTTCCATTTGGCTTGTGAAATGCTCCAGCTACTTTTCAGAGAGTTGTACTAGCTATATTTGTTGATATTATACATGAATGTGTGGAAGTCTATATGGAATACTTCACAGTGTATGGTGATGACTTTCAGTAGGATTTGGAGAACTTGGAAAAAGTGTTGATGCATTGTTAAGAAGCTCATCTGGCCCTCAGTAATATCAAATGTACAATGATGCAAACTTGGGGAATTGTTTAAAGTTGACCCTGCAAAAGTTGAGGTAATATCACATATTTTAGTCCCAACGTCGCAAAAGGAGGTAAGAATATTTTTGGGACATGGAGGGTACTATAGGATATTTATTGAAAATTTCACTAAGATTGTAGCACCCATGTTTAAACTGCTCACTAAAGATGTTGATTTTTTATGGGATCCTAATTGTCAAATTGCTTTTCAGGTACTGAAGGACAAATTGTCCACTGCTCCGGTGTTGAGGGGACCTAATTGGTCTCTCCCTTTCCACATTTGTACTGATTCATTGGATACACCCTTGGAGATGTGCTAGGACAAAGGGATAATCACATTCCTTATGTTATTTATTACGTTAGTAAAAACCTCTCACCTTCAGAATTTAAATTACATATTTACCAAAAAATAATTACTAGTAGTAGTCCATGCTATCAACAAATTTAGGCACTATATTACGGGTTATGAAAATTTTGTCCATACTGATCACTCTATTATTAGATTCCTCATGACTAAGCCAAGTAATATTGGAAGAATTACTAGGTGGTCACTCTTACTTCACAAATTTAATATCACTATGATTGACAAGCCTAGACGGGATAATTCAGTTGCGAACTTCTTGTCTCGACTGAATATTGAACGAGACATAGTTCCAATACCAGTTCCAGATGACTTTCCTGATGATAATTTTTTTTCCATTTCAACACATACTCCTTGGTTTGCTAATGTGGCCAACTATTTGGAATCAAGCAAGTTGCCATAGAATCTATCCACCAGGGAAAAAAACAACATTGTTTAGCGGAGTGTCAACTATTATTGGGTAGAAGGAGACGTGTACCACACTGAACCTAACTTAATCATGAGAAGGTTTGCACGGGAAGACGAAATGTTTGATGTCTTGAGAGCTTGCCATAGTGAAGCTTGTGGTGGCACTTTAAAACCAAAAGAACAACTTATAAGGTCCTATATGTAGGTTATTATTGGCCCACTCTCTTTAAAGATTCCAAAAGGTTTGTTTCTAGTTGTGATGCTTTCCAAAGAATGGGGAGGCTTGTTCCTAGTGATGAGATGCCTCTACAGACTCAGATATCAATAGAGCCTTTTGAAAAGTGGGCATTCGATTTTGTAGGGCCCATTTCTCCCATGTCCAAGAAGAAGAGGTACATATTAGTTTGTACTGATTATGTGACGAAGTGGGTGGAAGCTAAGGCTTTATATTCTGCCACTAAGAATTTTGTTGTAGATTTCCTCTTTGAAGACATCTTCTCGCAATTTGGGGTACCTAGAGAAATTTTTTCCAATCACGGGACATAATTCACTTCCAAACTAGTAAAGGTGATCACTTAATAATACTAGATAAAGCACTAGAAATCTACCCCATACCACCCTCAGGAAAAAGGATTGGTAGAATCCACTAATAAATTCTTAGAGTCCATTCTCACTAAAACAATTCAGAGACACCATGGGGAATGGGCTAATAGGTTTCTATAAGCGTTAAGGCTTACTGGATAACATGGAGGAATGTGACAAGATACACTCCCTATGATTTAGTATATGGGAAGCAGGTGTTGCTCCCATTTGAATTTTAGGTAAAAACATTTCAGATTGCTACTCAACTGGGAATGGATCTAAATGAAGCTCAGAAACAAAGAATACTTCAACTGAACAAACTTGATGAAATCAGACAAGATGCCTTCCAAATAACTATGTTGGTACAAGATCAAAGAGCTTGGTGGCATGATAAGTACATCAAGAAAATGGTCTTCCAACGAGGGGATTGGGTGCTATTGTATGGTGGTAAGTTTAAACATTTCAAAGGGAAATTTTGAACCAGATGGCTAGGGCCCTATGAGGTTAAGGAATTCTTTGATAATGCCTCAGTAAAGATTAAAACCATTGATGATGACTAGAATTTGTTTGTGGTAAATGGCCACAGGCTAAAATTCTACCACCGCCCACTTTCCCGACAGGAATTTTTGCAGAATGTAATGTAGGATCCAGAAATGGAGTTGGTTCAAAAGGGAGATCCAAGTCCTACCATTCTTCAAAATAATTTATTTTTATCATATCATATATATATATATATATATATATATATATATATATATATATATATATATATATATATATATATATATATATATATATATACAGAGAGAGAGAGAGAGAGAGAGAGAGAGAGAGAGAGAGAGAGTATTAATAAATAACAATGTGTTGGCTTTTGTTTTCCTACACAGCTGACATAGAATAAAGAGGAATCTTTCAAGGATAGGTTTATTCCTTTATCCAAACTTGATAGATTATTTATGGAAAAGGATGTTCTGGAGTTTATTGTGAACATTTTAGACTCCCTAAAATTGAATGTTCTGAGCATTGACTGACCCAGGCTCATTAATATTAATGGGACAATAGTAGTTAGGGATCTGCCAAGTACATAATTATTCTTTTATGGGCTCAATAGAATAAGTACGGAAAATAAACTCCTTGGAGTCTACTTTGGGTTTTTCAAACTCTTTAAAATTGAATACCCCCGAGAAAAAGCTAACTCAGGCTTGTTAAATGTATGAGAAAGAGATAGATAGGGCTCTAATGGGTACAAAATTATTCTTTCCCAGGCTCAAAAGAATAAGTACGAGAAAGAAACCCCCTTGGAGTCTTCTTTTGTGCATTTTAGACTCCCAAAAACTAAAATTCCCCAAGCAGTGATCATTCCAGGTGTGGTCAAAATCCATGGAATGATGGCACCAGATTGTTCTACAATAAGAAAAAGTGAAATTTCAGTCACAATTCCTAAGATTGGCTTACATGAAGTTCAAGGAAGATTTATGTTCATTTTCTCAGTACAGTCATAATTTTGCACTGTTTCTATGACTTGGTGAGTAAGTTTAGAGGTTTTGTACTTAATTCAGTACTAATTATAGGTTGAGTTAAGTAATGAATAATCTTAATAAGTATGAATATCAATTCCAGAGAAGATGGATGGTATTAATTCAGCCCATAAGAATTGGAATCAATGGAGGTAATAAATTGAAAGTTTTTGGATCATTCATGATCAAATATCAATTTTTGTAATGAAGTCGATAAATGAAAAGGACACTCAACTTATGCTCAAAGTTGTTCCCATCATTATTATTTTTGAGCTCCTGAATATCATTATGCAGCCAAATCGAGGTATGAATGAATTTGCATTTACTTAGACTAATTCAAAGAATATGAATAATGGAACTTAATAGTAATCTACCTCCTTTCGTTGCAATGATTTACATGTCTTTTCCATATCCAACTAATACTAAACCATCCTATCCCATTACTCACCCCATTTATTTTTATTCATGTGATATATGTGTCTGAGTACTTATTCATCATTAAAAACAACCAATCCATGCCATAATTCAGAAATACATAGCTATTGTTTTAATAAGTTTAAGTCTGACTAAAGCCCGAAAACAAAGGTTGTATGTCTCATTGCTAAGTTTTTGTAGTAACCAGCCCATGAGTCCCTGCATTTTCTTCCTAACCTTCAATATTGTTCCACCTTCAGCATGGGGGGTGATAGACATGAACCCACATTTGCCCAATTTCGTAATAGTCCAAAGTATGAAATGTGTAAGGGGCAGTTTGAGGAGAAGGGATGGATGGGTTTTCTTCAAAAATTTCAGGGTTATAATGACAGGGTAGCTATGGTCTTCGCGCAAAGCTTCAATGGAAAAGTTGCAGAGGTCAAGAGCTTGAAAATTAAGGTTACTGAAAATTTGATAAGCAAAGCAACTAGATTGCCATTAACTGGTGAAAAATATTTTAAAGGAGGGTCGCTCGAATGGGACAATTGTGCCAAGTTTTTGAAGCCCGCATACAAATATATTAATTTGTTAAAGGGAGGAATGTTGGCCACTCATTACTACATTACATAGGTTTGTCACTTGCGAGGGGAGGTATGTCATTTTTTTCCTTTACCACATTAGGCTCCTCTTACACTTTTCAAATGGGCGTGAAGTCAATTTTCCATTTTTCATCCATAGAAGTTTGTATAAGGTCACTCGAGGTGTTCAGTCCACTACCAAAAATGTTGAAACTAGCTTATGTCATCATAGTCTTATCAATATGCTAGTTGTTCATGAGCTCATTCGGCACAAGAAGTCTTGGGAATCATTTTTGATTGAAAGTTTTCCCAGTGAAGAAAACCAAATCAAGGGTGGGGAGAGGCTTATTAGCCCTTGATCAAAGAAATTGGCACAAGGAACTGAAGCTCCTCCTAATTTTGTTTCTAAACAAGGCCAAATCCTCGACATAAGCCCTGTATCGACAAAAGAGGAGGGATGTTTGGCGAAACCCCTTAAGAAGCCTAGACTTGTAAACCCCATTTCATCTACAAAGAAGTCAACCCTAGTCTCAAAGGGAAATAAATGCAAAATAAGTAAGGAGCAGAAGAATGAACCTATAAATGATGATGCAGTAGTCAAAGAGCCTCAGCAAAGAAAACTAAAAAGGCCTCAAGTGGAGGTTGCGAAATCAAGTACCTCATCAACAGAAAAGCAGTCAGAGGGAGCTAATGTAGCCCCAAAGAAAAGGAAGAGGAAACTCTTCAAAGAAGAATAGGAAGCGACATCATTGCCCACTTCACCAATACAAAAAACAAAAGTATTTGAGATTCCAACCTCGTCACAGGGGTGGCGGCACACCCAAATCATGTCTAGACAACAAATTTCAACCATCGATACTCAGAACCTTGAACCTATCACTGTGTTGTCTTCTCCAGAACAAGAAGCAAAAATCCCCTCTCAGGAAATTGAAGAAATAGGGGATATTATGCCTGAGGGGGACGGACCAGTTGATAATTTCTAAGATATTTTAAGGAGTTCACCACAATAGGACCAATCTGACATGGGACCAGTTACGAGGAAGTGGGAATCTAAATCTAAGAAGAGCCAGACACATGGTGGGTCGACTCATAGAGGGAGTAGTTCACAGCCACAAACCATACCTACTAAGAATGCCTCGGCTTGTGAAGAAGAAGATTTACAACTGCTGATGGCCAAGCTACAAAGGAAGAATGAAAAACTTAAGGAAATGGCTCATAAGTACAAGACGTTGTTTCATTATGTTCGGTGAGTCAATGAGCAGTAGCGAAGCTGAAATATATCCTTAGTATCCAAGAACGATGTGTTAGTCATGAGGAACAAGCACCTTATTAGTTAGAAGCTGAAGCAACTGAAGCCTGTCAAAAGGCTTAATGCCCATGAACGAGCCCTAAGGTTCTGACGACCATTAATGCAAAAAAACCATGGCTTGGAGGTCCTAGTCAATGCGATAGAAATTTAAAGGAAGGGATGACCTAATTTCGATGATTGGTTGAGTTTGAAAAGGATATCTACATGAGGACATGCATCCCCTCTGGCATGGTAGGATGTTGGTTCATACTTTTGTACCATTTTTCACACGCTATTCTATTGTTTTTACTATCATTTATCCTACTTCACTCCTTTTTGACACCATAAAATCACTCCACATTGGTTAAACCATGTTACTTTATAGTGGAGGTGAGAATTACTAATAAGTATTGTTTTCATATATCTTTGTTTGGTTTAGGTAGATGTTAAATAAATTTATATTCTTGACTTAATTGACTGATCTATAGATGGACTCTTAAATATAGGGAAGACACTTGAGTACATGGACAGGTCATTGGAGGTCCAACACCCAGTCCAATAAATATATCAAGTGACCATTTTTGGAGCAGCTATTATGTACTCAGTTTTGTACTTAAATCGGTACTCTATTTTAGGTAACTAGGCAACCAGTCAACTGTCGGCATCCCGAAGATAGTTCTTTTATTTCATAAGCATAGTGTTAGTTTCCTTGATCCAAAGTTAGTGTCACGAATGGAATAGTTTAGTTATGATCTGGTGAAGTGATCCTGGGGATTTATCCTAGCTTAAATTAGCCCAGATCACAGATGTATTTTCTTTCTTCAGTCATATTGTTGTAACTATTTGGAGGCTTGAGTTCTTTAAAAAGGCTCGGTGTTTGTATGCGAAGTTACACACACGCAGCTATATGCATCAACTGAAATGGTGACACGGATATTGTGGCACGATATGATTTGACTATGTTTCGAAACTCTTAGACTTATGTTTTATTAAAGGCTTTTAATATAATTGTCTTGGCTTTTATTTATATCTGAGAATTTATGTTTTCTTGATCTGTGAATTATTGAATTAAGTTAGACTTGTTCTAGGTTGTGGCAAGGGCCCACCGCAAACCTTGATTGAGTCCTTGTAACAATTTTCATTAGATATGAGGTGTGTTTCAAATTCATTAGGAATAATTGTATTTAACGATTCATTTGCTTTTGTTAATGACTTCCAGAATGCTCGTACTGAAAATCGTACTTAAGTTTCCTTTAATGCTTTCATATATATGAATCGAGATAGATAGTGTAATGTTTACTGAGCTTGTGCGGGGTTGTGGATCATTATTATGAATATACTCTGCATGTATTGGTTCCTTTGATTACTCTGTTGATCTTGTGAATGTTGAAGAAGTAAGTTTTGGTTTAGAACAAATTTCTAAGAAATAAATTCTTATATTTTAAAATTGAATCCTCTATTTTGAATGGAAGTTTTTTAGTCGTGTGTGGATCTATATAGTGTCAACATGAGACTATTGTATCTTATGCTCATTTGAATGCTCATAATTGATTAGGGATAGTGTGTCATCCTTTGGTGTAAATCGTGTGTTAATGCTTGGTGAATTGGATGTTATTTACAATGTGTTACTTACACGATTTACTGCGTGATTCTTAATTGAGTCGTAGTGTAATGATAATTTGAGTAGATAGCTTGTCATCTATTTGATTTCGTAGCAAGCCTTGATTTAGATTTGTTTTTGCTCATTGTAAGATAAATCGAAGTTGTGTGTTATTCAATTGCTCAGGTTGATTTCGAGCTAGGAAGCCATAAGTTATGTGCTCAGATTCTTACTATTATTTGGGTGGAATGTTACTGAGGAAATAGTCTGAGCTATTTTGCAAGGTATTGTTGAGTTTACTTTGGATTTGTAGCACCCTGGGGATTAGCTTTTCATATTTATTTTTAAATGAAATAGTTGTTCGATTGATTTGAAAACATAGCTTGTGATAGTTTCCAATCTTATTTTTGGATGCGTTTTTTGAGTGAGATTGATATAATTAAGAATGATTTGAGTTGTGAACATGAAATGGATTTTATTATTAGTGATTCAGATTGCATAATGAAATAGGTTTCTTCACTCCAACAATTCATGGTGTGATTGTCAGAAATAGAGTTTGAGTATTGTGTACTTAATTTTGCACTAAATTTGCATGGGGTAAGTTTGGATCTGAGCCGAAATTCATTGCAAATCAAAGTTTACAAATCTCGGTCGACAGTTTAAATTTAGGGAATTCAACGACATATAAAATCCCTAACAGGAATATCAATGAAACTACAAAAAATATGCTTTAATAAAACTCTTAGTATGCCAATATGTTGTGGACCTTAATCCCTTAAGTGTTGCATCTAATCACCTTCATGACCAAGGGTTGTGAGTAGGAATTATGAGTTATTGGGATATAAGGAAAAACATAGAACATACCTTACATAAAAATTATGATATGTGGAGGTTTTAGTAGATGGATCATCAATTACCAATAAAGTTTTTGCCTCATTAACTAACATAGAAGCTCAAAAATTATTAAGAATGTGAGGCTTTCATGTTATAGAAAGTTTAATATTTTTCCAAACTTTTCAATTGACAACATATTTTGCACTTGGTACCCCTCCTACATTTCAAACCCTAGATTTCACCACAGACTTCAAATCCTACTTCAAACATCCTCACCACCACTCCTCGCACCTACTTCTTTCCTCAGATCACATTGCCACTTATGCTTGATCCGCACCTATTGTGCTCACCAATCTGATCCAAACCTTTGCTAAGCCAACCTTATACATGTCTCATTGACTTGACTAGGATGACTTGAGACCTTGGCTAAATCAACATGTAAAATGATCTCCCCTAAACATTTACGTCAATGACAACATTACAATAGGCTATCTATTTCTTCTAAGGCACCAATGAGCTTTACTTCAAGATTCACTTCCCCATCATTGTCTTCTTCTTCTTAATCTAATTTTTCTTTCTAATTCTCTTCATTTTCTTTATCAATAGACTTTGGATCCATGGTTATGAGGAGGATTTTTTCTTTGTTAACATCATAAACATATTCATCTCTTTCTTCACATGATCTTCTATCCTCTCTAGAGTAAAAACTCTTTATAAGGTTTGTTTTTATTGTTATTTTCTTCTTCATCATGGTTGTCTTCCCTTTTTGCATATGGACATTTAGTAGCAAAACATCCTACTCAACCACTGTTAAAACATTTTAAGTGTAGCTTACCTTTTTATTTATCATATCCTCTTTTTAGTTTTTTCACAAATTGTGCTTCTTTTATATCTGATTCATGGCTAGAACAATCATAGGATTTGTGTCTTTTTGTTTTCTTTTATGCTTTTAAAGTTGCTTCCCTTTTTTCTACCCTTTGTTTTTCTATCCTCATTTCATATGCAATAAGAATCCCATGAAACTCATTCATCGTCAATTTTTCCAAATGCTTCATTTCTTCAATGGAAAAGACCTTGGTATCAAATATTAAGGAGAGTGACTTTACCACTATTTACAAAATCATTGATTCTTCGACCATCTCACCAAGTTGTCTAATGATGTTGACAATTTCATCCACACATAGATATAGATTGCAACATTTTTTTCATCTTTCATTTCCAAACTCTTGAATTGTCTTCTATGAATTTTGATTTATGTGTTCTTTGCCTTGTCATTGCCTTCAAAGATGTTTGAATCTTGTCCCAAATTTATTTTGTTGATTCACAATGGATCACCTTAAAAAATTTTGATTTTGATAGACCACACAAGATAACATTCATGTATTTTTCATTATTTTTGCTATCCTTCTTCCCAGACATTTCTATTGGATGAGTTTTTGGGGTTGTATAACCAATCTCAAATGATTCCAAATATCAAACCCAAGAGGCATTAGATACCTTGCATCCTTATAATCTCAATTGCATAGTTTATTCAATTAAATAATGTGGCTTTGTTAGTGGAGAAACCTTCTTGATTGGTAATATGTGCTCCTAAAATCTACCTTTCAATGGCTAGACTATTTTCGAAGGAACCTACTTTGATACCAATTGTTGAGCACACACCTCTACTGAGGAGGGGAAGGCATTGAATCAATATAAGTTACTTATTTAAATGTTCAGGAACCATAAGAAAATAATCACATATAATATTTATTAACTGAAAAATATTGAATACAAGATTTACGTAGAAACCCTTTTGTGAGAAACTTAAAAAACTTTCTTTTGTAGTTCCTTGTAGACACCAACTTACTAGAAACACCAATCCAAATTACTACAAATATTCATAACCACCAAAGTACTGGAGACGTCAATATCCACTACTACAATTATTCATAGGCACAAACCTACTCGAGACACCAATCCCCACTACTACAAATATCTGTGGTAACCAACCTACTTCATTAAGTCTTCTTGCTACTTCTTCCTTCCCCAAGTCTACTATTTTCTTCTAACTTCACCATTTTTTCTTCTACTAAAACTTGTTGCCTTTGGACTCTTACCAAGAATGAACTTGTATAACATTCCACGTATCCAATTTTGCAAATCTAATTCTCAAAATTTTACATGAGTAACTTATATATGTCTACTTGGATCCCTAAAAATTTGATAGTTTGAGGTACTAATATGTGTCTCCAAAGGTATCTAAAATTTTCATAGTTTAAAGCATCCCAAAAAATAAGTTATACTGAAAATGCCAAATTGACCTATATGAAACTAATTTCAGGACTATTAAAAAACCCTATCATCCATAGGGAAACCCTCTCAGGCAATTGAAGAAATAGGGGATATTCTTCCTGAGGGGGACGAACCGGTTGATAATTTATAAGATATTTTAAGGAGTTCGCCACAATAGGACCAATCTGACATGGGACCAGTTACGAGGAAGTGGGAATCTAAATCTAAGAAGAGCCAGACACATGGTGGGTCGACTCATAGAGGGAGTAGTTCACGGCCACGAACCATTCCTACTAAGAATGCCTCGGCTTGCGAACAAGAAGATTTACAACTGTTGATGGCCAAGCTACAGAGGAAGAATGAAAAACTTAAGGAAATGACTCATAAGTACAAGATGTTGTTTCATTATGTTCGATGAGTCAATGAGCAGTATCGGAACTGAAATATATCCTTAGTATCCAAGAAGGATGTGTTAGTCATGAGGAACAAGCATCTTATTAGTTGGAAGCTGAAGCAACTGAAGCCTGTCAAAAGGCTTAACGCCCATGAACGAGCCCTAAGGTTTCGACGGCCATTAATGCAGAAAAATCATGGCTTGGAGGTCCTAGTCAATGCGACAAGAATTTAAAGGAAGGGATGACCTAATTTCAATGATTGGTTGACTTTGAAAAGGATATCTGCATGAGGACATGCATCCCCTCCAGCATGGTAGGATGTTGGGTCATACTTTTGTACCATTTTTCACACCCTATTTTATTGTTTTTACTATCATTTATCCTACTTCACTCCTTTTTGACGCCATAAAATCACTCCACATTGGTTAAACCATGTTACTTTACAGTGGAGGTGAGAATTACTAATAATTATTGTTTTCATATATCTTTGTTTGATTTAGGAAGATGTTAAATAGATTTATATTCTTGACTTAATTGACTGGTCTATAGATGGACTCTTAAATATAGAGAAGACACTTGAGTACATGGACAGGTCATTAGAGGTCCAACACCCAGTCCAACAAATATATCAAGCGACCATTTTTGGAGCAGCTATTATGTACTCAGTTTTGTACTTAAATCGGTACTCTATTATAGGCAACCAATCAATTGTCGGCATCCCGTGGATAGTTCTTTTATTTCATAAGCATAGTGTTAGTTTCCTTGATCCAAAGTTAGTGTCACGAATGGAATAGTTTAGTTATGATTTGGTGAAGTGATCCTGGGGATTTATCCTAGCTTAAATTAGCCCATATCATAGATGTATTTTCTTTCTTCAGTCATATTGTTGTAACTATTTGGAGGCATGAGTTCTTTAAAAAGGCTCGGTGTTTGTATGTGAAGTTACACACACGCAGCTATATGCATCGACTGAAATGGCGACATGGATATTGTGGCATGATATCATTTGACTATGTTTTGAAACTCTTAGACTTATGTTTTATTAAAGTCTTTTAATATAATTGTCTTGGCTTTTATTTATATCTAAGAATTTATGTTTTCTTGATCTGTGAATTATTGAATTAAGTTAGACTTGTTCTAGGTTGTGGCAAGGGCCCACTGCAAACCTTGATCGAGTCCTATAACAATTTTAATTAGATATGAGGTGTGTTTCAAATTCATTAGGAAGAAGTGTATTTAACGATTCATTTGCTTTTGTTAATGACTTCCAGAATGCTTGTACTGAAAATCGTACTTAAGTTTCCTTTAATGCTTTCATATATATGAATCAAGATAGATAGTGTAATGTTTACTGAGCTTTTACGAGGTTGTGGATCATTATTATGAATATACTCTGCATGTATTGATTCCTTTGATTACTCTGTTGATCTTGTGAATGTTGAAGAAGTAAGTTTCAGTTTAGAACAAATTTCTAAGAAATAAATTCTTATATTTTAAAATTGAATCCTCTATTCTAAATGGAAGTGTTTTAGTCGTGTGTGGATCTATATATTGTCGACATGAGACTATTGTATCTTATGCTCATTTGAATGCTCAGAATTGATTAGGGATAGTGTGTCATCCTTTGGTGTAAATCGTGTGTTAATGCTTGGTGAATTGGATGTTATTTACAATGTGTTACTTACTCGATTTACTGCGTGATTTTAATTGAGTCGTAGTGTAATGATAATTTGAATAGATAGCTTGTCATCTATTTGATTTCGTAGCAAGCCTTGATTTAGATTTGTTTTTTCTCATTGTAAGATAAATCGAAGTTGTGTGTTATTCAATTGCTCAGGTTGATTTCGAGGTAGGAAGCCATAAGTTATGTGCTCAAATGCTTACTATTATTTGGGTGGAATGTTACTGAGGAAATATTCTAAGCTATTTTGCAAGGTATTGTTGAGTTTACTTTGGATTTGTAGCACCTTGGGGATTAGCTTTGCATAATTATTTTTAAATGAAATATTTGTTCGATTGATTTGAAAACATAGCTTGTGATAGTTTCCAATCTTATTTTTGGATGCGTTTTTGAGTGAGATTGATATAATTAAGAATGATTTGAGTTGTGAACATGAAATTGATTTTATTATTAGTGATTCAGATTGCATAATGAAATAGGTTTCTTCACTCCAACAATTCATGGTGTGATTGTCAGAAATAGAGTTTGAGTATTATGTACTTAATTTCACACTAAATTTGCATGGGGTAAGTTTGGATCTAAGCCGAAATTCATTGCAAATCAAAGTTTACAAATCTCAGTCGACAGTTTAAATTTAGGGAATTCAACGACATATAAAATCCATAACAGGAATATTAATGAAACTACAAAAATTGTGCTTTAATAAAACTCTTAGTATGCCAATATGTTGTGGACCTTAATCCCTTAAGTGTTGCATCTAATCACCTTCATGACCAAGGGTTGTGAGCAGGAATTACGAGTTACTGGGACATAAGGAAAAACATAGAACATACCTTACATAAAAATTATGATATGTGGAGGTTTTAGTAGATGGATCATCAATTACCGATAAAGGTTTTGCCTCATTAACTAACATAGAAGCTTAAAAAGTATTAATAATGTGAGGCTTTCATGTTATAGAAAGTTTAATATTTTTCCAAACTTTTCAATTGACAACATATTTTGCACTTGATACCCCTCCTACATTTCAAACCTTAGATTTCACCACAGACTTCAAATCCTACTTCAAACATCCTCACCACCACTCCTAGCACCTACTTCTTTCCTCAGATCACATTGCCACTTATGCTTGATCTGCACCTAATGTGCTCACCAATTTGATCCAAACCTTTGCTAAGCCAACTTGATACATGTCTCATTGACTTGACTAGGATGACTTGAGACCTTGGCTAAATCAACATGTAAAATGATCTCCCCTAAACATTTACATCAATGACAACATTACAATAGGATATCTATTTCCTCTAAGGCGCCAATGAGCTTTACTTCGAGATTCACTTCCCCATCATTGTCTTCTTCTTCTTAATCTGATTTTTTTTTCTAATTCTCTTTATTTTCTTTATCAATAGACTTTGGATCCATGGTTATGAGGAGGATTTTTTCTTTGTTAACATCATAAAAATATTCATCTATTTCTTCACATGATCTACTATCCTCTCTAGATTAAAAACTCTTTATAAGGTTTGTTTTTATTGTTATTTTCTTCTTCATCATGGTTGTCTTCCCTTTTTGCATATGGACATTTAGCAGCAAAACGTCCTACTCAACCACTGTTAAAACATTTTAAGTGTAGCTTACCTTTTTATTTATCATATCCTCTTTTTAGTTTTTTCACAAATTGTGCTTCTTCTATATCTGATTCATGGCTAGAACAATCATAGGATTTGTGTTTTTTTCTTTTTTCTTTTATGCTTTTAAAGTTGCTTCCTTTTTTGCTACCTTTTGTTTTTCTATCCTCATTTCATATGCAATAAGAATTGTCAATTTTTCCAAATGCTTCATTTCTTCAATGGAAAAGACCTTGGTATCAAATATTAAGGAGAGCGACTTTACCACCATTTGAAAAATCATTGGTTCTTCGACCTTCTCACCAAGTCGTCTAATGATGTTGACAATTTCATCCACGCATAGATATAGATTGCAACATTTTTTTCATCTTTCATTTCCAAATTCTTGAATTGTCTTCTATGAATTTTGATTTATGTGTTCTTTGCCTTGTCATTGCCTTCAAATATGTTTGAATCTTGTCCCAAATTTATTTTGCTGATTCTCAATGGATCACCTTAACAAATTTTAATTTTGATAGACCACATAAGATAACATTCATGTATTTTTCATTATTTTTGCTATCCTTCTTCCCAAACATTTCTATTGGATGAGTTTTTGGGGTTGTATAACCAATCACAAATGATTCCAAATATCAAGCCCAAGAGGCATTAGATACCTTGCATCCTTATAATCTCAATTGCATAGTTTATTCAATTAAATAATGTGGCTTTGTTAGTGGAGAAACCTTCTTGATTGGTCATATGTGCTCCTAAAATCTACCTTCCAATGGCTAGACTATTTTCGAAGGAACCTACTTTGATACCAATTGTTGAGCACACACCTCTACTGAGGAGGGGAAGGCTTTGAATCAATATAAGTTACTTATTTAAATGTTCAGGAACCATAAGAAAATAATCACATATAATATTTATTAACTGAAAAATATGGAATACAAGATTTACGTAGAAACCCTTTTGTGAGAAACTTAAAAACCTTTCTTTTGTAGTTCTTTGTAGACACCAACTTACTAGAAACACCAATTCAAATTACTACAAATATTCATAACCACCAAAGTACTGGAGATGTCAATATCAACTACTACAATTATTCATAGGCACAAACCTACTGGAGACACCAATCCCCACTACTACAAATATCTGTAGTAACCAACCTACTTCATTAAGTCTTCTTGCTACTTCTTCCTTCCCCAAGTCTACTATTTTCTTCTAACTTCACCATTTTTTCTTCTACTAAAACTTGTTGTTTTTGGCCTCTTCCCAAGAATGAACTTGTACAACATTCCACGTATCCAATTTTGCAAATCTAATTCTCAAAATTTTACATGAGTAACTTATATATGTCTACTTGGATCCCTAAAAATTTGATAGTTTGAGGTACTAATATGTGTCTCCAAAGGTCTCTAAAATTTTCATAGTTTAAAGCACCCCAAAAAATAATTTATACTGAAAATGCCAAATTGACCTATATGAAACTAATTTCAGGACTATTCAAAAACCCTAGCATCCATAGGGAAGCCTCCAAAATATAACAATTTTTTTTTTTTTTTACCACATGTACCCATATATCTTGCCCTTATTTCCTCAAAATTTCATGGTCTGAAACATTCCAGAACTTAATTTATAGTGAAAAGCTGAATATGACGGATTTGAAGCATATTTCAAGATCAATAATAAACCCTAACTTCCATAGGGAATATCTCAAAAAGTATAGTGAGCCAATGCCTAAAATTTTTACAACATGTACATGAAGTTCTTGCCTCTATCCCCTTGAAATTTCACCATTTGAAACATCTTAGAAGAAAATTTATAGTGAAAATTCTAAGATGTCTTGTTCACCCCACAAATCACATTTTCCTCCCCCTTTAAAACCCCAAGAGTATTGCCCAAGTTCTCTTATATACCTTAGATATCTTGTTGATTGGATGATCTTAAAATGCATTCATATATCCTTAATTTATAGTGTTTCAACTTTCACGCATGGTTTCAACTTGTAAAATTGGTTAGGTTGACGCGCACTTTCTAGTTGGTCCAACCTTACAAAATCTTTCATAGCTCCTCATTCCTATGGAGTTAGAAGGAGTGCAATATACCATTGGAAAAGTATTGGAATAATATTTTCAACTATATATCTTGTGCTCCCATTTGAGCTATGTATTTAGAGTAAAATGGCCTTCAAATATAGGGTATCAATATTGGCCATCAATAGATGGGTATCCAAACAATATTTCCAACAATCTTCCTCTTGCAAGCTTTATCTTGGACATTTGTAGTCTCCCCCTATCTTTGAAATCAATGAAAAAAATATTTCCAATAGGGCTAATCACACAATTTCATAAGGAAATGGGAGGAACAAAGGAAAACTTAAAATTTAAATGCTTATCCATCATATCGAGTGAATTATTCTAGATCCAAATCTAAAGATGTTGTTCCTCATAGTTACCTTCACAACAATCAAATAAGAAACACCTTCCTCATGCCTTTATAGTACAACAAATGAAGTATTGCATTAAATAAGCTCCAGTTTAGCAGTTCAAGCCTACTTGGATTAACAAAATCAAATTCAACATAAACATAGATAAATAAATCACAAACAATTTTTTTGTGGTGGGTGGGGGATTGGGGCTGGAGGGGGGATTATAGATATAATTTAAATGAAAAGGATTATAGCTATAAATTATACCCTAAGATCTTCCCATGGGAGTAGAAAAATTAGCGAATGGGTCCATTATTAGAGCACTCCTTGCATAATGGTCACCGATTCAAAACCCTGTGGGCGTCCCACATGTCTGACCCTCAACCAAAGGTTATAGTGGTAACCGTCAAGATCCACCCTATGTCATGCAATTACAAGACCG
The DNA here is from genome assembly GCA_031772625.1 of Pinus tabuliformis. NCBI lineage: Eukaryota > Viridiplantae > Streptophyta > Pinopsida > Pinales > Pinaceae > Pinus > Pinus tabuliformis. The sequence goes on from CM062815.1 coordinate 983,602,947, forward strand.
ACCTAGTTGCAAATTCCTCTAGCCATGAAATAAACAAATAAATGATACATTGAGATCTATTGCCATACTCCTAGCTCCAAGTCCCAAAACACTTCTCCTTAGTGAAAATCTCATCCTATTGAACAAGCATGATCCAACATTGTATCACATTAAGAAAACTAATCTTGATCTCCCCTAGGTGCTAGTCACATTAGTGTTGATTCCAAACACTCAACAATCTACAAGATACTATATTCCAAATATTCTTACTCTAATCCACTTGCATAAGAATTATTTTGTCTCCTCTTGTCATAGTCTATCCCTTGATTTCAACCTCTTCTTATAGACTCATGGAGGATCTTCAAGATAGGTTTCATGGCATGTGAACTAGATAAATGATATAGGTTTTAAACCTTTACATTAGAGCAATGCACACATAGATTATTTATAAAATAGAAAAGTAAACAATAACACTCACACACAATACTTATAAATTCACCCTATAAACCCTCAACTAGGAAAACTAGCAAATGTAAAGAGCCACACCTATAACTCTCATTTTATTAATTTCATCATTTACAATACAATATCTAGGATCTAAGAATATCCAAAACCCTAATCCATTTACCTAGATTAGATTCCTGAAGTCGAATTAGACTACAATGGGCCAAAATACCATTGGTTAAAAAACACAAAAAGAAAGCCAAAAACATACCAAAAATAACCAAATATTCATTTTTTAGGGCTCCATGCTTGAACCCCCAAGTAGTAGGGCCTATAAACCCTCCCCTATTTTAGGGGATCCACCCTAGCCCCACTAGTATATGTAGCTAACCATGCAAAGAATATAACATTCATAAATAAAACTCATGAACAAGTTCAATGCTCATTTATGAGCTTTTTCCAACACATTTCTCATTGACCTCCTTGCAATTCTCTAGTTCCCAAAGGTCCAAGGGGTGATCGCAAGTTTTGTATGGGAAACCCATAACCAACTACATATGTCCTATGAGGAACCTATAGTCAATTATTACTTTACTAGGGAAAAGCATGACTAGGGATTTTTATTGATATTTTATGAGCAAATTCCTTTATGAAAATGTAATTCAACCACATGGCATCTCATATCAACCTTGAAATGCCTGTGGTTCCAAATAGTGGTATAATATATGTCCCTAATGTTTGAGGTCAAAAGAGGAATTGATGATCAAAATACATCACATGGAAAACATGGCTTAAGGAGAAGTTTTATAAATAAAAATACTAGGAAGCACCAACAAACAAAATTCAAACAACCATATATAGATCACCCTTAAGATATGCATACTCATACTTGAGTATCATAATAAGCATGGTCTCCAACACAATACACTATGGATCCATTATATGAAATGTAAGACCATGACCATGAAAAAGTGCATGGTGGATCCATATCATAGAGAGACATCATAACCACAAGACAATACAATGTGGATCTATGCCATAGTGTACATGAAGAAGACATCTAACATGAATCAAAGTGCAATCTAATATTCAAAGTACTTATCCATTAGTGATAGAATATTGTTCAACTTGGAAAGGTAACATCAATGGAGGCTGTACCTAACCCAAGGTAATTAATCCAAAATCATTGATCATATAATCTACATCATCTAAATAAATGAGTTGATTTTGAACATGGTAGAAAACATTTGATTACTAGCCATTGGTGAATATCAGTAATAGATGTGAAAGGACCCACCAATCATGAAAAGGGGCCCCAAATTACATAGTACAATATAATGAGCATTAAGAAATGATCTGATGTAAAGCACTTGTTGAATTGATTAAGTAGGGGTTAATGATGTAAGTCCACTATCAATCATGAAGAAAACATGTCATTTATGTCTACATATCCCAAGGTACTAATTGGTTTCTAGATCCACTTCCTAGATAATGATATGGCCTCAATAGAAAGAAATCTACTGAAAGAGGGCCTTAAGGTATCCCTTATATGATCGACATTTGTATATGATAGTGATGGCAGTTAGTTTAGTCAATAGAAAATTATAAGTGACATATTTGTTGAAGGAAAAATTCACCAAGTACAATTTGACACAAGGATGGAAAACATAAAAGGTCAAGAATTGTGTAGAATATTGACTCGAGCTCAACTTACCTTGAACATATAGTATGAAAAAATATGGACATGGGAAACACTAACTTGAGGACCAATGCAAAAGTGCAACAACATAGGAAGCATTGGCACATTCTCCATAGTGACTAGAAGAGTAACCAACCAAAAAAGTAGATAACTCATACTCATGGGATAAATCCTAAGGCAAGTTAAATCCCAAATATAACACAATGGCATAAACAAACATTATGCTTAAGGTTGACAACGACTAACAGTTGCCACTTAAATTGAATAAAGATTGAAATCGCCCCCACACCCTTTTTTATTCTTTTTTTTTTGGGTTTTTTGTCATGTTAGGAGGGAGAGGGAAAGGTTACGATATACGATTCAGGGCCTATAATTAACCAACTAGGTAGATTAGGTTTTAAGAGTGTGAAGAGAAGTAAAATTATCCTATAATGGAGAAAAGAAGTGGCTCAATGGATGCAACTATGTTATGAGTACATGGAATAGGTTGATGCAAAAAATTTTCAAAAATGTGTTGGGAAATTGATGTATAGTCATAGGTATTTTCTCCAAGAATAAAGGCTAAAAAATGGAGGCAAACAAACACAAATGGAAATAGCCAGAGAGCAGCTACAATGAAAATAAGTATGATCAATCAAATGACAATGTAATTATATGCACCCAAACGCAAGTGGTATTGCATTTGTAGGCAACAAAAATAATGGGAATCCCTTCTAGACATGATTAGAAAAATACTAAGGGAAGATAATGAAGTCTCAAATTTTAAGTCATGGCAAAATCAAAATACTAGAATGTGAAATATTAATATATAATCTTCAATATGATAAAATTTAAAATGATTATTATAAATTTTAGATAAAAATCTCTGTTTATTTTCATATGCTTTTGAACAATTAAAAAAATTGCAATCCATAATATATTTGAATTATAAAATTAATAATTTTACACCTAAATTGGTTTTATATTTTTAGACACATTTTAGTCGGAAACTAAAATAAATTTATCCTAATTAGGATATCGAAGTGTCTATTTTGGAATAGGTATTTGAGAGTTTTAATTTAATTATCAATAATTATTAGGTGGATGGTAGAGATTTAACCTCCATGGAATATCATGGAATATTCTTTTCAGAATTCACAAATCAAAGGTTGAGATTTAAATTGATTATTAAAAAAAGATGTTATATGAACAAGTGTCATGTGAAATGAATTATGGTTTTTAAGGCATGTGGTATTGGTAAGCCATGGTATTGTAACAAAGTCTATTTACAAGCTATATATTAAATTTATATATGTTTAACCTATATATTAAATTTTTTATGATTAATAATAATAAAGTTATACTTTTAATTAAATGTTATAATTTTTTAAATCTTCGTGATGCACGATGTATCATGAAGTAAGTGTTTTGATGTTTATCATGGATTTATGCCTATAGACCTTTACCAACCATTCAATTTATATGGTTGCACTAGTTTTATATATGAATTATTATGGCCATAGTCATGTCTATTTTGAAATAGGGCTTCTAGAATTTAAATATTAATATTTATTAGGCAGATATTAAGGATTTATCTTCCATGGAATATTATGGAATATTCTTAGTAGTATTCACAAATCAAAGGTTGTGATTTGTTTCAAAAGTAGTTATGTCCTTTATTCCCTTTTAATTAAATTGATTAATTAAAAAAATGTCATATGAACAAGTGTCGCATGGAACGGATTATAGTTTTTTTTTTTTGCATATGAAACAATAAGCCATATGAGGTTGTGATCCAACAACTACTTGTGGAGGTTTGGTCCCCACAAGTCCTGAGGTCTAATCCGTGGCAGGACTATGTACGCTTGAGAGCTACTCCACGTGCAATTTCTTCAAGTGAAAAAGAATGAAACCATAATCCATGGTATTGTAACAAAGCCTCCAGTAGGACTATGTACCCTTGAGAGCTACTCCATGTGCAATTTCTTCAAGTGAAAATGAATGAAACCATAACCCATGGTATTATAACAAAGCCTCTTTACAAATTAAGGAATGAAACCATAAGTCATGGTATTGTAACAAAGCCTATTTACAAATTAACTAACCCATGGTATTGTAACAAAGCCTCTTTACAAATTAACGAATGAAACCATAAGCCATGGTATTAACCCATGGTATTGTAACAAAGCCCATTTACAAATTAACTATCATCATGCTAAAATGGAGGATGTATATATGCTTAACCTATATATTAATTCTTTTTATAATTAATAATAATAATAATAATGAATTTTATTATTCATGAAATTTAGTATAGCACTCTTTATCTCATCAATTAAACTTTGTGTCCTTGAAAATGAGTCAAGTGTTCACCCAAAACTTTGGACATCTCATTGACAACACACAAGCATCATCATCAATAATAATGAAGTTATTCACAAGGGGTATACAGGCTTCACTCAGCCTCACACAATCTTGGTGATAAGTATCCCAATGTGGGTGATTGATAATTCTTTTATCCAATATAGGGGTCGGTCTGGCCCAAGCTCAAGCTAAACACAAATAATAATAATAATAATAAAAGATGAAGTTATAATTTAATTAATTTTTTTAATCTTAGTGATGTGAGATGTATTATCAAGTGTATATTTTGATGCTTATCATAAATTGATATTTGTGGGAATATACTAACCATTTAATTTATATGGTTACATTAATTTTATAAATTAATTATAACTAAACTTCAATATAACAAAATTATAATTAAAAACAAAATTTAACTTCTTTTTTTAATCTTTTTTAAAAATCTAATATATAATTTTTTATAAATTCTTCCATTGTTTGGAATACATTTTTAAATACATGAAAAAAACCCAAAACATTCCATTTATATAATTTTAACATTTCAAATCTATTACTATAATCATTTTTAATCAAATTTCAAATACAACTCATTCAAAAATATATTAAAAAAACAAAAACATAGAATAATTGTTATATTGAGGCTTCTATGATCCATATCAAGTTTAAGAAAATTTGTTTCGGCACAAGCATCATGTGATTTATGCCGAGAAAAACTCTCTTAAACATAGAATAAACTAAAACCATATTATAACATTTCAAACTTGCCATAACTCCAAAGACAAAAATACACAAAAACAAACAGGAACAAAAATAACAAAACCAGAATAAACTAAAACCATATTATAACATTTCAGCAACACCCAGAATTCCAACTCCCCATAACTCAAAAGACAAAAATACACACAACAAACAGAACCAAAAATCTTGGAAAGCAAATAGCTTGAAGACACAGAGAACAAACAAAGGCTAAGAGAGAAGTCAAAAAGTATGCAAAAATGTCAAACTTGGGTTGATAAGATGTCTGAATGTTGAGTTAAAAAGTGATACTGTCCACAAATAAATTAATAGTAACAACAATAAAGAAATGTTATTCCCTACATTTATTCAACTTTTGCAAGCGAGAGCCATGCAACCCACCCACCGCTGCCACCGAAGCCGCTCAACTATATTTCTGAACAATACGTTGTTACCCATGCTGTGTATCACATACACGCGGCTTGCGTCACCTCCACTGTCAAATTCTCCGACACCCATCCGCACGATGGGACGCCTTTGCCTCTTCCCTATAATTGGCAGTCCGGTGCGAGAACAGTGGGCCTCACCAGAGCCGGCTACCTTGCTGTCAACCACACGAACACTCCGTACACGTGGCTGCCAGACAGTCTACCGCCCTGTCTTCCTTTGCCAGCAACGGAATACCCGACTTGGAGTACAGTGCCAGATCATGGGTTCGAGTGCCACGGCGCGCATTGAATGCTGGCAAAATTCTATCATTGACATTCTGGTGACGTGGCAATCTAGGGACGTACAGCAGGTGGGCTGTTGACCTCAAAACCGCTTAAGCTTCTGCTGCGGCCTGCCTTTTAATGACACGCTGTTTGCCATCTCAGTTGCCGTAATACACACTAATTGCCACATCGAACCAGTGATCACGGGCTTTCACGTGTCGTCCGGCAAGGACTACAGTGCCACGTCATGCATCTGACACGTGCACGTCGTCATTGGATTCGTTGAAAAAAGTTATGTACTTTGAAAGTTCAGTCTCTTAAATTCTGGTGCGCCCCCATGTTATGGTGTGTATTGATTCCCTGACGAATTGTGCATAATACAACCGCAATGCGATGTGCATTCTGTCACTCGTCATTATGCTTTTTGCGGTGGAGCATTTATTTTTTTTAAATGTATATTCTGAACGCGGAGGTTGCCATTGTTCAAAATTTTTGAACGTAAACTCTCACTTCACTCATGTATTCTGAATGGATTAAAAAAAAAAACTCACAACTTGTTTTGATACATTGGTTGGTTCGAAATGCGTCGACAAATATTTTTCCATGTAATTTTCGCCGATTTTTTTTTCAAAAAAACATTTTTATTTTTAAATAGTGCATGCGACTTGAATTCTCTACTTTATATGATTTTCTTTCTGTTTTTGAATGTGCATGCGACTTGAATTCTCTACTTCATATTCTTTTCTTTCCACTGGAGCATTTAATTCTACGTCTATTTCGTTTTTTAAAGGATAAATGTTTTGTCTGCAGCATGTAAATGTGTAAAGTTTTGAATATAAAATTAATTTTTTTCACATATAAAATTAATTTTGTTGCAGGTAGGTTTTTATAGTCAATCGTCATATTTTACCAGAGTTTTATTTCAGTTTTTTAGTAGAAGTTTGTTATTCGTGAACTTTTTGACATTTTAGATAAACACTTCATTTATGACCAAAGATAGAAAGTTTCAGGTTAACTTGATTTTCCATTTCAAGTTAACTCAACTTTCTATTTCGGTGATGGTGAAATATTCACCAAAAACTTTCAAACTCTTTACCAAAAACACCTATTCATATTTAAATATTAAATTTTAAATATTTTAACTAATTTATATAAATTTAACCGTACAAAGCATTCCAACCAATTTTAATTAAATTATAAAGAAAAAAAAATACTCTCAAAATATTGAAACTATACTATTATTTAGAGTGGAGAAATATATTGGACTTTCACAATCACAAATGCAAAGTCATACTGTGATGATTGTAATGTACTATTTGACAGAAGCCCATGCCCATATCACTCTCCATTAACTACCTTGTCAGCCTTATCTACGAGAGAGAGAAGAGTAGATGAAATACATGTGAACTACATTGGGCTTTGTTTTCATCACCGGATCAGATGGTTGGAGTCTTTGGATGGGCCCTCTTACGAATGATTTGTGATGAGATCATATGAAGGGACGTCATACGGTTTAATGATGTCAACTAAAAATAATCACAGCCTTGATTACTTATATTTTCATGGCTTTAAATGGAAACGGTTATGTTTAATTATCAGTTTTTTTAATTATAACTTGGTAATATAGTTTATTTAAGTGATATTATGATTTTTTTATCGTGTATTTTTTTTTTTGGAAAAAATCGTAATTTTCATTAATATAAAGGAAAATTACATGTTGTAAATGATGTGCGTATATGTAGTTTAAGAGGCTGTAAGCTTGTCAAAATGTAGAAGCAAATATGTATAAGCTCTCTACATAGGGAGACTTTTTCCTCAGATATGTTTCTGTTTTGTTCTCAAAATTTAGATTACTCTATGCAGAGAGTAATTTTCTGAACATGTAGCTGAAAATATATAAGCAAAAATAAATATTAACAGTAAATAAAGTCGCATATCATATAGTATCAGGCTCCTGTTGTGCCTAAGCAACATGGTCCATATAAGGGCGATGATAATATTGGTAGTGCTCCCCATCTCTTTGTTCCTGTATCATCCAAGTGTCGCGTGGCCGGACTGCTGCCTCTTTGGAAAGTTGGTCAGCGAGTGAGTTTCGTTCCCTATAGATATGACGACATACAAAACTGTCAAAAAATGATATATATCTATGGACCTCATCCAAAATGTGTCGCAGAGTGTAAGCATGACATATTGTTGTTTTGTTTATCCAGTTGCATACAATTTTTGAGTCCCCAAACACTTGTAGATTCCTGCAGTTTTTTTCAATAGCAAAGTGAATGAGATGTTTAGCTGTGATGAGTTCTACATAGTTATTTGTGCCTCCTCCAAGTCCCATTTGTATATGATAGTGATGGGAGTCAGTTAAGTAAAGTACGACACCTCCCCCACATCCTGCTTCTTGCGTTGATCCATCAAAATATGCCCAAGGTTGGGTGTGATCTATGGTTTCTGGAATGATATGTCTGGGAGGTGTATTATCTTCGTCTTCAGGAATATTACTGTAATCGGCCAAGATTCAGGCTGAGATGGTGGGCCAGTGAGGGGCGGTATCTAGAAAGATGAGGCGGTTTTGGGCAATCCAGATTTCCCAGCTAAAGAGAAGGGGGAGGTTCCTTGCTTTCAACGGGGATGTTGTTGTCCACCAATTGGTCCAAACCTCCCTGATAGCTTGACCCCTCCATGTGTTCAGAGTAGGGGTGTGCGAGAGAGTAGTATTCTAGAGGTCAATAGTGATGGGGCAGGTAAGAAATAGGTGGTCCACCGTTTCTGTACTGTCTTTGCATAGGCAGCACCAGAAGGGCCCATGTTGTCCTCTCTTGATCAGGTTGTCTCCAGTTGGGATTTTGTGTTTCAGAATTGACCACATGAGTAGTCTTGTTCTAGGGGGGGCTTTGAGCTTCCACATACCTTTCCACCATATATCAATTTGTTGCGGTCTATGTATATTTGTGAGGTGTAGATATCCCTCTTTGGGTGAGTACCGACCATTTTTAGCAAGTGCCCATATAATCTCATCCTCCCCTTCCAAAATTTTGATATGAGATTCAGTTAGAGCTGCTATGTAATCTGCCCAATGGTGATGCCATTGATGAGGTATGAGTAGACTGTGGGCAAATTTCCAAGCTTGATGTAGGAAAGTAGATCTCTCCATGTCCGCAATGTGGCTGATGTGGGTGATGCCAGACTCTATGAGGTGGTGCTTTAGTCCTTCTGGTAATAAATGTGCATTCCCACATCCAATCCAAGGGTCAAGGCCAATGCGAACAGATGTGCTAGCATGAATTCTCCAAGTGAGCCCATCTCGGATCAATGACAATGATTTTAGTACTGCTTTCCAAATATTCGAGATCCCTATTTTGTTCCAGCTTGTCTGTCTCAGCCAATCCATCGGCCTTAGTGGATCTATGTATTTGGAGGAGGCTACTTTGGTCCAGACACTATTAGTTGTGATTAATTTCCATCCTAGTTTGGCCGCCAGTGCTGAGGAGAAATCTTCCAATTTTTTAATACCCCAGCCTCCCCATTTCTTTGGGATGGACAGCAAATCCCATTTTGCCCATGCAAAAATCCTCCCTGTTTGTTTGCCTTTCCATAGGAACCTACAACAGAGATTTTGTACACTGGAGTGACCTCAAGAACAGCTTTAATGAGCACTAGTCTTCTGGCCCTGGAAAGATACTTATGATACCATATATTAAGTCTCCTTTCTAGTTTTGAAATCAACCATGTCCAATCAGCTATTTTGTAGCCAAGTGGCTTCAGCCTGTAGCCCAGGTACCTGAGTCCTTCTTCCAGCTGTAACAGGGTGAAAGGAAACCTTTGTAGAGCAAACTGAATCTCATGAGGGGAGCAGTTAGATATGATGAGAGTGGATTTCGAGTTATTTATGGCCATGCCAGTTGCAGTTTGGAATAGGTTGATAGAGTATTGTATAGTAGTCAGATCTCCAATTCCCCCATTGAGGAAGATCAACACATTGTCCACAAAGAGGAGGTGCGTTATCATGCATCTATCCGTGATCCTGATTCCCATTAGCCTGCCTCTGAGATGCATATCCTTGATAAGTCTGCTGAGCCCTTCCATTACCAGTAAAAAGAGTAAGGGAGATAAGGGGCATCCTTGCCTGAGTCCTCTTTCAAAGTGAAAGAAGGGAGATGCAGCTCCATTTATCAGAACACTAAAGGATATATTTGTGATACAACACATAATCCATTTTATGACTCCCACAGGAAATCCTAAATGTGTTAGGATCATTCTGATATATAACCAACTTACTCGATCAAATGTCTTAGATAGAACAACCTTGAGGATCATACCTTTGATCTTCTTTGTATGTATTGAGTGCAATACTTCCTGGGCCGTTCCTATTGCTTCATGTATCTGTCGATCTTGCAGGAAGGCAAATTGTTTTGAGGAGATGTGGGTGGAGAGAATGGGTCGGAGGCGATTTGTAATGATTTTTGAGATGATTTTGTATATGCAGTTGCACATAGATATGGGTGGAAAGTCATTGAAGGTTGATGGGTTGTTGTTGTAGGGAAAAGTATCCGACTCGGATGACCCTATCCCACTCTAAGGGTGACAGTTCCTTAGCAACAACTGTAAAACAAACTACTTAAGGTTTACTTCTTTATGAAAGCAAAAGAGAATGGGGAAAGCACTAACCGTTGCCTTGCGCTTAATGTCGAATCCAAACTCTTCTCTTTGGCCGCTTGCTCCTAGCTCTTTGTTCTTCTGCTCGCCCAGCTACGATGAGATCCTGCAAAATAACAAAGAAGGAAACTACAAGAGGCATGCAATCATAACTGGTTCATGGATTAGTGTAAACCAAACATGCAATCATCACAATATATTATTGAAACAAGAGCACATAGAAGAACCTCAATAGCTTTTATTAATGAAGAAATAAAGGTTCTGAGAGTATTACAACCATTGAAGGCTCCAACCCAGCAACACCTCCCAGCAGAAAGAATTGCTCTTCTTCACCTCTCTCAAACAATCACCCAATAACTCAGTAGTGAAACCAACAGCATATCATTACTTTGCACAAAATTCCAGCCTCCTGAGCTCATAGGAGAGAGCTCAATATATAGATGAATTGAGAAAGGATGAGTCAGCTTGCAACTGATGTGTAGCTGCCTTGTGTCCTCTCTCTCTTCAGTTAATCTTTAGTTGATCTTTAGTTCTTGAGTCCAATTGGAGAACTTTGCTTCCACTTGGAGAAACAGAGCCTCTGACTCATGACAAGGCGAAATACCTGATCCAAGTGTCATTTTTGGAAGATTCCAAAGCAATGACTCACTGTGCCACTTGTCCCTTTTCGCTCAGCGCAGGTGGCCTTTGTCCCACTTGCTTTGCAACGCAGGTACACCATGGAGCAACTGAGTTTCAGCGCAGAAACCTAGTGGACCACCTGCTTTGATTTCAGGATTGCTTGTTTTTGAGTGTTTTCAGGTGGAGAACTGATCTGAGAGCTGTTGGTTTGCTGACCTTGTTCTTCTAGGGGTAGGAACATCATGTTTAGGGAACTTTGGATCCCTTGGATTATTGACAATTCATGCTTGTTGCTGTAAGGCACAAAATTGTCTATAACAGATGCCCCCTAAAGTATGAGGTCGTTTATCGGGTGAAATGCTTTATTGAGAGGATCCGAAGTTCATTCAATCTGCTGAGAAGTGTCCTGTAATAAGATACAATACAATACATTATTTTTCATACATTTTTCATGATCTAGCTGAGGCGGACATTCCCATGCTCAGCTTTATAAATACATTTTGGTACATAGAACAGACGATCGTCTGATTGTAGACTGATAATTCTCTGCTGAAATTATCATCCTTTGAGAAGGATGATCATCTGCTGTAATGGTGTACATATCAAATGTCTTTATGTCCTGAATATATATCGCAGCCCGGATGGATGAAACTAGATCCGGGGTCTTCAATCTCTTCCGATCTTCACTCGATGTACAAGTCGATCCATGTGAGAATTTCTTGAAGTCGAACATGGAAAGACATCGCTTGATTACCGGTCAATGATGTAAACCGTTAACAAGCGCGAGAGGAGTCACCGATAAGGATGATGACCCTCAAGGTACGGCAGTACAATCCACATGGTGGGAATAAAAGACTTGGCGTCGACCACCATGCAAAATCTCCTGGTCGAAGGTCATTGATGTATACCTGTCGCCGGAAGTGAGAAACTTGCCATTGAGGCATGCAAGCTTCAAAGTACTGAGGGGGGGTGTTCCTAGATCAACTCCTTGGATAATGAGCTGATGTCGACAAGGAGCGATCCGTCAAAGGAGGGCCTTAAAGAATCCCACATCAGTGACACGGAACGGAGCTAGTGATTGTGATGAGGTGAAAACAAATTGTGATGTATGATTCAGGGTGGCGGTCACGAAGTGGATGAAGGATAATGTATGGCAGTGGGTGGAACACGGTTGACTCTTTACAGAACCACATCTCTTGAACATATAACGACACTGATGTGATGGATTGGTAGCATTACCCCAATTGTGGATGGTGTGGCGAAGACCATGGTTATGAGACCGGTGAATGAAACAACCCAACCCGATGTGATACGGAGGACAAAGTGTCATGTTCAAGAGCGACTTGCTACCATTAATGCTATGAGGTTCTCCCAATTTTTCCCCTGTCATTGCTGACCAGTACCCCTTTATTTTTGTCAAGCTTGAGGAGGATAACATATGCTTGTTCTATAACCTGCCCTTCGGGCAAGCCCATCGCTATGTTTTAACGAGCCTAGCGATAGGGAAACTCGTTCTCGTCTAAAGACAAGTTTGTCGCTATTTAATCATTTTAACGAGTCTAACGACAAAGAAAACTCGGTCCTTTTCATTTTTAGAGAGTCTGAAAAGGTACGAAAAGTTAACTCCAAAATTCCTTTTTCGTCTTCTAATCCCTTAAGTCCGAAAAAGTATAAAACAATACGGAAGGGATGAGTTTTCGATTTCTTTAACGAGCCGAACAAAACAAGCGCTCGATCTTTTTGTGTAATAATCCCTCAGGTCCAAAAAGATTAAAATCTAGAGGAGGGATAGCTCTTCTTGTCCTTTAACGAGCTGGAAGGCCAAAACTCGGCAAACTTTTCATATTTTACGAGTCAGTGAAAAGAGCTCAAAGAAGACTCGTCTTTTGAGGAACGAGTGATGAACAGGGATAGCAGCAGATTCCAGGTACAGGTTGGAATTCTCCAATCACGGTAGTGTCACAAGGATGGCTAAGTGAAATCACTCTTCGCAGCTGTTCCTCAAAATGGGTAAACACACATATGGAGATGAACGGTTGGCCAAAATGAACGGATGGAGGTGATGGCATATAAACACGACCAAGGGCTTTTAATATGGCTTTCAAAGGTTACATTTCTCGAGGTTGTTTACCGGTTCATTTTTTCTGGATGAGCTTGAACTGTAGGGAAAGATTGCTCACAACTTGTGTTTATTTTTTAACGAGCATGAACTCTGTACAAAACTGCTCGATTCTTGCGTTTATTTTTTAACGAGCATGAACGTCGCTAAAACTGCTCGATTATACCAGTCTTAATACAAGGAATGCTTTAGGTGAGGTAATCTTATTTAAGGAGCGATACCTCACTAATTACTCCAATTTGGCAGGTTTTAACTTTCGCCCTTCATCCTTTCTTTATGCAAGCTGGAAACGGCTAATCCTACGAGTTTAACGGGTTAGACCTACAGGTTTAAAGGGAGGACCTAAAAATTTAAAAAAAATAAATAGTCGTCCTGTGCTTGCACTCCAAAAGGTTTGCATGCCCCCAGGTATAAAGTATAATTTCGAGATTCTGTCCTCTTACTTATTATCCGAAAAATGGTTTTGTTTGCTACCGCAAACTAAACTCTCTTTTCGGCAATGTCTATCATTAGGTTGCTAAGGATGGTGACTACTTGTTGCAGAGATTTCCTCTCTTTCTTTGAAGACTGCCCCTACTTCTCTTTTAAAACATATTGTTTTAATGGGTGAGGCTTGACATTCAAAGATGGTGCCTTTTTGCTGCCACAAATAGATCCCCTCCTTAGGAGAGCCCACTTCTTTAGACAAAGGGAGCAATTCTTCCGCTTCAACATAACTTTGACAAAAGAATTTTATCCTAGAACAACCCTCTCTTCCTTTTTTGGACGGGGTACGGACTAGTCCATTCTTCTGCGGAAATTAACTTTATACCTAAGGTTTTCTCTGCCCGAGGCAGGCCAGGGTGCATGCCCCCTGGGTCCCCATTCTTTTCTTCTCGAATTACTCGCATTCATCGGGAAGTAGAACCGGGGGCGGTGGCATTCCTTGAGTGAATAAACCGTTAAGGGATGGTATTTGACTATTTGCAATGCGTGATCCTGGAAATGAAAGTTGGTCTACGAGCTGGACCATTCTTCCTTCGTGCGGAAAACACATGACTCTAAAGAGTGAGGACACTATTGCCTCCATGCAATATATATAGTCTCGTCCAAGGAGTAAGTTATATGCCAAGGGTCCCTGGACGACCATGATGTTCATATGAATTGTCTTCCCTTTCAATGTAACTGGAACATTGGGGAGAATCCCTAACGGGTGACTGGTTCCTTTATCAAAACCTGATAGATTTCTCATCTCAGGTAAAAGCGCCGGGCAACCCAGTGCTTTCCAAGCAACAGAGGAAAGGATACTCACAGATGCCCCTTCATCAATGATAGTTCCATCCATCACCATTCTGTAGATTTGGACTATGATTCTGAATGGGATACTGGCTGGTAACCGGGGTCTGCCTAGTTGATTCCAATCAAAGGATACAACTAGGTTGCTTGGTGGTGGGACCGAATATACGGCCGGATATGACCCTGACGATGTTCCTTCCTGCGATAAAGGAATGGGCGCATTGCCCTGATGCTCATCAGAGTCTGTGTTGATGAAAAGAATATGGACGGTGTCATCCTTATCCTCTTCAGTGAGGGTGTCATTTGAAGATGGGTCTTCAATGACGGGGTCATTGGAGGATGAAACCTCCGAAGGAAGAACGGGGTCGACTGCCGTTTCGACCTTTAGACTTTTGTCTGTTCTGGATTCAGTAGGTTCATTTTCAATGACCGACACTTCAGCTGACCACTTGAGCGGGTCAGCTGGATTTTCAACTACCGAGGGATTAGGCGCGAGTTTTTGGTATCCAGGAGGAAGTCGTAACGGTGAAACCGGACGATCTTCCAAAACTCTCTTTGCCTCATCTAAGAATGGACATTTGTGGATGGCGTGATCGCCTTCACACAATATACAGGGTGATCTTGGTCTCCCTCTTCGTCCTTCACTCTCGCTAGTTGACGGACTGCAATCAACATGACTACCAGAGGTTGATGCTACCGGATTGTGCAACCTTGGGGACCAGTCCCTTGGTATCCGGGGAATACAAGGACAATCACGATGGAAGTGGGCCCCTTTGCAAATGACACATGGCGATTTAGGCCCGGTCGGTGCAGTGTGTGGGTTTTTGTCAGCTGTCTTTTGCTTGCCCCCAGTCGCCTTCGCCATAGGCCCCTTCTGCTTCTTTTCTCTCTTCTTCTTTTCCTTCTTCTCCATGGGAGGCTGACTTTTGCCGGCTCTTCCTTGTGAAGATGAAGGATCAGAGGAAGAATTGTAAGAAGTGGAAGGCTGGTGGGTAGCTCTAGACTGTTCTGACTGTTGATTCGACTGCTCAGGATTAGTGGCGATCTGGACTACATTAGTTGAAAAGAGCCATACAGGTAGGCCAATTGTCAATCCTCGAAGTGACAATGTTGCCATATGAGGCGCACCAACATCTCCCCAAGAGGAGAAGGGATTTGGACTTCCACCAAGGTTGTTTCCTTGGTTGGTGGGCTCCATACTTTTCAACTGAAAGATCAACGTGGGAATAACAGGTGATTATGTTCCGCTTAAAATAAATTTTATTAACGACGCTTTTAGACACAAACTTGCTTTTTCATGTTTTAAGAGTCGAGAAAAAGCTAAAGATGACTCTAGTCGCCTTCGATGTTTTAACGAGCCCGAAGTGACAAATGCTCGGATGGACTTTTTCAGTTATAGAGTTTGAAAAAGGCCAAAAGAAACTGCTCTGGAGTTCTAGGCAGAGGGTGTGCCAAACTTTTCGCGAAACCATAGAATACGTTTTACGGTACGGGTGGTCGATCTTCGTGAATGCTGTGTTCACTGCATCGCGGTCAGTAGGGCGGCCGACACGGCTTCCTATGGATAAAGGATAATTGCCTATAGGGGTCTCCCAATATATACTCGACGGTACGTGGGAGCACAAGTCCGTATTAGTGCCACCGACTCTCAGGAGGAATCACCCACCTTCGTAGAGATCGACAGTCACTATGTTTAACGACGCCGGAACACGTCTCTACCTAGACCTCTATGTGTTTGCGTTATGTTACAAAGCGTTGTTATGTAAATTGGATTTATTTTAATGTTGATCTTGCTTAGCAGTTTGTCTTTAAGGATCACCACGAGATGTATATAACAAATTCCTGAATGCAGTCTAAGATGAGAAGCAAACTTTTCAATCTTTCAACTTTGAAAACCTTAACTACTGAGGGAAAAGAAAGGCAAATCTTTTCACACAGATCATAGAGCACACACTAAAATGCAAATCTTTCCTAAATCGTCAAGCACACAGTCAAATGCAAAATGCACAATGCATGTATTTTCTTTTCCCTTTCTTAATGTGGATGGATTACAAAAAGAAAGTGGTTATATAACTTTGATTTCGATTTAAAGCGAAAGTAAACAAGTTTGTCCAAAATCAAAAGACACCTTAATATTCACCTGCTTAATCACTGGAAATACATGAAATCAAACCATACTAACGAAAGTAAAATGACTAATCAGCTATGGACAACAAACAAGCTAACTCTTTAGACCAGCAAAATGCCTAACACAGGTTCAGATCTAAAAGGCCAAAAGCATGACTAGTTTACTTTTCGTTATGGGAAATTGTAAATGAGTAAGAAATACAAAGAACAAGTACAATTTCGTTATATAACAGAGGCGGAATGATGGCAAGTAATATTGGTTTCAAGACAGGCACAAGACTGACACTTAGCAGCAAAACTAAGTGAAAAACAGGCAAGAGAAAGGAGGAAACCCCAAATGCACTAGGCAAATTTGGGCCAACGCAGGCTTTGCACAGCCAAACTGGCTCTCAGCACAGGTAGCCCCTTCGGGACCTGCGTTGCAAAGCAGGTAGCCTATGTACTACCTGCTTTGGAAAACGAGAATTGCGTTTTCACAGTTTCCGGGTCATAATTTTCTAAAAAATGCACGGTTTTTGCTCAAATCAGAAGCAATCAGTCAAGCACACTCAAAGGGATGATTAAGAAGGTGCAAAGCTATCACTAAGAGCTTACAAGGATCTTTGTAGATCAGCTCTTCAAATCATGAATTTGCTCAGAAAATGAGCAAGAGTAGCTGCCCTCTACTTCGCTTTTGATATAGTCAAAAGCTTTTCGATTTGGTACTCTTTTGTTCAGGAAATGAATAGCAAAATACTACAAACACAATCAAACGGATACGATCCCCAGCGGAGTCGCCAGTTTGTTGTAGGGAAAAGTATCCGACTCGGATGACCCTATCCCACTCTAAGGGTGACAGTTCCTTAGCAACAACTGTAAAACAAACTACTTAAGGTTTACTTCTTTATGAAAGCAAAAGAGAATGGGGAAAGCACTAACCGTTGCCTTGCGCTTAATGTCGAATCCAAACTCTTCTCTTTGGCCGCTTGCTCCTAGCTCTTTGTTCTTCTGCTCGCCCAGCTACGATGAGATCCTGCAAAATAACAAAGAAGGAAACTACAAGAGGCATGCAATCATAACTGGTTCATGGATTAGTGTAAACCAAACATGCAATCATCACAATATATTATTGAAACAAGAGCACATAGAAGAACCTCAATAGCTTTTATTAATGAAGAAATAAAGGTTCTGAGAGTATTACAACCATTGAAGGCTCCAACCCAGCAACACCTCCCAGCAGAAAGAATTGCTCTTCTTCACCTCTCTCAAACAATCACCCAATAACTCAGTAGTGAAACCAACAACATATCATTACTTTGCACAAAATTCCAGCCTCCTGAGCTCATAGGAGAGAGCTCAATATATAGATGAATTGAGAAAGGATGAGTCAGCTTGCAACTGATGTGTAGCTGCCTTGTGTCCTCTCTCTCTTCAGTTAATCTTTAGTTGATCTTCAGTTCTTGAGTCCACTTGGAGAACTTTGCTTCCACTTGGAGAAACAGAGCCTCTGACTCATCACAAGGCGAAATACCTGATCCAAGTGTCATTTTTGGAAGATTCCAAAGCAATGACTCACTGTGCCACTTGTCCCTTTTCGCTCAGCGCAGGTGGCCTTTGTCCCACTTGCTTTGCAACGCAGGTACACCATGGAGCAACTGAGTTTCAGCGCAGAAACCTAGTGGAGCACCTGCTTTGATTTCAGGATTGCTTGTTTTTGAGTGTTTTCAGGTGGAGAACTGATCTGAGAGCTGTTGGTTTGCTGACCTTGTTCTTCTAGGGGTAGGAACATCATGTTTAGGGAACTTTGGATCCCTTGGATTATTGACAATTCATGCTTGTTGCTGTAAGGTACAAAATTGTCTATAACAGTTGTCTGATTTGGGAATGAAGGCTATGAAGGTGGAATTGATGGCCCCATGCATTTGTCCAGTTATCCTGCATTCCTTGATGACCTTGAGTAAATCTTCTCCAAGAATTTCAAAAAATGCCAAATAAAACTCCATTGACCAGCCATCTGCGTCGGGACTCTTGTCCCTCTTAAACCATTTCAGGGTAGCCTCCAATTCACCAAGAGTGACTTCTCTATTCAAGTCCATAGCATTCTCCTAATCGACGAACCGAGGAAAGAGTTGTGCTACTCTTATGACTTCTGCTAGGGTGGCATTGGGAGGAGCCTAATAGACCTGTTTAAAATGAGAGATGGTGAAAGAGGCCAGATGAGGGAAGGTATCCACCTCAATACCCTGCTCATTAGTCAATTTCCAGATAGTGTTGATTACCTTTCTTCCATTTGCAAATTTGTGGAAGAATTTTGTGTTATCATCTCCCTCCTTCAGCGATATTGCTCTGCTTCTCAATCTCCATGATTCCTCCCTCTCTTTAAGGATGTTCCCCCTCTTAGTTATTAAGGCAGTGAGCTTATCCTTATGTTCATTTGTTATAAAAAGTCCCCCGTATTCATCCTCCATATCAACAATTTCTGATTCAATGTCTCTTAGGTTTTGTTCTTCTTGTACCCTCTTGTTATGAGCCCAGATCTTTGATAACTTCTTCAGTTCTTTTAGGTTGTTGATGAAGCCTTCAATAATGTTCCTTCCATCAGCAGGTGGATGGGCCTTCCAAAAGTCAGTGACTAAATGGGTATAGGTAATATCCTTCAACCAGGTGGAGTTGAATTTGAAGGGGGCTCGAGGTTTGCTTATTACTCCCCGAATATCAAGGTATATCGGCAAGTGGTCAGATAATCCTCCCGAGCCAACCCACTGGCGGTATGTAAAACCTCTCTCCAGGAATTGTTCCTTGATGAGGAAGCGATCGAGCCTTCTGGCAAGACTATTCTCCCCACATCTTCTATTCCTCCAAGTCAGGACAAGCTTAGCAAAGGGGATGTCAATATAACTGTGGGTCTCCAGGAGGTGTTCAAAGAAGGTTGATAGAGGGTCGACCTGGGCATGGTGCCCCCATGACTCTGAATAACCCAGAGAAAAATTTAGGTCCCCATCTAGGATGATGTTATCAGGTTGCAAGATATCAGATGCTAGAAGATGCTCCCAGAAGTCCTCCCGATGGTGACAAGGCCCATAAACATTTATCAGTCTAATATCACTACCCAATTTTGTAGAGAAGGTGTTAACCCCTATGAATCCAATGCCACCCTAGGTGTTGATCAACCTTATCATGCGAGGATTATATCCTAGGGCGATGCCTCCTGAGTGGCCATTTACATCTATGGCTTGGAAGTGCCATCCGGGAAGCATGGTTTCCAGGAGGTGGGATATGACATCAACAGACCCCAGAGTTTCTTGTAGGAAGACCACATCAATTGGTTTAGTCTTAAGGAGCCTCCATAGAGCTAGTTTTTTCTCGGGACTAGAAATCCCTCTGCAGTTGAAAGAGAGAACCTTCATGGGGGAGACGGATCCAGGGAATTATGTGCTCTAAGGACCCTGTCAAGAGTAAGTTGTTGTCCCATGGCGATCTCCATCCCTACCTGTTGTTTAGCTATTGACAGGGAGGATGGTCGTCCCCGAGGGAGCTTCGAAGGAGTGGGGGAGGGTACCAGACCAATGTCGATAGAATCAGGGGCCCGGGACTGAGAGTGAGAGCGGAGGTGGTAACGATGGGGAAGGGGATCAATTCCAGGAATCGTATCAGGTGGCACCTCCTCCAGGAAGGAAAGGGGGGTACATGAGATTGTAGGAGGAGGGGGAATCAGGGGACATTCAAGGTGGATGGGGGGAGGTGGCAAGGTGACAGAGCTCTGATGAAGTCCCTTAGATATATCCATATAATCAGAAGAAATTGTAAATGTTGCAGAGAAAGGTTCAGAAATAGACATACCCAAAGATAGCGCGGCTCCAACGGCCGCCCTTGACCTGGTCAGTGGTGGTGAAGGAGGCTAGAGAGGTATTTTCCCACGCTTCTTCGGTGTTGCTGAGGCCGGCCTAGATCTAGCTACTTCAGTGGCTGCATCCTCCGAGTGATCCGCTTGTGTCTGATTATCCATTGAGGGAATTGTCTTCCCTTTGTTCCTAGTCCTCGATTTCCCTAGAAGAGGGTAGTCTTTGAAGAGGTGGCCGACTCTGTGGCATCGTTTGCATCGAAAAGGGACCCCCTCATAATCAAGGATCTGGGTTCGAGTGTAGTTCCTCCAGCGTAGGGTGACTTGCTCTTGCAACCCTCCTCTGATGTCTAAATGTACTAGGATCCGAGCATAGGCCATAACCCCAGTGGTGAGGTATGATCTATCATAGTCCAAGAAGGTGCCGAGGGTGTTTCCAATTCACCTGAAGATGTCTTTAGTCTAGAATTGAAGCGGAAGGCCGTGGAGGCGTACCCATAATGGCCCAACCCCTAGCTATTCTCTGTCTAGGTCAAAAAGAGGACTCCACCTCCTTAGCATTACAGGAGCCTACTCAATATGCCAAAAGGAGGACAATACCCAGTTTGTATGTTCTGCTCGCGCAAATCACAAAGCAAACCAACCGCGGACAAAGGTTTGAACGAAGGGAAATTCTGCCAGATGTTGTCCCCATATTTCCGTGACCCATTATTTTAATCTTGCCGCAGAGTAGTTCCTTCCCCTTACTCTTCCCACTAGGACTCTCACAGTTGTGTCCATGGTTTCTTCCCACTGGAAGTCCTCTTCCCAGTTGATGATTACTTCTTGCACCTTTGGTTTAATGCACCTTAGTCGATTTTCGGGTCTAGGCTCTGTGGCCTCAGCGCTCCCTTGTGCTCCGTCGAAGGTAGGGTTAGAAGGATTAGAGTTAGGGTTTGGGGGAGTTATGTCAGGCCAGATGGGAAAGCGTCCGGGAGAGGGGGAACATTCATGAAGCAGCCAGAAGGGGGAACAGGAGCTGGGGTTGAGATGGGGGGAGTCAGATGGGGCAGGGGCACACCGAGGTGAGACTGAGAGGGGTAATGTGAGGCTGTAGAAGGTTGGAGGGATGAGGGTCCGAATGAGCTAGCCACAGGATCAGGGCCGATGCATTTTCCCTTTCCATGCTGCAAAGGTTCCATATTTTCACAAAATCAAAAATTTAAAATATGTAAAGAGGGTATGCCCTAAAAGAAAATTCAAAGGGCAAGAAAAATGAATTGGTTAAGAAAGAAATAAAACGAACCCCAAAGAAAAGACTAGGAAAGTGGCTAGTCAAAATGCCACTACTGTACTACGTTTTGCAAAGAAGTTCTGAATGTGCAATCACTGACTTCTATCACACTTGATGGATGGCCCAACAGCTCAATCTTGGCCAGTCCATGTTTAAATTTCTTGTTTTTAGCATTAGAGAATAAGGTCTGTACAAACAGTTCAAGCTTGGGTAGACAAACAGCTAGGTAGAGAAGCAAAGGGTCTCAACAGCTAAATCTGAGCCCTTGGAAGAAATAAGGGCAGACTTAGATAGGAGGGCAGTTAAAAGAAAAGAAGAGAATCAGGGTTTGCTAGTTCAAATGCACCCAAACAAGATGAAGAAAAAATGTTAGGTGTAGCAGAATGGGTAGGTAATTCTGGTGTTGCAGAAGCAGGTTGGTGATCAGTTTTGTCCTGTTAAATATAATCTATCTCATGAGTATCACAAACATCCTGGAAAAGTGGCTACAGTTCAGTGGAGCATGACTGATTTCCCCTCTCATTTCCCCAAGAACACTTACTAACATCCCCTCAAGGACATTGGGATCTGCTCAATGGTCCTAGTTCATCTCATTTTATAGGAAGTACTAAGTGAAACTTTGTGTTTACTTAGCCAAAACAAGCCACATTTCTTGTGTAAAATAATCACTCCATTTCCCTTTCATTTCCCTAAAAACCTAAGTTATTACTTTATAAACTTAGCGTTTTCTATCTACAAAACCATACTAACACCCTAACTCTATTATATAGCTCCTATCTAAAGTTTTCCCCTCCCATACTATGTAAAAATACATACAAAACCCCAAAATTCTATAATACCCCGACCCCTGGCAAGTATAGCCATATATCAAAGTTTTCGGGAATTAAAAGGTTTGGCAGAAACCTTATAATAGCCCTCCACGTTCAAAACCATTGGAGTTTATTTAACACTCGGTTAAATAAACAACCGCGCCCATAAACCCCTGTTAACCAAGGTTTATACCCTGCAAACATTAAAAAACATTAAAATAATGCGCGGGTCCTGTGTTGTACCCCTCCGCCAACTTACCCCTCCGTCAACCGTCGGATCCGATCCCGCAGATCGGATGGCTCTCATCAATATCGGAGGCGCCCCGATGACTGGATGATAGCACGCGATAAAAAGCGGTTTTCCCGCCGTACTATGGGACGCGTGTCGCTCCCATAGTTTATCACATTCGTTTGGTCCAAAACTATCGCCGTACATAAAGCGGTGCGATGAAACCATAAACCGCTCCCGCTTACCACTGTTGATGTCGTCCACCACGTCAACACCCATGTTAGCAGCCACGTCAGCTGCCACCTCGTCACCATTCCATCTGCCGTGTTTGCCACGTCAGCGCCAAGTCACCTTCCGTACCCCACGCTACTCGACAAAGATGACGTCATGCTGACGTCACCCGACCAAAGCACGCCAATAACCCGCCAAAATCAATTTTTTTTTAAAATTCGTTTTAACAACGTTTTGGTCCATTTCTCTTTGTTTTTCTTATGCGAGCTTTGCATGGTTTACGACATCCAAAACGACATTTTCTCTGCACAGTCTGCCACCCAGAGGAATTCACTCCGCAGCTCGGCCCCTCAGCTCAGTCTTCAACCTGCATTTCGCACCAGCGCCTGTAAAACATGTATTTACCCGATATTCGCTCGTAAACCCTGTTTTTCTGAGTTTCTCTATTAAAATCACCCGAAGAACTAAAATTCGAGTTAAAATGCGCTCCTGCCTACAAATCTCTGCATTTTAAGTCACTGTTTGACCCATTTTTCCAAAGAAAACCTGCGAATTTTGTTCTCCTCTGCAAATTGCCCATTAAACTAAAATTCAAGCCCATTTCCGCCGGAAAAATCTCCAAAAATGCCCAAATATTGAGTTAAATTTGTCAAAATCACTTGCAAAAAGAGCACCATTTCCACTGTTTTATCCAGCTTCCCAATTAAACTCTACAGACTTTGTCTTTTCTATGAATTTTACCCAGTGAGGCCATTTCTATATAAAACTCAGTTTGCAAATTTCCTGAGAAAAACCCCAGTGCCAGTACTCTGTTTTCTGTTGTTACACAGACCCAAATTCCAATTATAAACACAGACAGTGAAGCATGGAAGCTCCAGTGGCCTTGAATGTTGCCCCCTTGAATGCCCCACATAAGGAATTGGAATGGATACCCCTTGCTGACAGGGACTTCCAAATTAAGGATATGATGGGTTACAAACCTCACCTACAAGCCTTTTGTGAAATTAGAAATAGCTATAGAAGCAGCACTGATGTCTTGGGAATTTGGGAGTCCAACATGCCTATCTATTACCTCCTTTCAGTGAATGTGCTCCCTAATTTCATCCATTTATTTTGTGAAAATTATAAACCCACACAAAGAGCAGTTATGGCTCCATCTGGGACTGTACTCTTCTATATTACTCCTCAATCCATAAATGAGATGTTGAACTTCAAGCCAACTCAGCCTCTGGCTCTTCTCACCATGAAATTCTTGCTTGACCAAGGTGCCAAACTGCCCAGTTCAGAGATAACCAGAATTGCTCAGTTGTTTATGAAACCAAATTGCCAGCCCCAGCAGCCTCCTCCTTATCTCCAAGTCTGGTTCAATGAGGCAGGGAGACTCATTGTAGACATGATATCCTACATTTTAGGATTCAAAACCAGTGAGTATGTTGATGAAACTGTTTTAGTATTGATGTCCATATTCACTCCAGGACAGCCCCCTGCTGTCAAGTATGATTATGCCACCTTCATAGCAAATAAAATCCATGAGCAATTCATGAACTTGGAGAGAGAAAGAGTGTTCAAATACACATCCTACATATATCATTTGTTGTTGTACTATCAACCTGATAGTTTCCAAATTCCTCTTAAAAGATTGGACCTCAAAGGTGAAAGGAGGTCTGTAATTTTCTGGACCTCAGTGTTCCATGAGGTCCACAACTCCCCTTATACATATTGTGAGTTCATTGACCTGTTCATATATCCAGCCACTTCTTTGTTGATAACAACTCCTCCTGCCAGGCTCTCTGCTGAAATGCAGAAAATTTTACATCTCTCAAAGGAATACAGTATTGGTGACTGGTATTTTTACCAAAACCACACAGTGATCAGGATTTATGGCTGTGAATTAACTCCCTACAAGCTGCCAAAGTATGTCCCTATGAGACTCTTTGCCCTGGAATACTACCGGCAATTTAGTAGTTCAGATTTGACTCATTTCTATGGTGCTAGGAAAAAGGCACAGCTCAAGATAAGACATCAATTGGGCCCTTTTATCTTCAATAAAAGGGAAGAAGCCTGGGAGGAAGCAGATAAGATATTAAGAGATCAACTTATGCTGAAACAAAGTTTTCATTGGTCACCATATGACCCTGAACATTTCATAAGTTTTAGAAGAGTAAAAAACAAACTTACAGGATATGTGTACCAAAAAATCCCTGAAATTGAACAATATGCTAATCAACAGGAATGGGTAGAAGGCACACTAGTTGAAGAGCTTACTGAAGAAGAGAAATTAGAAAAATCAATGAAAGAGATTGAAAAAACACTTGACCTGGACTCTTTTGGACATGTCCCTTTCACATTGCCTCAACACATTGGAGCGGGCACATCATCTACCACAACTTCACAACAACCTGCCCAAGAGAGTACTCCACCTATAGGGACATCCAAAGGCAAGGAAGTACAGCATTCAGAACAACAAGATATAATGGCAGACCGGCCAGATACAACAAAGGAGCAAAGTCAAGGGCAAGGTCCTTCAACACAAACAAAGGTACCTGAAATCCCTGTGTTACAAACTCCTCTCAATGAGGAAAGAGCCAAGAAAAGAGACAGACAAGAAGACACACCTCTAGGTGGATCAGCAGAACAACAAGGGGAAAAGAGGCAAAGGTTGAATCCTTACTCTGAAGAGGAACTGGCGGAAGAGACAGCAGGCAACCTAAGGGGTGAAGGAACAACTGAACAACAGGCTCCTCCAATTTTGGAAACATCAACTAGCTCATTTCAGCAAGAGCAAGAGAGGTAACATGGTGTGGAGGTTACATCCACCAAGCCACAGAGCAAACAAGGCTCAGATATCAAGAAAGCCTTTACTGAAATAAAGGCTAGAAATGACCCAATAAGGATCCAACTCTATAATCAATTGTTGAGAATAGCCCCCACAAATCAACAAAGGCTAATGGCAGCCTATGATATTCAAGAAGGGAAAATGACCCTTAGTCACTTCAGGCCCACAATGCAGCAGCCACAGTCAGCTGCTGATTATATCAGGACCAATCTGGAAGTCCTCTCTAAAGACATCCACCCAATGGACCAGATTGAATTACATAAACAAACCAGAGAAATGGTGTACTCCACCTTGGCAGACAAAGCATTATTGGCTCACAGACTGCAAAATTCACTACATAATACTTCTGCCCAATTGGAATTGGAAAAGGCTTCTTCTTTGGCTAAGGATAATAGAATCAAATCCTTAGAAGAAATTATCATAGAGTTGGGACATGATCCCAAGGATCCCAAGGGCATACAGGCCTTAATAAAAAAGAAAGAAGAAGATATTGCAGCCCTCAGGAAGCAGCTCAAGCTACCAATTACCATGCACCCTCAAACCACAGAAGTTGCACAGCAGAAAGAAGAGGAGGACGTGGTGAGTTTGCTAATGAGGATGAATGAAAGACTGGCAGAAATAGAGAAGGCATTGGAGGAAGCACTACAAGGAAAACAGGGAGAGTTGGCCTCTCAGCCATCTCAAATGGCTCCA
Source organism: Pinus tabuliformis (assembly GCA_031772625.1). NCBI lineage: Eukaryota > Viridiplantae > Streptophyta > Pinopsida > Pinales > Pinaceae > Pinus > Pinus tabuliformis. Next base: position 983,629,546 of record CM062815.1, read on the forward strand.
ATTGTCACAACAGCTCCTCCAACAACTACAACAACAGTCCCTCCTACTGACCCAGAACCAACAACAGGTACCTCAGCTTCGGAAAAAATTGCAGCAACAACAGCAGTACCAGATACCAGCCTGAGCATGGAAGATATGATGAAGGAAATAAAGGCTTTAGAACTCCAAATGGCAGAGCTAAAGGAAGCCAAAGAAAAACTGGCCAAGCTAGAGGTGAGCTATGATAAATAAAAAATAACTGTGGCTGAGAAAACAAGAGAAGTAAAGGCCTTGGAAAATAAGGTAAAATCCTTGGAGAAGGACCTCACTCTTCACAAAACTCTGGCAGAAATCAAAACAATTTTGTGGACTAAAATTGGCCAGTCCATCACTGATCAATGGACATCAATACAGACTATCCATGACCAAATTGAATTGATAGAAATAGCTCAAGTTGAGACTCAAAAGGCCCGAGCATTATTAACAAACAAGCTCGAACAGGCCAATAAACTAATTCATTTTTTGAATACTCACACCAGAGAGCAGCTAGCAGCTCTAGATATTCAGGACAGAATAGGTACAATTTTGACAGTGAAAAAGGTGCTGACCATGAGGAATTTTGTACAAAATCTGGAAAGAAAGTGCCAAGAAATGTAGACAGAGATAAATGCCTTTACAGAAAAGTTTGCAGTCTTGCAGAGCAAAGGGTTACCCAGCTTATTGACCAGCAATCGGAGACTGTTGACACATGAACAATATGCTCACAGGGTAAATACCTATGTTACCAATCAAATTAGAGCATCATCAAGCATATCAGAAGACACAGTACCTCCCTCTGGACAGAGCTTATATGACAAATTGGAAAATCTATTCTTTATCGAGCATGAGATAACACATCTTTTTGAAGTCCAGTCCAATTACTACAGGTATACTGAAGCTAATGAAACATTAATAAAACTACAAAGGCACCAGTTGCCAACAGATCAATGGTGGCAGGGCATGTTGGAGGTTTTACCACCAAGGTAGTGTTGGTGCTAAATTCTTTTTGATTGTCCGCATCTAATCAAATTTAATGCGCGTGCCACATATCATAAATAGGACAACAACACAGAAGTAGCTCACGCCAAAACGCATTAAAGGGGAATCGGGCATAGATGACAGGGCCGGGACAACAATGCAGGAACGCAGGATAAAGAAACAGCTGCCGGTCGACTTATTAAGTCCAAAAGTCAAATATATCAGACCACCTAAGGCAGCCAGCACAACGCAAGTTACTTCTGCATTGATTACGCTCTCTTTTCAATATCACTTATTGCCTTTGAAGAAGTAGATGGATAAATTTATTGATGGATATTTTCCCTATGAGATATTCTGTGGCCAGTCCATCACTGATCAATGGACATCAATACAGACTATCCATGACCGAATTGAATTGATAGAAATAGGTCAAGTTGAGACTCAAAAGGCCCGAGCATTATTAGCAAACAAGCCCGAACAAGCCAATAAACTAATTCATTTTTTGAATACTCATACCAGAGAGCAGCTAGCAGCTCTAGATATTCAGGACAGAACAGGTACAATTTTGACAGTGAAAAAGGTGCTGACCATGAGGAATTTTGTACAAAATCTGGAAAGAAAGTGCCAAGAAATGCAGACAGAGATAAATGCCTTTACAGAAAAGTTTGCAGTCTTGCAGAGCAAAGGGTTACCCAGCTTATTGACCAGCAATCAGAGACTATTGACACATGAACAATATGCTCACAGGGTAAATACCTATGTTACCAATCAAATTACAGCATCATCAAGCATTTCAGAAGACACAGTACCTCCCTCTGGACAGAGCTTATATGACAAATTGGAAAATCTATTCTTTATCGAGCATGAGATAACACATCTTTTTGAAGTCCAGCCCAATTACTACAGGTATACTGAAGCTGATGAAACATTAATAAAACTACAAAGGCACCAGTTGCCAACAGATCAATGGTGGCAGGGCATGTTGGAGGTTTTACCACCAAGGTAGTGTTGGTGCTAAATTCTTTTTGATTGTCCGCATCTAATCAAATTTAATGCGCGTGCCACATATCATAAATAGGACAACAACACAGAAGTAGCTCACGCCAAAACGCATTAAAGGGGAATCGGGCACAGATGACAGGGCCGGGACAACAATGCAGGAACGCAAGATAAAGAAACAGCTGCCAGTCGACTTATTAAGTCCAAAAGTCAAATATATCAGACCACCTAAGGCAGCCAACACAACGCAAGTTACTTCTGCATTGATTACGCTCTCTTTTCAATATCACTTATTGCCTTTGAAGAAGTAGATGGATAAATTTATTGATGGATATTTTCCCTATGAGATATTTTGTAACTATTCTTTTATAAATACCTCCTAAAGATATGTATTATTGTTGGTTGGTGAATATCATTCTGGACCTGCGCTGTAATTTTGAGAACCCTTCTGAATAAAGATTGCTGGAATGCTTTGCTGGTGAATTTTCTAGTTGTGGAATTAATGGCAGAAGAACATGTTACAGAATTCTCGTGTTACCTCATGGATCAATAAGTTTTCTAACCTATGTTTTACTGTTTCCATGTTTTATGTATCATCTAAGTATCATTCTCTAAATTACAGGAAAAAAGAATAGCCCAGAATTTACTTTGTTGTACTCTGTGTTCAATTCCTGTCATTTTTTATGTTTTCTATAGGACTAGCATAGGCAGGAATTCTTAACTGCTCCTGTCTCCCTGGTTATTTCACTCTAAATATAATTAAGGAATTCTTAACTGCTCCTTGGAAATATTTACTCATTTCCCTCTGTTAGCATAATGAAAGATTCTTAATTGCCTTTCATTCCTTAACTTCATTTCATCTTATTATAGCTTGAAAATTGTTCTATGTTTAATTATCTTGCTCTATAGTCCTCCTTTTGCCAAAGAAACCACACGCAGAGGTTCATTTTCAACTGACTCCATTAACCTAATGGTCTGAACTTCTCTTAATTTGCAGCCCTGTTCTATTGAATGTCACCCTCCAAACATCAAACAAATACTTGTGCTTTATAACTAGCCTAACATATAGCAAAACAAAGCTAAATCACAAAGAGAGAGCCCTCTCTGGTTGCAGATTGGTTAGAATATGCAGTTGAAATACTGGTTATTGGTTACCTCGGTCGTATTCCCTTTTTTCAGATCTTTTGGGGAACAACCTGAGTGATAACATCATTGGCGACTCCACTGGGGAATCTGAATGATTGTTTATTACTGTTGTCTATTTTCTAAAGCTACAGATGGAGCTTGAAGTTAGCCAGGTACCCTTTGAAACTGTTCTTGTTGTGCATTTACAGGAGTAAATAAACGGTGCTTCAGTCTATCTCCAGTATAGCTTTAGGCTTTAAACAGCTGTCTCAAAAATTTGATCAGTTTCCTTGTATTTTCAAAAGATCTTTAGCAAAATCCAAGACTTTTACGATTCAAATTTTCCTAGAAAATTATTGTCAAAAACAGTGTCCTTTAAACATTTCCAGAAAATACCAAAAACAGATTTAGAAGCTGGCTCCAAAGAAGAAACCTCGTTACACTAGATCAAACCCAGATCCTAATCCTCCAGCTATTTTTGAAAATCCTAACTTGATCTCTAAAAGCCTTAAAAGACAAGAAAGTCTATAATATTATGCTGATTTGAATCTTGATAAACCTCAGCAAAGCCTTACCCAATCTCCTCCTGGAAAGGCAGCAGTCCTTCCTACTGTTGTTGCAGCTTCTTCTAGTTCTCCATCATCACTTCAAAGCACATCTTCCACCCCTCCGTTCACCGTTTATCTCAGCTGTTACCCCTGTGCTTCCAGCTGTCCCATTTATACCTGTAAATATGGAAAATCGATATGCTCCTTTGCAACTGCCTGCAAATCCAGGGGCTATGCCTCAGGATTATCAGAGTAAAATCACCTATTTTGATGGTACTGGCTCCTACACAACCTAGCAACATACTAAGAAAATGATGGACTACTTTGAGAACTATGATATTGATGACAATGATGTCAAAATGAAAATTTTTGTCCAAAGCTTAACCGGTGATGTAAGGAACTGGTTTAGAGCACTTGCTGCAAACACAGTTGCTGATCTAGATGCCCTTTACCAAACCTTTGTGAATAGATGGGAAAAGAAGAAGGACCCATTGCATATCCTATCAGAATATGACAGTTTAAAAAGAGGCCCACAAGAAACTGTCCAAGACTATTGTGCTAGATTCAACAACGTATACAATGCTATCCCCCAAAACCTTAGACCTCCCCCTGACTTAGCCTTAATCAAATTCCCTGATGGATTTGACTCTGACATGGCATATCAGCTAAGGGAAAGAGCTCCTGCCAGCTTGGAAGACATGCAGAGCATAGCCGTTAGTGTAGAAGCCAATCTGATCTCTAAAAGAGCCCGAGCTAGAGCTGAAAGAAGGACTACCTTCAAAGAAGAGCCTTCTGCATTTGAACAAAAACTAGATGCAATCATCAAAGGCATGGATAGACTGGGTGATAGAGTGGAAACTATTGAGAGAAAATCTTCATGGGAGGGTCAACCAAGTAACAATGTTAGAAATCCAAACTTCAGAAAAAATCAAAATCCTAACACCGGGAAGCCTGGCCCTGATCAGAATATCAGACCTCCATTTCAAGAGAACTATGCCGAAGCCTCAACCTCTAGTGAGCCAACAGAGGATACCCAAATCAACCTAATGGGTTTAAACAATGAACAACAAATCTTTCTAACACAAGATGACCAAGAGGCTCATAATTTCAATCAATTTCAAACCAAGTCCGGAGAATCATTTGATTTCAGAGAAGGATATGATGCAGCGGTCTATGAGGTCCATAAACAATACAAATTAAGAAGCAGAACGATAGATGTGCCTGAACCTAGCAAGCTGAAAGATACTAAGCAGCCTAAGAAAGCAAAGGATAAAGCCGCCCTTACGGAGCTCCCTACTAAAACAGACCTCAATCCAAAAGAACCCACAGTTGAGGACATAACAGACTGGCAGCCCTCAAAAAATCAGCCATCCACCTCCTTTCCTTCAAAAGAAAATATAAACAACTCTCCTAAAAACAGTTTCAAAGTAGATTTAGGTCATAACAGCACTCATGATGAAGAAAAAACCACTGAAAACACAGTAGAAAAGGAAAACCTTGCTGCCCGGAATACAAAGATTCAGCTGGAAAAACCTTTCAACCTAGAAACAGAAATAGGCAAGTTAAAAATAGCCATTCCACTGTCTGAATTGGCTAAACATGAGGTTTATAAGGAACAAATCAGTAGGTCACTTCAAATATCAGAGAATAGAGATGCAGTCAATGTTTTAGATGACCAACCAGAACTAATTTTTGGTCCTGAAGCAAATGGTAAAACAGTAGATGGAGGAGTCCCTCCATTCTATGTAAGCTTAAACATTCATGACAAAGTGCTACATAATGCAATGTTTGATTCGGGAGCTTCCCATAATCTGATGCCTAAATCTGTGATGGAAAGATTGGACCTAGATATCACAAGGCCATACAAAGACTTGTTCTCATTTGATTCCAGCCAGGTCAGGTGTCTGGGTCTGATCAAAGATTTGTGTGTATCTCTAGTACAGTACCCTGCCAAAACTATTTTGATGGATGTAGTGGTAGCTGATATCCCACCAAAGTATGGAATGCTTTTGTCCAGATCTTGGGGTGCAAAACTCCAAGGATCTTTGCAGCTAGACATGTCCTATGCCACCATTTCAGTCTTTGGCTAGCCAAAGAGATTATACCGGGAAACATTGATGAAATATGTGGTCAGCAGTCAAGAGAAACCCCAAAACTTCCCCATTTATTCCATGCATTCAGATATGGATTCATTCATCTTATACAATGCTGAAAGGTGTCCCAAAACTGATGTCAAACTCCTAGAATCAGCACAAGCAAAGAACATAAATGAACAATCCAGTGCTCAAGATCAAAAAATTGTTGAAGTGATTGATGCAACAAATGAACAAGACATACCATATCAATTACAAAATCCAAATCTGCCCATTAAAACAGGTTCCAAAACTCCTCATCCTAGTGGTAATCAAGAAATCTTATGGTACTTAGAGTTTGATGGGTCAGTGAATAAGTTAGGGGCAGGGGCAGGGGTTTGGATACACAACATGCAAAATGACCATGCTCAAGGACATGCATATAGGCTAAATTTTAGATGTACAAACAATATGGCCGAATATGAGGCCCTTTTGTTGGGACTTAAACTGATTAGAAGTCTAGGGGCAACTAAGATTTCAATACTAGGGGACTCTGATTTGATTATCCAACAGATGAAGGGAAACTTTGTTACTAATGATCTTAGGCTGAGAGCTTACAGAGGAGCAACAATTGAAATACTCAACACCTTCTTAGAATCACAGCTCACTAAAATTCCAAGAAACCACAATTTACATGCGCATAGTTTGGCAACTTTTGCCAGCACTTGCAAGCTGCCATTTGAGCCTAATCACCACTTCACTGTTGAAATCAAACACAGACCTGTTGTTCCGGATAATGTAAAAAATTGGCAAGTATTTGAAAATGACACCCAAATCAATAATTTCTTGACTTTGAAAGAGGAATTCTCAAGGACAAACATAGACACAAGCATCATTTGTGGTCAACAGCAGATAGACAAAATTGAGAAAAATATATCAGCTGAAACAACAAACCACATTTTACACCCAACAATCTTTACTACTAAAGATCTACAAGAGCTGAAACAAATGGACCTTGATGAAATTGCTGAGGCAGAAGCTGAAGTAATTGAGCTGAAAGATAACTTTTTGCCCACAGGCTTGACTCCTTTGGAGGATATTTTTGATTCAAATGATATGCCAAGAATACCAAAAATGTAGCCTTTAAACGCAGAAATCAAGGACCGCAATATAGGAACTGCATAGAATCCTAAGATGGTAAAATTGTCCAAAGCCTTGCCTCCCAATCAAAAATTCAAATACATTGAGTTGTTTAAAGAGTTTCAAGATGTCTTTGCATGGAGCTATGAGGACCTCAAGTCCTATGATACTTTGGTCATCCAACACACAATACCTTTAAAAGAAAATCAAAAGCCTTTTAAACAAAAACTTAGAAGGGTTAATCCAGTCCTCCTTCCTCTCATTGAGAAAGAGGTCAAAAGAATGTATCAAGCTGGAATAATTGCACCCATCAGATTCTCAGAATGGATTTCGAATCTAGTGCCTACTAGGAAGAAGACCGGAGAGATAAGACTGTGTGTTGACTTAAGAAATCTGAATAAAGTCTCTCTCAAAGACCACTACCCCTTACCAAAAATGGATCACATCCTACAAAGGGTAGTGGGAGCTTCTAGGATCTCACTGTTAGATGGATTCTCAGGATTTAATCAGATCTTGGTTCACCCGGATGATCAAGACAAAACTGCCTTTACAACCCCTTGGGGAACTTTCAAATATGTCAAAATGCCTTTTGGACTTAAAAATGCAGGGGCCACATTTCAACGAGCAATGGACATAGCCTTTGCAAAAGAGATTCATGATTTTTTAGTCATATATCTTGATGACCTCACTACTTTTTCCAAATCAGATCAAGAACATTTAGAACATTTAAGACAAGTGTTCCTAATTTGTAGAAAATATGGCATATCTTTGAACCCAAAGAAATCATTGTTTGGCCTAGAAGAAGGCAAACTCCTAGGTCACATAATTTTAAAAGATGGCATCAAAATTGACCTAGAGAGAATACAAGCTATCCTCCAAGTGCCTCACCCAAGGAACATCAAAGAATTGCAAGCTTTCCTAGGAAAGATCAATTTCCTAAGAAGATTCATTCCCAACTTGGCCGAACTAATAAGACTATTGAATAACATGCTGAAGAAAGATTCTAAAGTCAAATGGACAATAGAAGCTAAACAAGCCTTTGAGGAAATCAAAATAGCTTTGACTAAAACACCTGTCCTCACAAGCCCCAAGTTTGATAGAGATTTTATAATCTTTTCCTTTGCATCTGAGCATACTATTGCTGTTGTCCTATTACAAAAAGATGACCAAGGATGTGAGAAGCCCATTGCTTTTTTCAGCAAAGCACTTAGAGATGCACCACTTAAATATCAAATCATGGAGAAACAAGCTTATGCCCTTGTAAAGGCCATCAAGGATTTCAGAGTTTATATCTTGTACTCTCATGTGATAGCTTATGTCCCAAATGCCGTGGTCAAAGACATTCTGACTCAAGAAGGAATTGAAGGTAAGAGGGGCAAATGGATAGCCAACATTTTGGAATATGACATTGAAATCAAACCAACAAAACTGATAAAAGGACAAGGATTAGCTAAGTTGATGACTGAAACCAATTTTCAAGCCCTTGACATCAATGAACTGGATAATGAACAGGAGATGGCGACTCCACAGATCAATCAAGCCTTTTTACAATCACCTTGGTATGCTGATATAATTTATGTATTGTTAAACCTGCAAGCTCCTCCAGGGTTATCCAGAACTAAAAAGAGATTCTTGAAAATGAAAGCTTCAAAGTTTTGTATTGTAGATAATGTTTTATTTTGGAAAAATCATGAAGGTATTTTACTGAATTGCCTAACACAGGATGAAACTGACAAAGTACTCAAGGAATTTCATGCAGGGGACTGTGGTGGACATTTATATTGGAAGTCAACAGCTGATAAAATCTTAAGAGCCGGGTTTTATTGGCCCTCCCTGTTTGCTGATGTGAAAAAATTTGTAGTTTCTTGCCACAAATGTCAAATCTTTGAAGGCAAGAGAAAGCTGTTACCTTTACCTCTAAAGCCCATTTCCATTGAAAGACCATTTCAACAATGGGGTTTAGATTTCATTGGAGAAATTCACCCTTCCTCCTCTGGCCAACACAAGTGGATTTTAACTGCCACAGACTACTTCACCAAGTGGATAGAAGCCATCCCTTGTAGGCAAGCCAATGACTCAATCATCATGCAATTCTTAGAAACCAATATCCTATCTAGATTTGGCTGTCCGGAAAAGATCATAACAGATAATGCTGCTGCCTTTAAATCCAAAAGAATGATCAATTTTTGTCACAAATACCATATTACCTTGGGCCACTCCACAGCCTATTACCCTCAAGGTAATGGTCTAGCTGAATCATCCAATAAAAGCTTGATCAACATCATAAAGAAAGTATTGGAGGAAAATAAGAAGAATTGGCATAGAAAGCTTATTAATGCACTGTGGGCAGACAGGTTAACTACAAAAAGATCTATTGGAACAAGTCCATATGAGTTGGTTTATGGCATGGAGGCTGTGTTCCCTTCATCCTTGGGAATCCTTGTGATAAAATTGCTGCAAGAAATACAGGCAGAACCCAATGATATTCAAAGAAGAATCAATCAAACTATTCACTTACAACAGACTAGAGAAGAAGTGTATTAGAGAACTCAGATTCTACAAGAGAAATTGAAGAAGATTTTTGACAAAAGGACAAAAGCAGAGGATTTTTCCATAGGAGAAAAAGTGCTGAAGTGGGATTCTAGGAGGGAAGATAAAGGAAAACACGGCAAATTTGATTTCCTATGGAAAGGACCTTTTGTCATTCAGGCTGTACAAGCAAATAACACCTATTTTTTGAGAAGTTTGGATGGTACAAAATCTGAGGAAGGTTCAGTCAACGGTCGGGTGCTCAAGCATTATTTTGATCCTCTTTGTTAACATGTTAGGACTGTATTTTGTACATAAATAGTGTCTATTTTAGCAGTTTATTACAGCAATAAGATAAGGAATAAGATGCAGCAGATTTTGAGGGAAAAAGCAAACAATTGTGCCACCTTTTTGTGTATATTTTGAGTTTATCAGAAGAAATCAAGAAGAAAACTTGGGAGCTATAAAGATGATGACTAAACACTCAGAAAAACTGTCAAAGACAACAGATCATAGGAAAAAACATATATATTACAGAGATACAGTTTTGTTTGTTTACAGCAAAAGGAAATTTTAAATTGCAGCAAGAGTTGAAAATAAGGCCATCTGACCTGCTGTTCTTGGCTTTTCACCTGGAAAATCCATCCCCAAGTGGAGCCACTGATAGGTTCCTATACCAATAAGTGTCATATTTCATGATTGAATGTGGAAATGCCAAATATGATCATCCTTTCCATGCTACAAAGGTTCCATATTTTCACAAAATCAAAAATTTAAAAAATGTAAAGAGGGTATGCCCTAAAAGAAAAATTAAAGGGCAAGAAAAATTAATTGGTCAAGAAAGAAAGAAAATGAACCCCAAAGAAAAGACCAGGAAAGTGGCTAGTCAAAATGCCACTACTGTACTAATTTTTGCAAATAAGTTCTGAATGTGCAATCACTGACTTTTGTCACACTTGATGGATGGCCCAATAGTGCAATCTTGGCCAGTCCATGTTTAAATTTCTTGTTTTTAGCATTAGAGAATAAGGTTTGTACAAACAGTTGAAGCTTGGGCAGACAAACAGCTAGGTAGAGAAGCAAAGGGTCTCAACAGCTAAATCTGAGCCCTTGGAAGAAACAAGGGCAGACTTAGATGGGAGGGCAGTTAAAAGAAAAGAAGAGAATCAAGGTTTGCTAGTTCAAATGCACCCAAACAAGATGAAGAAAAAATGTTAGGTGTAGCAGAATGGGTAGGTAATTTTGGTGTTGCAGAAGCAGGTTGGTGATCATTTTTGTCATGTTAAATATAATCTATCTCATGAGTATCACAAACATCCTCGCAAAGTGGCTACAATTCAGTGGAGCATGACTGATTTCCCCTCTCATTTCCCCAAGAACACTTACTAACATCCCCTCAAGGACATTGGGATCTGCTCAATGGTCCTAGTTCATCTCATTTTATAGGAAGTACTAAGTGAAACTTTGTGTTTACTTAGCTAAAACAAGCCACATTTCTTGTGTAAAATAACCACTCCATTTCCCTTTCATTTCCCTAAAAACCTAAGTTATTACTTTATAAAATTAGCATTTTCTATCTACAAAAGCATACTAACACCCTAACTCTATTATATAGCTCCTATCTAAAGTTTTCCCCTCCCATACTATGTAAAAATACATACAAAACCCCAAAATTCTATAATACCCCGACCCCTGGCAAGTATAGCCATATATCAAAGTTTTCGGGAATTAAAAGGTTTGGCAGAAACCTTATAATAGCCCTCCGCGTTCAAAACCATTGGAGTTTATTTAACACTCGGTTAAATAAACAACCACGCCCATAAACCCCTGTTAACCAAGGTTTATACCCCGCAAACAATAAAAACATTAAAATAATGCGCGGGTCCTGTGTTGTACCCCTCCGCCAACTTACCCCTCCGTCAACTGTTGGATCCGATCCTGCAAATTGGACGACTCTCATCAATATTGGAGGTGCCCCGATGACCGGATGATAGCATGCGATAAAAAGCGGTTTTCCCGCCGTACTGTGGGATGCGTGTCACTCCCATAGTTTATCGCGTCCATTTGGTCCAAAATCGCCGCCGTACATAAAGCGGTGTGATGAAACCATAAACCGCTCCCGCTTACCGCTGCTGACGTCGTCCACCACGTCAACAGCCACGTCAGCTGCCACCTCGTCACTATTCCATCCGCCATGTTCGCCACGTCAGCACCAAGTCACCTTCCGTACCCCCCGCTACTCGAAAAGGATGATGTCATGCTGATGTCACCCAAAAGGTCAAGTTGAGACTCAAAAGGCCCGAGCATTATTAGCAAACAAGCCCGAACAGGCCAATAAACTAATTCATTTTTTGAATACTCATACTAGAGAGCAGCTAGTAGCTCTAGATATTCAGGACAGAACAGGTACAATTTTGACAATGAAAAAGGTGCTGACCATGAGGAATTTTTTACAAAATCTGGAAAGAAAGTGCCAAGAAATGCAAACAGAGATAAATGCCTTTACAGAAAAGTTTGCAGTCTTGCAGAGCAAAGGGTTACCCAGCTTATTGACCAGCAATCGGAGACTATTGACACATGAACAATATGCTCACAGGGTAAATACCTATGTTACCAATCAAATTACAACATCATCAAGCATTTCAGAAGACACAGTACCTCCCTCTAGACAGAGCTTATATGACAAATTGGAAAAACTATTCTTTATCGAGCATGAAATAACACATCTTTTTGAAGTCCAACCCAATTACTACAGGTATACTGAAGCTGATGAAACATTAATAAAATTACAAAGACACCAGTTGCCAACAGATCAATGTTGGCAGGGCATGTTGGAGGTTTTACCACCAAGGTGGTGTTGGCGCTAAATTCTTTTTGATTGTCTGCATCTAATCAAATTTAATGCACGTGCCACATATCATCAATAGGACAACAACACAGAAGGAGTTCACGCCAAAATGCATTAAAGGGGAATCAGGCACAGATGACAGGGTCGGGACAGCAACGCAGGAACGCGGGATAAAGAAACAGCTGCCAGTCGACTTATTAAGTCCAAAAGTCAAATATATCAGACCACCTAAGGCAGCCAGCACAACGCAAGTTACTTCTGCATTGATTACGCTCTCTTTTCAATATCATTTATTGCCTTTGAAGAAGTAGATGGATAAATTTATTGCTGGATATTTTCCCTATGAGATATTTTGTAACTATTCTTTTATAAATACCTCCTCAAGATATGTATTATTGTTGGTTGGTGAATATCATTCTGGACCTGCGCTGTAATTTTGAGAACCCTTCTGAATAAAGATTGCTGGAATGCTTTGCTGGTGAATTTTCTGGTTGTGGAATTAATGGCAGAAGAACATGTTACAGAATTCTCGTGTTACCTCATGGATCAATAAGTTTTCTAACCTATGTTTTATTGTTTCTATGTTTTATATATCATCTAAGTATCATGCTCTAAATTACAGGAAAAAAGAATAGCCCAGAATTTACTTTGCTGTACTCTGTGTTCAATTCCTGTCATTTTTTATGTTTTCTACAGGACTAGCATAGGCAGGAATTCTTAACTGCTCCTGTCTCCCTGGTTCTTTCACTCTAAATATAATTAAGGAATTCTTAACTGCTCCTTGGTAATATTTACTCATTTCCCTCTGTTAGCATAATGAAAGATTCTTAATTGCCTTTCATTCCCTGACTTCATTTCATCTTATTCCAGCTTGAAAATTGTTCTATGTTTAATTATCTTGCTCTGTAGTCCTCCTTTTGCCAAAGAAACCATACCCAGAGGTTCATTTTCAACTGACTCCATTAACCCAATGGTCTGAACTTCTCTTAATTTGCAGCCCTGTTCTATTGAATGTCACCTTCCAAACATCAAACAAATACTTGTGCTTTATAACTAGCCTAACATATAGCAAAACAAAGCTAAATCACAAAGAGAGAGCCCTCTCTGGTTGCAGATTGGCTAGAATCTGTAGCTGAAAGACTGGTTAGTGGTTACCTCGGACGTATTCCCTTTTTTTAGATCTTTTGGGGAGCAACCTGAGTGATAACATCATTGGCGACTCCACTGGGGAATCTGAATGAATATTTGTTACTGTTGTCTATTTTATAAAGCTACAAATGGAGCCTGAAGTTAGCCAGGAAGCCTTTGAAACTGTTCTTGTTGTGCATTTACAGGAGTAAATAAACGTTGTTTTAGTCTATCTCCAGTATAGCTTTAGGCTTTAAACAACTACCTCAAAAATTTGATCAGTTTCCTTGTATTTTCAAAATATCTTTAGCAAAATCCAAGACTTTTACGATTGATATTTTTCTAGAAAATTATTGTCAAAAACAGTGTCCTTTAAACATTTCCAGAAAATACCAAAAACATATTTAGAAGCTGGCTCCAAATAAGAAACCTCGTTACACTAGATCAAACCCAGATCCTAATCCTCCAGCTATTTTTGAAAATCCTAACTTGATCTCTAAAAGCCTTAAAAGACAAGAAATTCTAGAATATTCTGCTAATTTGAAGAAATTGGCAAAAATCTAATTCTTTGTCTCCCCTATAGTATATATGTTGGTCTGCATTTTCTGCTAATCTTGTGAAGTTGTGGAGGTAGTGGGAGATAGTGTCATTTGATCACCCACTAATGAGGAAACAAGGGACTCATTAGTGGTGATAATGTTCTCTTACTTTGAATCCTTGCTAAGGCTTAGTTTCGAACTAAGCTTGGCCTTCTTCCTCTACATAATTTTGAATCCTTCACTGAAAATTTCCATCCCTAAAGGGGACTCTTCTTCTCTGCTTCTCTTAGCTGTTTTCCCCTGCATGGTTGGAGTTTGTACTATAGAGGACGATACCAGCTACTCTTCTGCCTCTTGTAGGGTGTTCTCAGTGCATTCTAGCTAGTTTTTATACTTCCCTATCTCTGGTCTAGCTATGTGAAAATATGCAGTGGATTTGTTTTCCACTCTTAATTTAGAAATGACCCCTAATGGATCATATGACTAGGTGAAACTAAGGTTTAACTGCATTTCTTTTAGTAGCCTATCTGTTTCTTCCCTTGATGCCCTGTTGTTGCAAACGAAAGGTCCTATCTGTGTTTTAACTTTGAATTGGGACTTCTTCTTGGCAGCTACAAAGTGGATCTCATCCATATTAAGCAGCTGTCTTATGTACTATAGAGAAAAGATCCTCATTGGGAGGAATTTAGGCAGCTTGTAAGGGGAAATCTTACACCCAAATATTCTTAATTCTATATAATTTTGATAGAGGTACCAATGCCCTTTCTGAAATTGGTCATATATTTGAAAAACCTTTCTAATTTCTTCATTGATCCTCAGTTTTGTTCTGTTGCCTAAGAGACTGATTGTTGGATGTACAAACATATCTATGAATTGTTTGTATGTGTATTGATTTTGTTCCTTCATCACGAGAGTAGTCCAAAAGATGACTAACTATTGATTTCCTAATTCATCCAGCTTTTGTAAAGCAAGCTTGATGTTGTCTCCTTGAAAATATAAGAACATATAAACTAACACAGAACCATACTTGAACACCTACTCAGACTGGAATTTGATAAACTACCCATGAATAGAGTCTGCAAGAAATTGGCTAAAGTTAAACATGATGGAGGGCTTAGAATCAACAGAGAAAATGGACAAAAATCCTATGATGGCCTCATCTACCCACTGATATGAGTAGTAGCTAAGTGTTCGAAATAATACTGAGAGGGGGGTGAATCAGTGTTTACAAATCATTAACATTTTCATTTCCATAATCAGATTTATATACTCTACTTCAGTGAAGGGAACTCGTGTGTGCATGCAACTGTTCTTAAGGCTACCAGCGTATATCCAGTGAACTTATGATTCATTTAATTCATCATATGTTGATCTTTAATCAGTGCATCAGTACTTTATTAAACATTTAACAATAATGATATGCAATAATAACAGAATAAACCATCACACATAAGCAACACACATGAACACCAAGATTTAAGGTGGAAACCCAATGTGGGTGAAAACTACTTGCTGTTGTCGTCTCTGTCTTCTTTTAATAATAAGAAAATATGTTTACAATCTTGTACTGGTGTAGACTCATACCAGTACGCATGCACCCACCTACAGAAGTCTACAACCTTCTCTTGTTCTCTAGCTTCATCTGGAAGGGAGCTACAACCCCCTAGTTCTTGTACTAGGCGATATATTTACTAGTACGTAGGCTTCGACCTACAGAAGACTACAACCTTCACTCGTTCTCCAGCTCCTTCTAGAAGGGAGCTACAACCCTCTAGTTCTTGTACTAGCCAATATATTTACTAGTACATAGGCTCCGACCTACAGAAGGCTACAACCTTCACTCGTTCTCCAGCTTCTTCTAGAAGGGAGCTACAACCCCCTAGTTCTTGTACTAGCCGATATATTTACTAGTACGTAGGCTCTGACCTACAGAAGGCTACAACCTTCACTCGTTCTCCAGCTTCTACTAGAAGGGAGTTCCAACCCCCTGATCAAATCACCAGCCACTACTGGCAAGAAGCTTCGACTTCCTCACTGAAGGCTCCAACCCTCAGTATCCTCCAGGGACCACGTTTCATAAATTTTCACACTAGATACTCCTGGTACACAATACTACAATATGAAGGCCACATTTCATCCAATTTTCATACTAGATCCATTAGTAACATTTAAGCTCAAAATCAATCACCACTTCAATACAACCATCAAATACATCTGCATCAACCAATCACTGAAACCCAATCAATCTTTGATATAACTGAAACCCAATCATCAATCTCTGATATAACTGAAATAATCAATCACTGAAACCTATGAACCTTTGACACAACTGAATCAAACAATCATTGAAACGTCTGAACCTCTGACACAACTGAATCAAACAATCACTGAACCTCTGACACAACTGAATCAACCATTCATTCAAACTTAATCAAATTCAACCAATCAACTGGAACAGATAGATCATTGTAACTAGTACACAGATTTGAACCTAGAACACTGCATCAACAACCAAAACTAACTGTAACCTCAAAAGGCATGTGTCAGAATGTATACACTCCTTTAATGAAGCAAATCTGTGTGTATACGCTACTTCCTTTTGCCCAACCTGCGTATACCTCTAAAGATAATTAAACCTCTGAACCACAAACTATACCAATCAATTACATTCTGAAGATCTACTATCATATTACAGAATTATAAACAGATAGCAACAAGGATCACCCTTCTTTCTTAATCAATTAATCAATGAGACACAAAATCTTTATGCATTTAGTTTTACTTTCAGATCTAAGAAGACTTCATTGAAAGACAACACATAAATAGTAGCACTAATATGATAGATCATTCACCCTTATATATCAATATTTTCTTTTGCATACACTAATTGGAAGAGTCGAACCAGAGTGTATATGCACCTTCACCAAAACGAACCAACGTATAGATCTGCAAATACTTACTTATAACTTCATTGCAATTCCCGACTTTAGACATACCCAAATCATCACATATAAAGGATAAAACATGTGTTAATGATAAGATCTATCCAATCCATTATTAGATCACATCACTAGACACTACTGACAGGAAGCTTTGACTTCCTCACTGAAGCCTCCAACCCTTAGTATCCTCCAGGGACCACATTTCATAAATTTTCACACTGGATACTATTGGTACACAATACTACAATATGAAGGCCACACTTCATCAAATTTTCATACTGGACCCATTAGTAACATTTAAGCTCGAAATCAATCACCACTTCACTACAACCATCAAATACATCTGCATCAACCAATCACTGAAACCCAATCAATCTCTGATATAACTGAAACAATCAATCACTGAAACCTCTAAACCTCTGACACAACTAAATCAACCATTCATTCAAACTTAATCAAATTCAACCAATCAACTGGAATAGATAGATCATTGTAACCAGTACATAGGTTTGAACCCAAAACACTGCATCAATAATGAAAACTAACTGTAACGTCAAAAGGCATGTGTTAGAATGTATACGCTCCTTTAATGAAGTAAACTTGTGTGTATACACTACTTCCTTTTGCCCAACCTATGTATACCTCTAAAGATAATAAATCCTCTGAACCACAAATTATACCAATCAATGACATTATCAAGATCTACTATCATATTACAGAGTTCTAAACAGATAGCAACAAGGATCACCCTTCCTTCTCAATCAATTAATCAATAAGACACAAAATCTTTATGCATTCAGTTTTAATTTCAGATGTAAGAAGATTTCATTGACATACAACACTAAAATAGTAGCACTGATCTGATAGATCATTCATCCTTGAACATCAAGCTTTTCTTTTGCATACACTACTTGGAAGAGTCGAACCAGCGTGTATACGCACCTTCACCAAAGCGAACCAGTGTATAGATCTGCAAATACTTACTTATAAATTCACTGCAATTCCCGACTTTAGACATACCTAGATCATCACATATAAAGGATAAAACATGTGTTAACGATCAGATCTAGCCCATCCATTATTAGATAACATCACCAGCCACTACTGGCAGGAAGCTTCGACTTCCTCACTGAAGGCTCCAACCCTAAGTATCCTCCAGGGACCACGTTTCATAAATTTTCACACTGGATACTCCTGGTACACAATACTAGAATATGAAGGCCATATTTCATCCAATTTTCATATTGGATCCATTAGTAACATTTAAGCTCAAAATCAATCACCACTTCAATACAACCATCAAATACATCTGCATCAACCAATCATTAAAACCCAATCAATCTCTTATATATCTGAAACCCAATCATCAATCTCTAATATAACTGAAACAATCAATCATTGAAACCTCTGAACCTCTGACACAACTGAATCAAACAATCACTGAAACCTCTGAACCTCTGACACAACTAAATCAAACAATCACTGAACCTCTGACACAACTAAATCAAACAATCACTGAACCTCTGACACAACTGAATCAACTATTCATTCAAACTTAATCAATTTCAACCAATCAACTGGAACAAATAGATCATTGTAACTAGTACATAGATCTGAACCCAGAACACCGCATCAACAACCAAAACTAACTGTAACCTCAAAAGGCATGTGTCAGAATGTATAAGCTCCTTTAATGAAGCAAACCTGCATGTATACGCTACTTCCTTTTTCCCAGTCTGCGTATACCTCTAAAGATAATAAAACCTCTAAACCACAAACTGTACCAATCAATGACATTCTAAAGATCTACTATCATATTACAGATTTCTAAACAGATAGAAACAAGGATCACCCTTCTTTCTCAATCAATTAATCAATGAGACACAAACTCTTTATGAATTCAGTTTTACTTTTAGATCTAAGAAGACTTCATTGACAAACAACACTAAAATAGCAGCACTGATATGATAGATCATTCACCCTTGAACATCAAGCTTTTCTTTTGCATACACTACTTGGAAGAGTCAAGCCAGCATGTATACGCACCTTCACCAAAGCGAACCAGTGTATAGATCTGCAAATACTTACTTATAATTTCGCCGCAATTCATGACTTTAGACATACCTAGATCATCACATATAAAGGATAAAACATGTGTAAATGATCAGATCTAGCCGATCCATTATTATATCACATAATGATAAGTCATTATGATCTTGATCCATCATTAGATCTCATCCATCATCAAACGATCAGGTGCATATTTAGTTTAGATCAAGCAAAGCATTAGAAACCCATAACATGCATATTTTCTTTTGATTTAACACTTCATAAGATATTTATTACTTGTACACTTATCCCTTTGATCTTCTCCTCCTTATATAGTTTTAGGCCTTTCTCAATACCTTGGACCAAAACCACTTAGGGCCAATACCTCAGACCAAATACCTCGGACTAAATACCTCGGACCAATACCTTGGACCAAATACCTCAGACCAATACCTTGGACCAAAACCTTGATTTTCCATCCCATACGCATTTTTCCTTCTATGAAAGTGCGTGCATACGTATACACTTCTTCTGTTTCATGAGCCCACGTGTATATGCTACTTGGACAAGGTGAACCGATGTATACTCCTTAAACCATTCTCTTTCTTTAATTTCTTGATTCTGATCTGTAATCCTTTGTTCCTTCATCCTATTCTTTTGTACCATTACTTTGTTCCCTTTGAATAGACTTTTTATGATGTGATTTGCCATATTACTTCTGAAATGATTCCTTTGAATTGCCCTGCATTTTGTCACATCTGTAAACAAAACTTCCATGCATTCTGTCACCTTTGATATCTCTCATGTAGATTCATCTAGTTACCATATACAAGTGAGTTGTTCTGCTACAAGTGGGTTTCCATCAAGTACAACACATGTATCATAATGCCAACAATCTCCCCCTTTAGACTTGATGGCAACCATGTTGGTGTTTATTACTGCAAGTTGTAGACACTGTTAGAGATAATAGGCAACACCAAAATAATCTCCCCCTTTGAAATCAAGGGCAAAGGGCGGACCAAGATACTCTCTCCCTTTGATATCAAGGGTAAAGGGCTGACCAAAATGAAGAATTTCATACCTGAACAGTTGAATATGAACATTGATCATGCTCCCCTAGGCACATGCTGAATTCTATGATTAAACTCCCCCTTTGTACATGCTGAGATGCACTATATCATCCATGCTCCTCCTGAGCACATGCAAAGTTTGCAAATATATTTTCTAAAAGAATAACATGAATCTATAACTCAACTATGTGAGTATGACCTTCCTATCATCAATGACTCATACATACATCAATCTCCCAACCAAGTGGGGATATACCAAATTTGACTCAACTACCCAACCAAGTGGGGATATACCAAATGTTTATACATGACTGAAATATAGCAATTATTACATCATCCTTCCCATGCATAGTGGGGGTATAAATTACATCATATGACCAAAAGGACTCATGACAGACAGAGACATATTATTACATCATGGCCCTTTATATGACCTTTACATCGAATGATATACATAACATTTATAACAAAGACCAAATATCTAAACAAGACCATGATAGTCATCATCAACTATCATACACTATATGTGATCTGCACCATAAGCATCTGTCAGCAACATCCAGACTAGCAACCTATATATGTCCATCATCAGTTTCCAAGATATGACAAGGTAAATATCATCAACCTGTGACAAAGTATGCCGCATATCAACTCATCCTCTTGATCTCATCAAGATCAACTTGCTCTGTTTCCTTAGTAGAAAGAGCCTTATCATAACCTTCCATGGATCAATTAAGCATATGTCATATCTCCAAGCAGTAGCACAAAATCATTCATATCATATCATATGTATGTGAAAACACCATAGTCATCATCTATGATCATAACATCATCATCAAGAACTGCATGATCTTTCCATAAGAACCCTCAATATATCAACCATGTATCATCACTAGGGAACATCCCACATCTGATAAGCATCAACCATGATAATCAAACATATCATCATAAAGTAAGCCATGTCTCTGAATATCCATGTCTTCAAATAGCTATGTCTTCATGAGACCTGCAATAACACCATTCTCTTGGCCAACCAACAATATTTATCAATATGCAACTTAAGTAATCATCCATGTATCCAGTATAATGTATATCCATCTAAGAGATAGCAATATGTATCTAGAAAACCATGATCTCATAGTCATTTGTCAAGCTTTCTTGATACCATCAACAACAACAATCCTCAACCATGTGAGAGCCAAGAACTATAGGAATCCTGCATCATAACTACACCATATGAACTTTATGCATCTTTGAAGGCATGATGACAACAACATAAAAGAAATGAGTGGCTCATCATCAAATAATGAAGTTGTGTACTCAAGCTTTGTACTTCTCCTTGTCCTTATGAAGATCACCATGTAAGCAACATATATGTACTGTATGCATCATAAAAAATTCATCCACAATCATCCGTAAATCTGATCTGAATAACAACTATGTAACCCCAAGCAATACAAGTATCATCTGAGACTTCATCATAGGCAACTCATAACCGCAACATAGCATGATGTATCATTTACACTTTAGCCACATAAGCATCATCACCATTGATAAGAATCATTAGGTACCAAATACTTCTAAACATAATGCCAACAATGCAATATTAGAAGCATAACATATTCTCCCCCTGAACCTGTGCCACCTATTCACTGTCAGATCTGATCATTGCATATATCAGTAAGAAATATCAAGGCATCATCATAAATTAGATATACATCAAGTCATGAACAACTTATGAGGATCAAAAGCACTTCTAAATAACATCCACAGACTGTAGTCATCAATCATCAAGACAAAAAAGATAACTGATAATTGTCTAAACCATATCAGATCATTTTTCTAAGTCTGTCCCACTGCTTCTTCATCAAACCAACATATATGTGACTGTGCAACATCTATCTTGCGTATATATGCAACTTGTGTTGGCTTATTGGGGCCTGACCCAGGTTCAGAGTTAGTTAGCCAAACAAATCCTGGTACTACTGGCCCTTTCGGAAATAATCTATGGAGCGCAGACTGAGGTATCACCCGAAGTAGTATGGGAGGGTGCTAGAACCAGGTTTCAACACCCTGGAGATGTTTGATGAGTTTGATTGTTTTGCAGTTTCTCCTTGCATGCAGGTTTCTTTGCACACCTTCTTGTTCCTCGCGACCTGATACACTATCTTCACGTAGCCCTATATAGGGATTGTGCCGCGTTTTGAACTATTACCCAAGACCTTGCTTATTTTCCAATGTTAGTTAATTATCTTTGTCTACTTGAGTGCTTTCAGTTATACTTAACAACATAAAACATCCATACAGGTGTGCACAATAAATAAACAGTATATTTTCAAGTCATAACAATCATGTATTAGCCCAAGAATAGATACACAGAATTATAACCAAACTTCTCTTTATTGATTCTTTCCATGGTTACAGACTCGACTCACCCTGCGCACTTAGCTGCAAGGGTCCGTGCACTCAGCTGCGGACTACTAGGCCTCTGCATACTTAGTTGCAGAGCCTTCTTCTACTCTACGACCCAAAGACACACTTCAACTTGCCACTTAATCACTTAGACTCTTTTCCTACTTCTTTCCCTTCTTTTCTTCGAGCCTCACTCTATCTATACAATCCCATGGTCTGCGGACCATGGTTAGGTCTATCCAACTGACATTACATTACAACACTAGGGTGGACAACCCTGTGACTCTATCATACTTTCGTTCCCCGCTCTCGCAATTCACAGAGATTTACAACAAGATTCGGTCAAAACTTGGCCTTTGAGCCCCAAAACATGCCTTGGGGGGATTCCATGTCCAACATGCCCCCAACATAAACATCGTGACTCGCCCTTGAGTCACTCTGTCGGTGTGGTGATCTTTGTGCGAAGTCCCTCCAACTGTTCTCAAACTGCGCGGGGGTCACCAGTGCACTACGATGCTGCTTACTAGATCTATTGCATACATTGTTCTGAGACCTCTGTGTCAGGAGTGCTCCTCTGCATCAATGTGTGCATCCCCTGCATGTGTGCAAGCTTGCCTTCGATGTCTGCCGTGATGGTGAAGGCCTCGTCGATCCAAGGTTGGACGCGTGCTTTGAGGACTGCTTCCTTATGTCATGCCGCATCCACCTGCTCCTTCAGTGCTTTAGCCTGCTACATCCGTACAAGCCTCTGGGTGAGGACCACCATCTGCACAGTTCCTCAGACATTGTCATACTGTTGTTGGAGTTCTCGTGCCTTTGTCTCTAAGCGCTAGATGTTGGGGTCCTCCTGTAGAGTTGTGAGGACCTCAAGTGATTCTTCCAACATGCTAGTGCAGTCTTGCATTGCACCTCCGATTTCCTCCAATCCCGCTGTGATAGTGCTAGCGTGTTATTCTCTGACTTTCGGGGGAGTGGATGGTTGCGCCTTTAACCGCAGCTCGGCGATCTGAAGATTCAGCTCCAGCTGAACCTTTTTCATTTCTTCCCTGGCCTCGCGGACCCCTGCTGCTAACCTGTGGATCTGTACCTCTGTTGGTATATCTACTAGGATGGCCAGCTCTGGGACACTTTGGAAAGCGTCGTCTATCACCTGTACCAGCTGTTGATTTTGCGACACTAATTCATCACACTGCAAGCTTAGTTGTTCCATATTTATTTTCTGCTCACTGAGGACTTGGAGCACGCAGTTTTCCCTAGCTTGCAGCTTTGCAGTTATCCCATCCTGCAACACATATAATGTCTCACGCGGGAGGGTAGCTATATTAACACCGAGACCTTTCAGTGCACTAACCAAAGGCCTGTCGGCCTCATTTGATGTCACTAGTGCCCCTTTCGGCAGCACTATTGTGTTCATCATCTGCGCATGCAACATCTTCTCTGCTGCCGTGGATCCAACTGTGAGGTTGGTTGAAAGGGTACCAACCTAAGGGGGCACGCCTGGAATTCTTGCAACTGCACTGTGAGGGCCCCCAACACAATCTGGTTCTCCTGCATGAAATCTTGGAGAGCCTCATTGGTGACATCGTGCACCGTCTCGCCGATGTCATGCAGATCACCCTCGGTTAGGGTGATCAGGTCAATGGACAATTTCAAGGCCTTTACCTTCTTCTGCGACCCCGCCTGTTGTGCTAGGTGCTAACTCTTCAGCTAAGTTGACGTGGTTCGTGGATCCGCACCTCCTTCTTCTGTTTATGCTTCCTCTACTTCCTACCCTTGCGAATGCATTGTTTGGCCCTCGCCCACCTTCGCGGTTGCTTCCTATGCTGCTACGACCTTTTCCTGCTCAACTACTTTCTGTGTCGTGTCCCATGCCGCTCGCACTTCTGCTATTGTTGTTTCCTTCCTTCATTTTTCGGCCAACTATGTGATGCGCAGCTTGGCCTCATCTTTCTTCTTTTGCACTGTCGACTTCTCGATTTCTGCAATGTCTGGGGTGCACCATTCCGACGGCCATGCCTCCAGGACATTGAAAATGGTTTCGTTGGTGGCTACAAAGGGTAGCTTTGTCCACTCTTTAGTCGGGTCCTTGCGTGCCCTAATATATATGTTATGCATGTATGCCTTACATTCTGCAAAACTCTGCAAACTATTGTAACTGTGGGTGACAACCACAGCTTATGGTTGATCCACATTCTGAGGTTCATCTCCATGAACACACGGAAGATCTTTTTGTCGCGTATCCTTTTAGCATCCTTCATGGCCCAGAGAAAAGCGTACTTCGTGGCCTCCAGTAAATCTTTGTAAATTATGGGGAATTGACTATCCTCTGGTAATTCCCCAGCTACGAGCACTATGGAAAACAACATCCATGCATAGTGGAAGGTTTTTCCCTATTCATGGGCTTTGCGGAAATTCTCTAAAAATTCCATGCAGAGGAGTTCGGACCATTTAAACTTGACCCCCTCCGCACACTACTAAGCCAGTGCGACCACCGGTGCAGGTACCTCGTCTACGTAGCACTTGAGCATAAATTTTCCTGCCAGGATTTGGGTTGCCACACATACTGCTTTGTCGTTGATGCTGGAGATGGCATAGCCCCTCTTCTTCTTTTCCAGCCTGTACTTTTTCTTCATGGCCTCAGCGATGGCCAAATCACTGCCCTTCCCTTCCAATATGGCCGCGGGGTCCTCTCCTTTGTATGGAAGCCGGGAGAAGCAATGAATCAAGTCTGTCGTGATGGGGATGGGCTCCTCCAGCCATAAACACCCATTATGTACCAGGTAGAGCAGTTGCCTGATGACAAAAATGGTTATTGGGGCGTGGTGGAAATGCGGCACCCAGAGTAGGTTCAGCAACCCGGCCTTTTCCACTCTGCGCAACCACTTCCGTGGCTCTAATGCTGTCACCCCCCCCATGGTGTTCTACTTCATGAGGTTTCCGGTCTCAAGGTGAGGGAACTTCTCGTGGTCAGCAAGGTCCCAATCTTTGAATTTCAAGCTCGGCACGCAGCCCAGGTGCGTGCCTTCAAACATAATGCCATCTGGGAGGATCAGGGTCTAGAATGAGCTCTTGGTCTCATCCAGGTCCTTGGGCACTTTGGCCTTCCCTTTTCGCGGGGGGACATAGGTGGGTAGTTTTGTCGCAGAGTGCGGAGGCTAAGTATCCACCTCCATGCCTTCATCTTCTTCTTCTGCGATGATAAGATCTTGCAGATCTTCTTCTTATTTGTCTGTTTCTATAGTGACGACTTTCTATTTCTCCTCCATCGATAGTTTGCTGCGCAGTAGGTTCCGTGAGGACACGCGTACGAGAGCCATTGCTTGTTTTTCCTTCTTGGGTCTTGGTATGCGCCGTGATTTCAGGATTTCTGCCACAATCCCAGCACCTTCTAGAACATCCTCCATAGTGAGGGCCTGCATGGCCTCCCGGTGGTCACTTTTGCTATCTCCATACCATCCTTAGTTGTTGCCATTATATCTGTGCAATAATCTATCACTTGCAAATTCAGGGGCTTAATCAATGCTCGACTCACAAAAATCAAGGTTGTGCTCCATTGGTCATTTTGCAAATGACCAAGTGTTGTTTGCTGGGCAGCCCTTTGTATTTATAGCGCTTTTGGAATTTGAATTCGACCGTTTCCCCCAAATCTGGTTCATTAATGCTCCCTTGGCGGCAGATTTTCCTAGATTTTGCCCATAAATCGCGTCTTAAATGCCTGTCGCCCACTCCATTTGGCCTCAAGTTGAGCATTCCATCATGAATAATGACTTCAACGGTCACTTTCTGGCCAACCTGCGTGGCAACGTAGCCCCCCATGCACAGTCGCAGACCTTGTGAATCTTTGCTTCTGTGCACTCCTCCAATATCACACAGCTCCCGGGCATAATAGTTTATAGTCCCGGGCTCCCTTCCAACTGCCTGGAGCGCTAAGCCTGTCCTTCCCTTGGCTAGTCAGGTGGTCACACCACTCATGAAAAGTTTCATCTGATCATTCATCATGTTGTTTGGAGAATTTCTGCCTTTTACTATTATGGTCGGCATCGCGTACTTTATTACTTGCAACGCACTACCCTATTCATTATGCTTAGCAATATGCGGTCCAAGCCAAGGCATCAGACTGATCAATTCGTGGCAATAGACCTTAACCCTGTCATCGTGATCGCACACACCCTGCCTTACCAT
Source organism: Pinus tabuliformis (assembly GCA_031772625.1). NCBI lineage: Eukaryota > Viridiplantae > Streptophyta > Pinopsida > Pinales > Pinaceae > Pinus > Pinus tabuliformis. Next base: position 983,656,125 of record CM062815.1, read on the forward strand.
TTTGGTCTTTTTGCCGAGAAAATATTTCTTTATTTCGTCCTCCATCTTCTTGACTTCCGCATCCATCAAAGCGCTTTTCTTCCTTAACTGTACCCTTTCTTCTTCAAGTTTGTGGAGTCTAAGGTTTCCCTGTTGGATTTCTTCCTCAAGTCCCATGCATTCTGTTTCTTGCGGCTGTGTGATCCCTTCTTTCCGGGCTTCGCGAACCATTGTATCTATTGGTGCTACTATGCGTGGACTAGGCTTTGCATGCTCCATAGGGATTACAACATTCACTTCATACTTTAGCTGCGGAAGTGCCCACGCGGTCAGGGTTTTGGTCTTATAAGCCCAGAGAACCACTGGTAAGCGCAGGTCCCAGTCAGTTCGTTTCACATGGTGGACCATGTTCAGTGCTTCGTGTACTTTGTCAAAATCTTCTACGTGAATATGCTTCTGCATGCTTGGTCTTACCATACTTCTTGGTCCCAACCAGAGGGGTCATATTTGCCATTGTCTTGCCCACTCCTGCTTATCGGTTGTGTTTCCTATCGCGAGGATGGTGTGTGTTTGTGCAGGTTTCGCACCATACGCTTGTACCCATTTGGAAAGGTGGGCGCGCAAGCTGTTTTGTCCATCATACTTGGATTTCATCCACATCTAAGGCTTTCCAAACCGCATGCGCATCATCCTTCTAAATTTGCGCCAGTCCTCAAAACTTCTTTGATGTGTACCCCACCATCTTGCAGGCGTAGCGCGCAGTACCCATTTCAGAGCATTGAAACGTTGTTGTTTTGGTACTTCTTTCTCAAATTTGTTCAGGAAATCATCCACCTTGCTCAAACCATCATACATAGGTATATCTCTTACCTTTATTGCCACGCAATGCAACGACCTTGTCATCATGTTACAGTTGAGCGTGGTTACCTCATGTAACTAGTTTTGCCATCGTTCTATTTCCTCGTCCGAATCTGAGTTGCAGGAGCTTTCGCACTCCCATGAGAGTTTGCCATCCGCTATTGGATTTACCTAGTCTTGCTCCCATGCTATTATCTTGTAGATACAGTCTAGATCGTTGTCACTATCATAGTCGCACACTGGCTTTGTGTAGTGCGATCCTTTCGCAGGGTTTAAAGGTACCACTACGTGCAGTGACTTTTGCGCCTCTTTAGATTTATTACTCCATTCATGTCAGTGGCCCAATCTATTCCTAGTAGCGTGGGATAGGGATTGCTGTCATCAACAATCTCTATCACTTCAAAATCTGCAAGCGTGCTTGTACCTTCAATATCTACCGTTATTCCTTGCAATCTTCCCATAGGTAGGATCTTTTGCTAGTTCACCATTCACAATTGAATAGGAGACCATTGCAGCGTAGGCCTGCCCATGCGCTCCCATGTCTGCTTTGGTAGGATGTTCGTGTTTGATCCTAGATCCAAAATCACTTGATCCATTTCATATTCCCCGATCTGCGCGGTTAATCTCATCTCTCTTCCTGTTCGTGTTGTGTGGTTCCAGAGTTTCCAAACTACGCGCGGTTCTCCCGGCATGGTTCCACCACATCTAGTGATGTTCTCTTGTAGCCCCTTCACAGCTTTGCTGTCGCGCAACAGCTTCATGCATGTCTCCAAAAATGTAGTGAGCATTGATGGGTCCATTTCCGGTTCCAGTTTGTCTTTACTCCCTGAAGTGGAGGCATCTGCAAAGCTCTTCTTAGCTTCCATGAATGTCTCCTTAACGCGCTCTAAATCAAATTTTGGTTCCTTTGTTGGAGCCTTGCGAACCCAGGCACTTTCTTCGGGCTGCTTGCCTTTGTCATCTCCTGTCGTGATACCACTTTGGAGCATGATATTTACATTTGGGTATTCCTCGCAGTTCAGACCTCATCACTTGCTAGTTCTGAGTCGGGGGAGGTTGGAGTGCTCCAATATCGGGCAACCTCGCTATCATCATGGGACAATCCTCCATCTCATGATCAAACTAGGTACAAAATAAGCATGATGGTCTCGTTGGATTTGTTCAATCGCAGGCATAATGCCTTGGCCCTCCGCAATTGTAACATATCAGCTGTCTGCAACCTCTTCCTGGTCCCATTCCACCTCGACCTTGTCCACGCCCCTGAAATCCAGTGTGCACCATCCCTGCATTTTGATTGAGGGCCCGTGTTTTGGTTTGAACTCTGTAGGTAGGAGTGCGATCCATCATCAGTTCATAACTTCTACAGGTATGCTCATCGTGGCCTATTGACCTGTAGAAATTACATAACAAATATTGGGAATTCTGTGTATACTTCTATAATAGTGTTAGGGTCCCACCCTAACCCCCTTATTTATGTCATGGGATCACGTCATAGTCAAGAGTCAATAAAGCCCATATTAATATTTGTAAGTGGTTAACCCGCAATTAATGACGGGACCACAGTTAGTTGCAAATGGGCGGTAGTATTAGATAGATGGTATTAATAAAACCCACGATATTGGCCCGTGGTATTGCATGTATGAGTCATATATAAAGGATAGAGACTCCCTGCGAGGAGCATCGTGTCTTGTTTTGTAATCGAGCTCTGCTCTATTGGAGGTTGCCCCCTCGAAGAGGCCTGTGAACATTTCTCTCTGAATAATAAAATCATTGCTATTCTGTGTTCTGGGTATATTTTCTTCGCATATTCTGTGTTCTCGGTATCTTTTCTTCGCAAATTCTATGTTTGGGTATTGCTTTGCAGGTTAAGAGCATAACAAGTGGTATCAGAGCACTTTCCAGGGCTTGGTGGGATCTCCAAATTTTAGCAAATTTTTTTTTGGCTAGAGACGTGTTCTGACGTCTTTAAACAACGGGATCTGTCGTTAAGCGCATAAACCTGCGGATTTGGGGAGGCATGCACGCAGGAAATACAAGAGGTGGTCACGTCTGTTGGACTCCCTTGTAACCCCTGTGGGTACCCCTTCGAGTAGTAGCATATTAGACAGAACCGCGCACGGACTGTCTTCCACGTACCCTATGGGTATATAGGAAGCCCCCTAGCTCCCTTGAAACCTCGCCATAGATAAACCTTCGGCCGTCTTGTGGCTACAGTACACCGAGAACAACACTCGGAGAGATTACTCGCCCGTACGATAGGGTAGTCGGGTTGTACGGCTAAGGGTATGGTCGATCCTCCTTAGTTAGAGCCCTGAAACATTGGGCCGAGTACTACTGTCAGACCCTTATGTATATTGCGATCTGTAGCACCTGACACTCCCCAAGACCATAGTTCCCTTTCTATTGGGGGGATCACACATCATCTATTCCAGATCAGCAGCAGCAGTTTTTCCACCATTCAGATCTATCAGATCCACCAGATCGGATATTCCAGATCAGCAGCAGTAGATGTTCCACCATTCAGATCTCTCAGATCCACCAGATCGGAGTAGTTGTGAAGGGTTCCTGTGCTTGGATATAATTTTCGCAGAACTTTTGGCGGCATTGATATTTTGAGGATTTGGCGCTGCAATATTGATCAGGAAGGAGTAAAACTCCGCTAGGAGTTTTCCAAAAAAAAAAAGAAAAAAAAAAGTCTGAGATCTTCTGGGGCGCTTATTGGTGACCTAGCCCATCAATATCAGGACGACGAGCTGAGTACGGTGGTACCATTCAACTTCTTAGTAAAAATTTTTTAGGCGGTCCCAATTTTTCATCAGGTTGGTGTATGGTAGAAACTCGCGCTCAAGCGATGGCCAATGAAAGGATCGACAAAATTGAAAACCATGTGCACTCCCTCCAAACTGCGGTGAACAAGATCGAACTTGAGCTTCAAGGAATGAGTAACCACATACAACTTGAGCTTAAGGGAATAGGTAACCAGATACAGGAGGCACTTCTAAAGGGCAAGGAGCCAGCCCACGAGGAGGCGTATAATGGCCATGAATACCATGAGGGTGAGTCTAGCCACTCTCCTCACGTTTGGCACTCCCATCCACCACCCAGTCAGCGACCTCCCAAGTTGGATATGCAGAAATTTGACGGTTCTCACACGTCCGCATGGCTAACACAATTGGAGCAGTATTTCCAATTGAATCATATCACAGATGAGGGGACTAAGCTTATGGTGGGCACCATGTACTTGGACAATGAACGATGGCAATGGAAGGAATGGCATTAGCATTGCAATGGACATTTTGAGAATTGGGCCCAATTTGCCAAAACTCTTCGCAGTCGCTTTGAACAAGAAGACTCTTTTTTGGGGCGTCTCACTAAGCTCCGACAGACGAGTACAGTGGAGGAATGTATTACTACTTTTGAAGCCTTAGCCTTCCGCACTAAGGGTCTCACAGATGAGTTCTACATGGAATGCTTTATCAGCAGTCTTAAAGAAGCCATCAAAGCTCAGGTTCTACTCCACCACCCTCCCACATGGACAGAGGCTTGCCAGGTAGCCCGTAAGGTGGAATGTGCATTAACAGCCCAATCCAGCTGCCCCAACTTCCCTGCTAAAGGTCGTCCCTCACAGGCTCCCAATATGACTCAGACACTTACGATTCAAAAGGTGTCACCTGCGGAAATGGCCGAAAGAAGGAAGAAAGGACTATGTTACTACTGTGATGAAAAATATTCCTTGGGTCATAAATGCAAAGAGCACAAGTTTTTTCAAATAGATGCCACTGACTACAGCTCCACCGAGGAATATCCACCACTTGAGGAACCAGAGGCGATCGAAGAAGATAACCAACAGGAGATTGTATCTGATGAACCAATTATTTTGCTAAATGCATTGGCAGGAATTTCTTCCCCTCAAACTCTCAAAATCAGGGGTTTTCTTAAACATCGCCCAGTAGTAGTCTTGATTGATAGTGGAAGTACCCATAATTTCATCCACCAAAAGATCGCTGAAGCAGCACATTGTTTCGTCCGGGCAGTTTCTAACTTCCAAGTCCAGATTGCAGATGGGGGCACAACGCAATGTGAAGGTCGCTGTGAAAATGTCAAAATTCAAATGGGGGATTATCAATTGAAAACCCACATGTTTGCAATACACATGGGGGGTTGCGACATTGTCCTCAGTGCGGAATGGCTCTGCACTCTTGGGCCAATCACAATGGATTTCCAGGAGTTATATATGAGTTTTAAGCAGAACAACTCCACACATACCCTCCGTGGACTACAGGCGGGAGCCCCCTCTATCATCAGCTCGCATAGGATGGAAAAATTGTTAAAAAAGGGCCATCATGGAGTGGTAGCTCAATTTAATGCCATCCAGGTAGTAGACACCATTCCTCCACCAATTCATCCGGATATGCAACAGATTTTAACTAAACATCGGACGGTCTTTGACAAGCCTCATGAGCTTCCACCCTCGCAAGGGGAACATGATCATAGCATCACATTGGTTCCAGGGGCCCAACCCCCAAATGTGCGGCCATACAGATATCCGTTCACCCAAAAGAATGAAATAGAAAAAATCATCAAGGAATTGTTGGAAGCAGGTGTCATTCGTCCCAGCATTAGTCCTTATTCATCTCTAGTGGTCATGGTCATCAAGAAAGATGGGGAGTGGCGGATGTGTCCAGAATTTAGGGCCCTCAATAAGTTAACAGTCAAAGATAAATTTCCCATCCCAGTGGTTGACGATTTGCTGGACGAACTCAATGGGGCTCAATTCTTCACTAAGTTGGATCTTCGCTCAGGCTACCACCAAATTCGCATGAAGGAAGTCGACATTCCCAAGACAGCTTTCAGAACTCATGAAGGCCATTATGAGTTCCTGGTCATGCCATTTGGTATCTGTAATGCCCCCTCTACTTTTTAGAGCCTTATGAATCACCTCCTCAAACAATATCTCAGAAAATTTGTCCTTGTCTTCTTCGATGACATCCTCATCTATAGTGGCACTTGGGCGGCACATCTTCAGCATGTAGATCTACTCTTGCAACTGCTCCGCACACATAAATTATTTGTCAAGATGTCTAAGTGTTCGTTTGGCATGGAAGAAGTTGAGTATTTGGGCCACATTGTGGGGCGTGAAGGTGTCAAGGTGGACCCAAAAAAGATCCAGGCAATGCAAGAATGGCCTCAACCTAAGACCTTGAAAAGCTTGAGAGGATTTTTGGGTCTCACAGGCTATTATCATAAATTTGTCCGCAACTATGGCCGCATAGCGAAGCCCCTAACACAAATCCTAAAGAAAAATTCCTTCTTCTGGAACGAAGAAGCACAACAGGCATTTACCGCTCTCAAACCGCCATGTATTCCACTCCTGTCTTAGCACTACCGGACTTCACCAAATCATTTGTCATTGAATCTGATGCTTCGGGAATAGGTATTGGAGCGGTCTTAATGCAGGAAGGGCGACCATTGGCCTTCACCAGCCAACAACTAAGTGGGAGGAATCTGGGCCAATCTACCTACGAGAAGGAAATGATGGCCATCTTACATGCAGTCGAGACCTGGCGACCTTACTTGTTGGGGCGACGTTTCCAAATCCGCACAGATCATCACAGTCTTAAATATTTTTTGGAGCAACACCTATCTTCCCCACAACAAAATAAATGGTTAGCCAAAATGCTGGGATATGATTATGAGATCATTTACAATAAAGGGAAAGACAACAGGGTAGCAGATGCATTGTCGCGGCAATTTGAGGAGGAAAGTGCTCTGCTCGCAATTTCCCTCCCCATTCCAGACTGGATTGAAGAGGCTCGCAGGGAATGGTTTTCACATCCCGGGCTCTCCCAACTCATTTCTCAATTGCAGATAGATCCTAATTCCAGCAAGGGCTACTCGTGGCAGAATGATATTCTTCGCTACAAGGACAGAGTCGTAATAGCACCAACATCCACCCTCAAAAGTCGCATTTTGGCAGAATTGCACTCATCTTCCATTGCAGGACATTCGGGCTTTCAGAAGACATATGCTCACACCAGAAGATCATTTTTTTGGGCCGGCATGAAACAGGACATCCTTACTTTCGTAGCCGAATGTGACGTCTGTCAACGCCACAAAGGGGAAACCGTCAACACACCAGGCACATTACAACCATTGCCCATTCCGGCGTCAATTTGGACGGAGGTCTCCATGGATTTCATTACAGGTCTTCCAAAGTCTGGGAACAAGTCAGTCATCATGGTGGTTGTGGACCGACTGTCGAAGTATGCTCATTTCTGCGCCCTACCCCAACCATTCACACCCACTTTGGTTGCTCAAACTTTCATGGATCAGATCTTCAAATTGCATGGCATGCCCACTTCTATTGTGTCCGACCGCGACCCAATCTTCACCAATAATTTTTGGCAGGAGCTCTTCAGAATACAAGGCACTCAACTCAAACTCAGTACTTCATATCATCCGCAAACAGATGGTCAAACCGAAGCCGTCAACAAATGTCTAGAAACCTACCTTAGGTGTTTCACTTCAGAAAAACAACACCTTTGGGTACAGTGGTTACCTCTGGCGGAATGGTGGTATAACACCAACTATCATGCCACCACCAAAATGACTCCCTATGAAGCAGTCTATGGACAACTTCCGCCTTCCCCTACTTCTTATCTCAAGGGGTGCTCCAAAGTACAAGCCGTGGATCAACTCCTACAACACTGCGCAACCATGCTTGCCCATCTGCGCGAGAATCTTCATCAAGCTCAGAACCGTATGAAGCAACAGGCTGACCAACATCGCTCAGAGCGCCAATTTCAAGAAGGGGATCAGGTCTTTTTGAGGCTGCAACCATATAAGCAAACATCACTCAAAGACAAGGGTTGTCAAAAGCTCTCTCCAAAATTCTACGGACCATACCAAGTACTTCAGCGCATTGGAGAAGTGGCTTACAAGTTGGCTTTGCCACCTACAACAAAAATCCACCCAGTTTTCCATGTATCGTGCCTCAAGAAAGTGATTGGGAACAATTGCCGAGTTCAAACCAGTCTACCTGAATTGGAGGAAGAAGGATCAATCTGGCTTCAACCGGAACAGGTTCTAGACACATGAGACAAGCACCTGCGCGGCCGCATGCTTAAGGAGGTCCTCGTCAAATGGAAAGACACCTCTCCGGAAGATGCAACTTGGGAACCAGCCACTATTCTTCAGCAGTTTCCGCAGCTTCAGCCTTGAGGACAAGGCTAGTCTTAAGGGGGAGGGCATGTTAGGGTCCCACCCTAACCCCCTTATTTATGTCATGGGATCACGTCATAGTCAAGAGTCAATAAAGCCCATATTAATATTTGTAAGTGGTTAACCCGCAATTAATGACGGGATCACATTTAGTTGAAAATGGGCGGTAGTATTAGATAGATGGTAAATGGGCGGTAGTATTAGATAGATGGTATTAATAAAACCCACGATATTGGCCCGTGGTATTGCATGTATGAGTCATATATAAAGGATAGAGACTCCCTGCAAGGAGCATCGTGTCTTGTTTTGTAATCGAGCTCTGCTCTATTGGAGGTTGCCCCCTCGAAGAGGCCTGTGAACATTTCTCTCTGAATAATAAAATCATTGCTATTCTGTGTTCTGGGTATATTTTCTTCGCATATTCTGTGTTCTCGGTATCTTTTCTTCGCAAATTCTATGTTTGGGTATTGCTTTGCAGGTTATGAGCATAACAAATAGATGGCAATTATCTGTAACATGCTTCCCTCCTATCTGACAAATCGCGCACCATAATGTAGGCGCCATGCTCGGTCCTGCTTATGCCTCCGGTCTCAATGGAATTGGTCCTCCTCCCACCAGGTAGTTCACAAAGACTGAACAATGGTCCTTTTCATGTCTTTGGCCTTTTGACTTTACGCACCATACATCCTCGCGTGCTTCTAGGCGAGTCGTCATGTCCTATTTCAAACTTTGCATCTCAAGGCACAAGTTTTTCAACTGCACGTGGATCTGTTGAACTCCCAGGTTAGGATCTTGTATCAGGGTCTCATACAGTCTCATCGAAATTTCCAAGGCCTCGGCCTGAGTGGTTAGCTTCTGCTGTGACAACGTGTTCCTTAGATGTAGCGTTAGCGATGCTACAAATCATGCGTGGTGTTGCCCATTCGTCAAGGTCATATTGGCTTCACGAATCGTACACTTCAATCTCTAATATAGATCCCAGGGGTCTCACTTGGAAGCATCGTGATTTCCTTAAATCTAATGATCGACTGTGTCTCTGATTTTAGCTTTCTAAATTCCTTGTTTAGCGCAGCTTGGATATCCGCGATTCTTGCGTTCGGATTGCTATTGGAATGCTTAATGTACCAATTCAATGCGTGATCCTACAAAGCACTTCATAGTGTTGCTTTCTTTATATTGTCATCCATGACTCCCTGCGCTTCCCATACAGCCCTTACCACGAACAAAAACTGGTCTGGATCTTCATTCCCTACTCCTTTGAACACCGGCAACTTTATCGCGCTTGCCATATTGAACTGTGGAGGTGGTGTGGGCGAAGACGGGGGTGAAGATGGTGAAGCTGGTGGTGGTATAGGTGGGGGTGGTATGCGCAGAATTCGTTGCTTTAGCAAACTAATCGCACTTCTTGGTGAAACCTTTGCGAGCTCTTCCTTACTTTCTCGCGGAAGTGAAATCAAGGGGCTAATTTCTAGTTCTGCACTACCCTCGCTCCTGTATATCCTCCCACTTCGCGTATCCCCAAACATCCATTTATTTGCATAACCCGCTTTTCACACAGTAGCATTTTAATCAAAGTGTTCAAAGATTTAACGTACTTACCTTGCAGTCCTTTCAGGAAGCGTTGTTCCACCTCGCTATAGCTGACTGAAGTATCTACCGCGAACTCGGTGATAAATCCTCCAATAATTCGATCGAGCCAGTGATCCACAACACGCACGATCTTATATTCTGATGCTTCCAGTCTGCGCACCAAATCTGGAGTCCACACAATAGGTTTTTCGAGCCTACACCTTCCTTGACTCTCTGCTAGCTTTGCGATCCACTCGTACAACTCAGAGGGGAAGGATGCAAAGAAAATTTTATGAATTTCCGTATATAAGTAGCAATCTAACCACTCTTCCTTTGATAATCGCGGACCCCTGTTTTCTTGTGCCACGAACTTGTGAATCTTTCTATCCAACCATTCTTCAATTCCTTTCTTTGTCAGATTCTAGTGATACGACATTAGACATCTCTATGCAGATCCCGGTCCCGGCAATGGAACCATTTGTTGTCTTATTAGGGCCTGACCTAGGTTCACAGTTAGTTATCCAAACAAATCTCGGTACTACTAGCCCTTTCGGAAATAGTCCGCGGAGTGTGGACTGAGGTCTCACCCAAAGTAGTATGGGAGGGTGCTAGAACCAAGTTTTTGCACCCTGGAGATTTCTGATGAGTTTGACTAGTCCGTGGTTTCTCCTTGCGCACCTTCCCGTTCCTCACGACCTGATACACTATCTTCGTGCAGCCCTATCCAAGGGTTGTGCTGCATTTTGCACTATTACTCAAGACCTTGCTTATATTCCAATGTTAGTTAATTATCTTTGTCTACTTGAGTGCTCCGAGTTATACTTAACAACATAAAACATTCATACAGGTGCGCGCAGTAAAAAAACAGTGTATTTGAAAGTCATAACTATCATGTATTAACCCAAGAACAGATACACAGAATTATAACCAAACTTCTCTTTATTGATTCTTTCCATGGTTACAAACTTGATTGGCCCTGCGCACTCAGCTGCAGGGGTCCGCGCACTCAGCTACAAAGCCTTCTCCTACTCTATGACCCAAAGACACACTTCAACTTGCGACTTAATCACTTAGACTTTTTTCCTACTTCTTTCCCTTCTTTTCTTAGAGCCTCACTCTATTTATACAATCCCATGGTTCGCGGACCATGGTAGGTTTATCCAGCCGACATTACATTACAACACTAGGGTGGACAACCCTGTGACTCTATCATACTTTCACTCCCCACGCCTGCAATTCGAGGAGCTTTACAACAAGATTTAGTCAAAACTTGGGCTTTGAACCCCAAAACATGCCTTGGGGGGATTCCATGCCCAACAACTTGTCTTCATGATAATTGCATATGAGAATTAGAACACTGAAATTTCATACTTTCAGGTCCTCCTAAGTTTGTTCTATCTGCATACTGAGCTATGCCACATATTTTTGGTTGTACTTCCTTCTTCTTCCATACCTTGGAATTTAATGATGTTTTCTCCTTTTGAAGTGATGGTCGAAATTTTCTCCTGCATTCTTTTGCTATATGCCCAAACTTGTTACAAGCATAACACCTTATATGTTTCATATTCCCTCTATAGCAGTTGATGGATTTGTGACCAAACATATTGCAGGAAAAACAATATCCCTTAAATTACATGGAAGTTAATGATGTTTTTGTGTGATGGTTATTAGGTTGAATCATTATTCTTTTGCATATGGCTACAACATGTCCAGAGTTATGACATATAAAACATTCAACATTGTTCATTAGAGGAAAGAACTAATTATCATTTCCATAGTTAGGAGTAAATGATTTTCTTTGAAGACTTTCTTTCCTTGGTTGTTGATGGGGTTGACCTCTTATCTCCTTGTTGAGCATTTCAGATTTTACACTAGATTTCTTTGCTTCAGTTTGTGAGCTAGATTCACCTTTAATAGTTTCATGAAAACCAAGACCAGATTTGATGGTAGGAGACCTTTGACTACTAAGAATATCATCCAAAATCTTAGTACTATCTTGAAATCGTAAAATTTTATCCTTTTCTTCTAATTTACCTTTTAGGATATTTACCTCAACGTGATATTACTCTTCCTTTTCAAGATACTTTTCTTCATGATTTCTTCATCTTTTCTTACTTCTTCCACTTGTTGCCTCAATTTGAGAACTTCATTTTCTTGTTCTTCAAATGCTTGGAATAGTTCTTGATTCTTCTTATTTAAATTTTTGAGATCTTCTTCAAGACCTTCACAATAGATGTTTCTTTCTATAAGTTCCTTAGTTGTTGTGTCCTTTTCATTCACTTCATTTCTTAATGGTGTCACTTCATCTTGCAGCCTTTGAATTTGATCTTCCTTTTCTTGTATTGCTTCTTTATTTTGTTTCCTTCCTCCAATTGGGATTTTAACCTGGTAACTTCTTCTTTGTAGGCACATTCCCTTTTATCAATTAGATCCTTTTCATCTCTAATTGTGTCTGTGAGCTTTTTAAATTCTGCCTCTACTTGATTTCTTTCTCTTTCACCCATAAGAGAAAATTCAATTGTTTCGTTGTCACTTTCATTATCTTCAAATGAACAGAGAAATGTATCACCAGAGGACAACAAATTCGTACCTGATAGTTCTTTTGCTTGTTCATCTTCATTCTGAGGTGATTTTGAATCTGAAGAGTTGCTTCCACATAAAGGCCAGTTGCCTCTCCCACTGTCAGAGTTCCTTTGAGATGTATTCTTCGTTTGAGGTTCTTTCTTCTTTAGCTTCTTTCCCATTGTTACTACGGATCTCCTTCAAGCGATCAAGCTTCTACCAAAGGACTTGCTCTGATACCAATTGTTGGAAATAATACTGAGAGGGGGGTGAATCAGTATTTACAAATCAATAACTTTTTAATTTCCATAATCAGATTTATATACGCTACTTCACTGAAGGGAACTCGCGTGTGCATGCAACTGTTCTTAAGGCTACTAGCGTATATCCAGTGAACTTATGATTCATATAATTCATCATGTGTTGATGTTTAATCAATGCAACAATACTTTATTAAACATTAAACAATAATGATATGCAATAATAATAGAATAAACCATCACACATAAGCAACACATATGAACACCAAGATTTAAGGTGGAAACCCAATGTGGGTGAAAAACACTTGCTGCTGTTGTCTTTGTCTTCTTTTAATAATAAGAAACTATGTTTACAATCTTGTACCGGTGAAGACTCATACCAGTACGTAGGCACCCACCTGCAGAAGTCTACAACCTTCTCTTGTTCTCCAGCTTCTTCTGGAAGAGAGCTACAACCCCCTAGTTCTTGTACTAGCCGATATATTTACTAGTACACAGGCTCCAAACTACAGAAGGCTACAACCTTCATTCGTTCTCTAGATTCTTCTGGAAGGGAGCTACAACCCCCTAGTTCTTGTACTAGTCAATATATTTACTAGTACGTAGGCTTCGACCTACAGAAGGCTACAACCTTCACTTGTTCTCCAGCTTCTTCTAGAAGGGAGCTACAATCCCCTAGTTTTTGTACTAGCCGATATATTTACTAGTACGTAGGGTCCGACCTATAGAAGGCTACAACCTTCAATCGTTCTCCAGCTTCTACTGGAAGGGAGTTCCAACCCTCTAATCAAATCACCAACCACTACTGGAAGGAAGCTTCGACTTCCTCACTGAAGGCTCCAACCCTAAATATCCTCCAAGGACCACGTTTCATAAATTTTCACACTGGATACTCCTGGTACACAATACTACAATATGAAGGCCAAATTTCATCCAATTTTCATACTGAACCAATTAGTAACATTTAAGCTCAAAATCAATCACCACTTCAATACGACCATCAAATATATCTACATCAACCAATCACTGAAACCCAATAAATCTCTGATATAACTGAAACCAAATCATCAATATTTCATATAACTGAAACAATCAATCACTGAAACCTCTGAACTTCTGACACAACTAAATCAAACAATCACTGAAACCTCTGAACCTCTGACACAACTGAATCAACCATTCATTCAAACTTAATCAAATTCAACCAATCAACTGGAACAGATAGATCACTGTAACCAGTACATAGATCTGAACCTAGAACACTGCATCAACAACCAAAACTAACTGTAACCTCAAAAGGCATGTGTTAGAATGTATACACTCCTTTAATGAAGCAAACCTATGTGTATACACTACTTCCTTTTGCCCAACCTGTGTATACCTCTAAAGATCATAAAACCTCTAAACCACAAACTGCACCAATCAGTGACATTCTAAAGATCTACTATCATATTACAGAGTTCTAAACAAATAGCAACAAGGATCACCCTTCTTTCTCAATCAATTAATCAATGAGACACAAACTCTTTATGCATTCAGTTTTACTTTCAGATCTAAGAAGACTTCATTGACAGACAATAGTAAAACAACAGCACTGATCTGATAGATCAGTCATCCTTGAACATCAATATTTTATTTTTCATACGCTACTTGGAAGAGTCGAACCAACATGTATACACACCTTCACCAAAGCGAACCAGTGTATAGATCTGCAAATACTTACTTATAACTTCGTTGCAATTCTCGACTTTAGACATACCCATATCATCACATATAAAGGATAAAACATGTGTTAATAATCAGATCTAGCCCATCCATTATTAGATCACATAATGATAAGTCATTATGATCATGATCCATCATTAGATATCATCCATCATCAAACGCTCAGGTGCATATTTAGTCTAGATCAAGCAAAGCATTAGAAACCCATAACATTCATATTTTCTTTTGATCTAACACTTTATAAGATATTCATTTCTTGTACACTTATCCCTTTGATCTTCTCCTCCTAATATATTTTTAGGCCTTTCTGAATACCTTGGACCAAAACCACTTAGGGCTAATACCTTGGACCAAATACCTCGAACTAAATACCTCGGACAGGGAAAATTTTAAGAACCACCCTAAATTATATGTATCATAAATGGGCTAATCCCCATGATACATAGGAAAAATGGGAGGTGATTTTATCAATAATATAATATGTATATATAATTTTTTTGGCGAATCTCTCACCAGATTATATTATTTGTATAGTGATGGAGATCTTTCACTGAATTATAAAATCTTGTAAGATATTGGAAAATCTTTTACTGAATAATAAAACATTGTGAAGTCTTGGCGAATGTTTTGTTAAAGTATGAAACCATATATGATAATAAGAAAACATATTCATTAAACTGTAATATACTAACATACATGTTTGGAAAAAAGAAACATAATTTTCTCTTCCTACAAACAATGTTCCAAGTTTTAGTGGCCGTGTTTTCCAAGGTTCTTACAATACACTCTTGCATATCCTTCTATTAGTTTTGATAATATTCCACAACAAAGTTCTTGTAGGTGTTGATATTGACAATGAGTTCTGTCAAGGTAGGAGAGATTAATCTTTTCTCTACAACTTTTCTCAAGCTACCACTTTTTTCAAGTTATCAAATTTCTTTCTTATTTCATAGACTCCAATTGCAAGATAAAATAAAAATAAAAAATACATCAAGTTTGTTTACCCCAACACGCCAACAAGTAGAAAGCCCCAACTATATTATATAAGAAAGTATTAGGTATCCCAAAGGCTTGAAGGGGATCTAATTGAAAGAAGTGACCATTGTGAGAATCCTTCCAATCAATATATGAATATATAAATGTATATTTATTATTATTTTAATTGGAAATCTTCAAATAAATAATAAAA
Organism: Pinus tabuliformis; assembly: GCA_031772625.1. NCBI lineage: Eukaryota > Viridiplantae > Streptophyta > Pinopsida > Pinales > Pinaceae > Pinus > Pinus tabuliformis. Next base: position 983,671,488 of record CM062815.1, read on the forward strand.
TTTAATTACGTCTCTCCCAATCTAAATTTCTTATTAGCATAATTCACTACCCTCATATATAAATGTATATTTATTATTATTTTAATTGGAAATCTTCAAATAAATAATAAAATTTAATTACGTCTCTCCCAATCTAAATTTCTTATTAGCATAATTCACTACCCTCATAGGTCTCGCATTTTTTAACAGCGTTGTAACATGTATTAATTTCCTTTTTGGTAAACAATCTCCACCTTTTAGGAAAATATGGTGCAGTGGCTCCAACCCCTATAGATCGTTAGGACAAACTAAGAATAGCACAGAAGATGAAAGGTTGTACAAACCAGCTTATTTTTCAAACAACTAATCCAACATCAGTACCTAAATTTTTTTATGAAGATATCATATTGAGAATGTTTGAAAAATGGTGAGAAATCTTCTGGGAGGGTGATGCGGAAAGAGTGATAAGTTTTCATTGTTTTGAATTTTTTTTGTTAAATCAGAAAAAGTTAAAAACCAATATTAATGGAGATATTGGTATTTTTTACTAAATTTTGTGAAGTGACTAAACGTAGCTTTAACCATTCACCTTAAGATGTTTTTACAAGATAATTTCCTAAGTCTATTTAATATCTTCATTATCATAAAAACCAACCTATATCCATCTTAACTCCACATCTACCACTCTTAGAGGGATGAAATCTATTTATCCCTCTAAGCACTTGGTAGACCCAGAATTAAGATGGATCTAAGATGATAGAATCCCCTTTAAATAGTCTATGCTCACATGAATACCATGGTATTACCATGGGTCAATACCATGGGTTATCATAAATCTGGAGCTTAAAAATTACTACTAGTAATTTATAAAAATTAATAAAATTAATAATTGATTTTTATTTTATTTTTTATTTTAACCAAGTTAAAATATTTAACATACATTAATTACAACATCCGTTTTTATTCTTGATCCACCAAGCCCGAGAGGGATCAAATATTTTTTCACTCTATGCTAGTTTGCATATCACGATATTTGATCCTTCTTGGAGCTTAGTAGATCCAGAGTAAAGATGTATCTATGTTGGTTTAATTCCCCCATTTAAATAGGCTACATTCCACGTGATAATAATCTAGCCCATGGTATTTGGCCCATAGTATTTTGCCCATATGTTTCACCTAAATATAACGCATTTTTTTAAGAGTTCGTAAATATAAGGTGACTTATGGAGTAAATATAAAAAAATGTTTTATTTGTTTACCATACCTCTCGTTTATTTATATTTTTATTAACTTACTATACCTCTTTTACAAATATGGTATTTGGCCCATAGGATTCACATAAATAAAACCTCTTTTTTGAGCCTTCATAAATAGAAAGAGGGAGAGGTTTTATTTATTTACCATACCTCCACTTTATTTATATTTTTATTTGTTTACACCCTTGCATGTATATAAGGTGACTTATGGAGTAAATATAAAAGATGTTTTATTTATTTACCATACCTCTCATTTATTTATATTTTTATTAATTTACCATACCTCTTTTATAACTATGGTATTTGGCCCATAAGATTCACTTAAATAAAACCTATTCTTGAAAATTAGGGCGAATGGAAGGTTGTAACTCCTAATTTCAAGGGCTAAATTTACCTTTTTTACCCTCTCCCTTAAAATAAGGTGGGCTATTTGAGGATTTTTGTAAAAATGTACTATGATACAAAATATTCGCCCACTAAAAATTTAAAACCCCTTAATTTCGCCTAAGGTCGAACATTCGCCCCTAAAATTTTCCATGACCTCGGACCAATACCTTGGACCAAATACCTCAGACCAATACCTTGGACAAAAACCTTGATTTTCCATCCCATACACGTTTTTCCTTCTGTGAAAGTGCATGCATACGTATACACTTCTTTTGTTCCATGAGCCCGCGTGTATACGCTACTTGGACAAGGTGAATCGACGTATACTTCTTAAACTATTCTCTTTCTTCAATTTCTTGATTCTGATCTGTAATCCTTTGTTCCTTCATCCCATTCTTTTGTACCATTACTTTGTTCCCTTTGAATACACTTGTTATAATTTGATTTTCCATATTACTTCCGAAATGATTCCTTTGAACTGCCCTGTATTTTGTCACATCTGTAAACACAATTGCCATGCATTCTGTCACCTCTGATATCTCTCCTGTAGATTCATCTAGTTACGTAGATTCATCTAGTTACCATATACAAGTGAGTTGTTCTGCTACAAGTGGGTTGCCATCAAGTACAACACATGTATCATAATGCCAACACTAAGGAGGTAAGAGATGACTGTGATAATTTTCTTGGCTTTGTCAGGGAAAATAGAGGAGGGATAGGGAGGATTTTTCTTTGGAAATGGCGCATATTCTGTCAAGAAAAGCTCAAGGGTTTTGGCCCTTTTGGCAAAGTCCAATTTCTGGTACAATTAAACAAGTGCTTCATAGGAAAAGGGGTGGCATTCTCTACTATAGGGGCTTGCATCATTTGGTCTATGGCTTGAGGAGTGATAGTAAACAACATTTCTCCAATGGGGGCAATCATGGCCCTTTGGCTTGGCAAGTAATATGCATGATACTTTCTAACAAATTTTAGGGTGTTGTGGGTACAGGGAAAAATATAGTGGGGTAAACTGGATTCCCACAGCTGAATGTCATCGGATTTATCTATATATTTGTCCTCAAGACAGAAATATATCTCAAAAAGGTCAAATTCGCAGAGAATTTCATGGATTTTATGGTCTCTATCAACTAAAGGAATGTGGTGAAAATCAATGGGAGGATAGATCAGAGTATTGATAGGTTCTTCTGGTCCCTTGTCCTTTGGAAGCATCTTCGGATAAGATTAAGGATGGTAGTGAAAATTGGATTACAAGCTTCAATACACAAAGAGGACTTAGGATTTGCGGACAAGAACAAAGGTAATATGCTGAAAATGAGTGAGCGGACAATGTCACTGGCGAGTGAAAATGTTGGAGTTTGGTCCAGCAAACCTGTAACAGAGCAATAACAGTGGCAGTGTATGAATTCAATAACCAGTTAATTAGTGAAAGGGAGAATTATATAATAGTCTAGTTTTTCCGTTGAAGGTGGCGTAGGTCCATTGGATTAACGACTAAACCATTTAATTGTTTAACGACTTAATTTTGGAGGGAACAGATGTGATTGGCAGAATCAATAGGTAAATTACGTGGTGGAAGGTGAGTGGCTGGAGAGCAACAGAAAGAAGAGTGGTATCGGGAGGTGAAAAAATTGCTTTTTGGAGGGGGGGGAGACGGTTAACAGTTTTGGCTTAGGGGGGTCCAAAATGCTATAGTGTTGACACGTAGCAGCGGGTGTGGTTTCGAATACTTCCAATTTCGGACCCCCCTGGATGGTAAAGTTTGGGGGGGGGGGGGGGGGGGGGGGGGGGGGGGGTGGTCGAAATACCGCATGGGCCATCGGATCTTGGGAGGTGGCCACAAATGAGGGGAGAGGTGGCGGAGAGTTAATGTAACGTGACAGGGCACTTGGTGGGGTCAGTGGAAATTAATTTAATGCATAGTGGGGAATAGTTGGAGTGTATGGTGGGGTAACAAAACTTAGGAATAGGTGGGTGGACAAAAATATGAGCGGAGGAGCGAATTTGGGGTATTAAAACTTAGGAATGGGGATTAATACACCAAAATTAATTGATATATTAATCTTTAGAGTACAACTTTAATCCTCTGTATTTCCTTCTGCACATGAAAATAATACTTGACATTTGACTTTAGGATAAAATCTTTATGTTTTTCCTCTAACCACCATAGTGCTTCTACCCACCCTTTTGCATTACATTCTTTTTCTAAGCTAACATTTGCTCTTCTTGCTTTGCAGGGTACACTTAATTTAGCAAACCCAAATCATTTTTTTTTATGTATATCTACCTTATCCTATCACTTATTTCGCCATTGAATCAGATTAAACTGTTGATTCAATTTTATTTCTAACTAACTGCTGATTTACTGAGTTTAAAATTTTTGGTAAACCTTCATTCACTAATCTATTTAGCATAAATTCAAATGAGTTCAGTCATGATTAAATTGTATGACCTGAACAGAATTTCTATCATTGTGGCATTTAAGAACAATTTGCACGCAATCCTTATTTGAAACTGGAATAAAAGATCTAACTTATGAGTAGTGGCACTTGGACTTGCATCACTTTCAATCTTATTTTCTATTTTTTCTTTTGTGGGGTTTGTATTTCGTTTTTTTATTTATTTATTTTTATAACATACCCTCTTTTGATTTTCTTTTTCTATTTTTCTTGAAATCATTTGAATATTGAAATTTATATGCAATATGAAATCACAAATATAGAATACTTAATCACCTTGAGATCCTATAATTTATAGGACCCTAACAGGTTGAATACTCAGAACAATTCGAAGTTCAAGACCTTGATCCTTAAGCGACTGCTAAAGTTCAGGGAAAGTTTCTCCGAATGACCTTCCAGATGAAGGCGAGGAAGAGGAACGAGGTGAACCCGATGGTTTAGCCACGATGACTTTGTCTCAAACAAAAGAGAAGAGATATTAATTTCAAGGATTTAAAAATATATTTGGGATAGATATACTCACGATGTGGTCTAGAGTAAGACTATTAGGAATGTGATGTGATCGTGAGCAAAAAAAAAATTTAAGAAGCTGAAACAGACTGATGCCTTTTTATGTTTTAAGAGTTGAAAAAAAGGCAAAGATGACTCTAGTCTCTTTCGGTTTGAATGAGCTTGAAAGGACAAGTGCTTGATGATCTTTTAAATTTAAAGAGTCAAAAAGACCAAAATGACTGCTCAAGATAATCTAGGCAAAATGGATTACTAGGTAACTGTGAACTACAGAATACCTCCCAGCAAACAGAGAAGTACGGGCATGCAATCTCCCTGAATGTTGTGTTTGGTTTATCACGTTACAAGGTGGCAGACTCGACTTCCTATGGGTAAAGGATTACAAACCTAGTGAAGTCTCCCTTTATATACGCAATGGTACAGGGAGCACAAGTCCGTATTAGCGTTGTCTAATGTCGAAGCGAATGACAGCTGCTAGGTTTAAAGACATGGGAACACATCTCTAGCCTAGACCTCTAAATGTGATTGTTTAGTTTCAAATTCACCTTAGGTTAATTGAATATATTTTAGAAGTTTACCTTGAAATTAAGTCTCCGTTTTTAGGCCCTATCGATGTCACTTGAAAAAACTCCTATGTGCAATTATATGAGACAAAACCCTTTCAATTCGATGAATGTTTACACTCATTGAGAGAAGAGAAAACAATCAATGCAACAAATAAGAAATCAAAAATAAGATGACTTTGCACTAATTCACCTTTCAAAACAAAATAATGAAAATTATTTCCACTTCCTACTCTTCCTATCAAATGCACTTCAACCAGTCCTTTCAAGAATAAAAGAAGTTCATTCATTTTCAAATTCCCATGATGATGTAATTGTAGCTTTCAATGATGTCATTCAATGGAACAAATTAATTAATCAAACTAGAATGATGTATTTTCTTCAATGGAGTGCTAAAATGAATCTTTCAAATACACATTTCAATGAATATTTCCAAACATCCAAAACATCAATCAAATGCAAAGCATGGCAAGAAGAACTCCTTTCAAATCAAATGCAAAGATTCAACCAAAACAAACCGAGAAATGTGATCTATGCTTGGAAAAGACACATTCAACAAGAGAAGAGAAAATGAAAATTTTCACTTGTTCAATTGAAACCAAAGCAAGATATATGAAAGGACCAAAAACCAAATGCCCTAAGCAGCAAACTAACAATTCAACTTGATGAGTAGGAAAACAAAGAATGGACTATTACCTAGATGCCCTAGGGACACAAACCATCCAAAAACTCAAAAAATCAAGTAAGGAAATCTCAAACCAATCAAGCAAACAAATCAAGCTAACAAAGCATTCTAGCCAGGGAGAATACAGGCAAACAACTTGAGAATTAGAACCTATGAGGACAAGATACACTTGCTATGATTTAGGGGAAACCTTGATTTAGAACTATAGGCATCGGCATGAATGCCTAACTAGCAACAAGTGCCAGGGGGCTGTGGCACGACTGTTTAAAGGTAACTCGCTCGAGTCGGTGTGACTGTCAAAAAATAAACAGCGTCGATCAAGGGATTCCAAGAAAAAATAAAAAAATTCACAAACCAGAACCAGACCAGTCACTCTAAATTGAAGAATCCAAGTAGCAGATGACTTGAATTACAAATTATCAAAGAGAAAGAGTGAAACAAGAAAATTTATCACAAATCATGAAATTAAAAATAGTCCAAAGAGATGGATGGTTCCCCAATATGGTCACCAATTTATGGAGTAGGAGTATCCTCTCTATGGACAGAGATGATCCCTCTAGCCCAAGAGAGTGGGTCTAGCTGTAGACAAGACAATCTAATCTAAATTTCCATAGATTAGAATCGAATAAGGAGGCCTACCTCTTATAACACTAATCCACTTGATGGTGATCTTGCTTCCTTGCTCCAACTTCCTTTTCTTCCTTCCGTTTGAATACCTGAAACAAACATGCAAGGAACAAGAACAAACGTGATAGCATAAAATCAAATTCAATATACTTAAAAGATCAAGGAGTTTTAAGCTATCAAACGCAATATTACACATGATATAGGAAATAAACCATCAATTGTATTAATATAAAATTCAAAGAAAAATACAACTAGAGCCTTAACATTGCAGATTCCCTTCGGTATGTCCAGGTTCTAGAACCACTATAAGCATCTCATGATTTACTCTCAAAACAATGGAAGTTCAAGGCCTCTTTCCTTTTTCTCCAAACCAAACATTATAAGCTTATTCTCCCTTCACACACAAACTAGAAGGCTAATGTTCTCAATATGTCTCTCAAGATTTGCATATTATTTCAGCCCTTTCATTAGCTAGCTAAGGTTGTGAAATGAGGAGTTTATATAACTTTGATAGAGGGGAAATGGATCCTCTTATGGTGGGGGAGGCCTTATCCCTTTTGGTTTGTTCCATTTTAATAGGGGAAAGGAGCCCAAACAGTGTCCCTCCGCTCTATCTTGCTCAACCATTTACCAGACTTCCGTTCACGAAGCTTCTAGACCTGGAAGCTTCGACTACATTTTTGAACACTTGCAAAATGAGGGTAAGCATGGGTCATGAATGGTTGACTAACATCGTTCGGCACCAGGCCCAGTGTTAGACTCTGCAAATTGGCACAGGGAAGAAACTGAGTGCTAGTGTTGGTCTTGAAAACTGAGCTTGAAAGAATATTCTTGGAAAATGATGTAAGAGGGAAATGTTCTGCAGATGAAGAGGGATGTAGGGACATGTTCTTCATGGTAGGTAAACATATGAGGGCCACTGCAGAGGTCCTCCAAGATCGAGGAACGGGGAGTACAGGGATAGTGACAAAATGTTATGTAACACTAGTTCTCGAAGCCTTGGTTGGAAGAATGCTCTGGAAGCCCTGTAAAAGCTATGGGTTGAGTTACTAGTTCTAGAATCCTTGGTTGGAAAAACGCTCTGGAAGCCCTGGAAGGCTTTGATGGAGACCAATCTAATGATGGTTTTTCGTGATGTCTGACATGAGTTGGAATCACTGTTTGATGGGTTAATGTGGGTGGCCTTTGGAAGCCCTGGATGAGTTCTATGAGATCCCACATTCATGCTTGGAATATGGCATCGGGGTGATTTTCTAAAGAGAGACTTGACTCAACCAATCTATGGTCAAGTGGAACATGGTAGTCCCATCACCAGTTGGTTCATTGCATTTATTAATTAAAAAAATTCATTCCCTTGATTTTCATGTGCAAATGTACTGAGGTATATATGGATTTTTATGGTTGACATGTTTATTGTATTTATGTTCCTATTATGTTTTATATATGCACATTTACCCTGGAAGGTGTTACAGAGTGGTATTAGAGCATTGTTCAAACACTTGGACTGGATGGGCTCTATAATAGGTGAAATCAAGAACAAACATTAGATTTTATACCTTTCTGTCATATCTATTATAAATTTTCTTTTGTGGCATATTAGAAGTTTAAATTTGTCCATATTGAAGGTAAATCCCACTGATTTTGTGGTAAAATTTTCAAATATTGGTTTAGAATACTTTAGGAATTATGATCTAAGGAAGATGACCTTCCTGAATGCACCTTTAAACCGGTCATGTTGGAATTTCTTCAATAACTCATCCTCTGTAAGTTTTCAAAAGCTGAAAAATTGTCCACATTGAGGGGACATACCACTGATATGTAGTAGAAATTTCAGATATTGGGTAGCAATATTATAGGAGATATGAGTCGAGGGAGTCGAGCCTTCTAAATGATCCTAAAATCAGGCCTCAAACAGGTCAAGTTGACATTTTTTTTATAACTATTCTTATGGACACTCTCAGGAGATGAAATTTTTTCCACAATGAGGGGAAATCCCACTAATATTTTAATAAAACTTTCAGACATTTATTCGCTATATTTTAGGAGATATGACCAATGGAAGTTGAGCTTTCTAGATACTCCTAGAATTGTGCACCAAATAGGATTGTGTTGGTATTTTGTAACTTTTCATCTATGAAATCTCAGAACTTGAAACTTGAACCATAGTGAGGGATAATACCACTGATCATATTGTTTAGTGTTCATAACTTTTACTACTACATTTTAGGATATATGCATTGAATCATTCGCTATATTCGTTTGCATGCAAAATGTTTGATGAAACGCTCAAATGGTTCAATGATTAATTGCACACAAATTGTTTGATAAAATGCCTCAATGAGTATGTTGTTTGTGGTTTGGGATAGTATTGATGTGTAATAGTATTGTTGTAGTTGATATATGCTTACTTGTATGCAAATAGTTTGCTATATTAGTTTGCATGTACAGTGTTTGAAGAAATTCTTACATGAAAATGTAATAGTATAGTATTTGTTTGAAGAAAATGTAAAAGTATGGTAATTGTTTGAAGAAAATGTTATTTTTAGATGGGATAGTATTCTGGTATGATAATATGGATGTAGCTGATCTATGTCTATTTTCATGCAAAGAATTGAAGAGTTGCATGTAGGGAGTTTGAAAGGTTGCATGCAAGGAATTTGAAAAGTTGCGTGTAATGAAATGGACAAGTGGCATGTTTTTAGTTATTATGTTACAAGTGGAATAAGTGCAATGTTTTTGAATAAATCTCATACAAATTTATGAGAAATAAAAATCAATTTCTTTTCAAGTGTGGTTAAATTTAGTAGATCTTTGGAGATCCCATTTCCATAATTGGACATTGGAGATCAAGCCATTATAGTAGCTACATCCTTCTACCTTAGTGTGGACCATGGATAGTAAGGGGGTATGCTTATAGGTTGTTAGTATTGGTGAAAGCTTATTTCAAATTAATAGACACGATGTCTTGATTTTTGGAACATGTAACTGACTGTGTATAAATTATATGTCGCTTACCTGTTGATTTCATGACACCTACTTACATCCTTTTATGTTAGGTTACATTTTTCAATATTTTGATTACATGTATCAGTCTTGTAGGTTGATTACAAGAATTGATGGCTTATGTTTGACTACATGTGTTGATGCATAGGTGTAGTTGATTTGGCATTGCTTATGCATAATGTTGGTTGCATGTGGCAATGTGTACAATGGAGTAATGGTTGTTGTCATGCATGAGGTCATGGTTTGTGTACTTGATATGGTCATGCATTGATGACTGGAATCTAGCTAGAATGATGTGTATATGGTTTTGTACTCATTTGTTATGTGTGTATATGCAATTGTTATGCATGTATAGTAGGTAAAACATGCCTTGGGAAGTCATTGTATGCAATTTAGGTCATAGTGATGCTATTGGTTGTTATGATGCTAATGAGCTAGCTGAGATAGAGCAAGGCATGCAAATCATCATAATGAGGTTGTAACATTACACTTTGGGATAAGAGAAGAATGCCATACATGTAGTGTATGTTTGGCATGCATGTATGTAAGTTAAGTATTATTATATGACTTAGGATTATGTACATTAGGTTTATGAACATATATTTGATGTTATGGTTACATTGATGATAGATGTTAGATGATTAGTGTGGTTAATGCACATGTGTCGGAGTCAAGAATGATAGTAACTTGTAGTTGTATGCATTGCTATTGTTGTTTTATATTGGATAACCTGATGATTATGTTGTATCTTGTCGATGAGTATGATATATAGCGTATTGTTGTTATATGCTATTAACTTGATGATTAGGGTCATTTCATTGAGATATTGATGTTATAATTTGGATTCGTCATATGCATGATGGTTATATTCATTGCCTTGAACATCTTGATGTTATATGTATTGCGTTAACATGGTTTGATCTATGTAGATGGTTATGGTTCCGATATTCAGGTATGAACCGACATATTTGTGAGATGGTGGCATACTAATATAGATTGACTTTGCATATGTGTGAATGATAATTTTTGTATGAGTTTACGAGGTGAACATGTTAGTTAGATATTGTTATGGATATCATGATCTTATGAGTGCTTTGCACACAAGAAGTCTTCTTAACCTTAATTTTGACTGACATTATGTGGATATTTGCTATATTGATGAACATGCACTTGAGAGGTATATTATCTAGTCTTTAGCTATAGGTGGATATGTTAAAGGATTGGAGTCCCTTGAGAGATGGCATGGATGTGTTCAATTGCAAGCAGCCTAATTAGCACAATAAGATGAGGTAACTGGTGTATTATTATGTTTAACTATACATTGACAATTATGTCTTTATGGCAACAAGATGTAGGGAGTTGCATGGAAAGACAGGTTGCCATGAAATCTTGAAGATGGCTCAGGTTGATCTTTCCTTGGGAACCATGGGGATTGAGTCATGGTGTCAGTATTGTACTTTTGGTCTTTTGAGCTTGATTTGTGGTTTTCTTTATGTCTGGTGCAAGGCCTTGCCGCTTTGTTGTAGTGTCATATCGTTATGGGTTTTTGTGGTCTTCTTATTGGTTTTTTTCTTGTATTCTCTTTTATGTTTTGAGTCTTGGGAATTGGTTGGGAAAGAGGAAAGTTGATGGAGCCCAAGGAGAGTTATGTGGTACTCGAAAGGTAATGTAAGATTCAGATGAAGCTTGGTGCATGAGTAAGCACAACGGAAGGTAAGGATATGACATTCGGCTGGACTAGTGCGGTCCATTGTGGTAAATGGACGGTAGTAATGGAATAATGAGAAAGGTAATAGGAAAAGGTAAAGTAAATGGATTTGAGGCATCATATGCCTTGGCTATGTTGGGAAATGTTGTTCTCAATGTTGCGCATGTGTTGCATGAATAAAGGAATTTCTCTTAACCTAGACCTTATGTTATCTGGTAATTATGTTATGATCATGATTATGTTGATGTTTATATATGTATACATGAATGTATGTATGTCATTGTCTGACAAGGTGATGATTGTTTTATGCTAATGATTATATATGTATGTATGTATATATCCATGTCACTGTCTGATAGGGATTGTCAGGGATCATTCTTGTGAAGGAATAATTGCTTACACAACTAAATGGCATGAAGAGGTTCTTGGTTCATGAAGAATCAAGTGGGAAGAGTAGTCATGAAAAATATATGAGGTCAGTATCATATAGTTATGAGTTAATATTATGTGATTATATTATGTCTATGTTGTGGAAAAGTTATACCAAAGGATACACCAACATAATGAAAACAGTGTGGTTTGCAGCATCCTAAGACAAGCATGGATAAGACATTGGAAGCAGGGTTGCTTGGTAGAGTCAGTGTGGTTCTAGATGTGTGGTACTACTGTTATGCATATGTTGTATATGTTGTACATGTTGCATCTATGATGTGTGCACTTGTGGTGTTGTGTATACATAGCATGTGTACATGTTATTTATGTAATGTTATGTTCAGGATGGTACAAATAGAGTTGTGTGAATATTGCATATGGGGTGTTGTATACATATTATACTATCTTCATGACGTATATGTGACATGTATGCATATGGTGCTATGTGCATGATGGATATGTAGTGTTGTGTACAGATAATGCTATGTACATGTTGGGAATGCAATGCTATGTACAAGTGGTGTTGCGTGCATGTTGTACATGTGGTGCTATGTACATATGGTGTGGTGTGCATGATTGTACGAGTGGTGTTGTGTGCATGTGGTGTTGTGTACATGTTGTACAAGTGGCGTTGTGTGCAGGTGGTGCTGTGTACATGTGGTGTCGCGTACATGTCGTGTGTGTGGTACTGTGTACATGTGGTATTGTGTACACATTGTACAAGTGGTGTGGTGTACATGTGGCATTGTGTACATGTTGTGCAGGTGGCGCCATGTACATGTGATGTTGTGCACACATTGTGCAGGTGGTGCAGTGTATCGGTGGTACTGTGTACATGTTGTACATATGGTACTGGTGCATGTGTGGTATTGTGTGCATGTCATACATGATGTGTTGAGGGTATTATGTATGTGCATCATGTAGCCTTTGTATTGCGGTATGTGTACTCGTTGTGTTGTATTCTGTGTAGGTACATGTATTGAGTGGTATTGCACATCAGGTATAGATGGATGCACTGTGTTGTACACTAGCTGTAGGTGTATGCATTGTACGTCAAGTGTAGGTGCATGTATTGCATGGTGTTGTGTGTCGTGTGGTTGTATGCGTGTGTTGCACACTATGCATATGTGCACCTGGTAGAGGAGAAGGCATTGGGTGTTTGCTGGGTGTGGCAACTGATCCAGTGTTTATACAAAAGAATAAAGGCAGAAGTAAGGATCGATGAAGGATAAGTATCGATATTGTATTTCAATTTTATTATTCATGTGACTTATGAATCTGGTATATGATGATTACATGTGAATTATGATTCCGATTTATGATCTATGATTCTGATTTATGATCTATGATTCTGGTTTATTATCTATGATTCTAGTTTATGATGGTTACATGTGATTTATGATTTTGATCTATGATGGTTGTATTTTGAGCTACTTCTATGTGATATTTCTATACATGTTGATTTGGTCAAAGATGCTAATTTGACTTCTCGTGATAGGAAGCGAACATGATTCCAAGTGTACCTTATTGACGAACTACCAATGAAGTATGATTTGAAGTTATTTCAATTTATTTTGAATCTAATGGAAGTTATGTTCTTGGTACATGAAGCATGAACATGCCCAATTGGGTGGTTGAAATCGACTGCAAGAATTAGCAGCAACAGTGAAATAAATTAGAAATGCAGCAGTATGCTGGTAGAGAACTTCAGAAGTAGGGTCATTGTGGGACACTGTTACCCAATTGTGTCCATTGATTTCCATGAGAATGCTATGACCGTATGATGGTTTTAAGATAGGGGTATGCCATGGTTTTTGTATCTTTCGATGTGAGGAAGCCTTTCCAAGGGATGGACTGCCCAGGATGGGGGTGCCGGTGGAACTTGGAAGGTGAGTGACTACACGGAAGGGGTGATCAGATTCCCAAGGGACTGTGTAGCAGAGAATGGAAGGTCACGGATGGATTTGTTTTGTTCATTAGCATTGCCATATGGAATCAGATGCACATTGGGAGTGCGCCCTGGAACAATGAGATGGTAAATGTTCATTAAGAGGACAAGTGGCGCGGGATTATAGCGCTGGACATTGGATGCAGAGTTGACTTTGAAGTGGATTCTAGGCTTCCTGGGAAGGATGTGAATCTTGGTATTACTTTGAGGATGGAGGTGTGAGCCTCTGGATTTCCTTGTTACGGATACAAGCATCGTATTCTTTTATTTGTTGGTTGAGCAAATGTGCATATGTGTATATGTGGTTATTGGAAATACTGCAATGAGCTATGTTATAAAGCTCCAGTATGCGGTATGTTATCATGTTGTCGTGAGGTTTTGATATTAAGCAAGTCTTTCATTGTAAATAATGCAACGGGTTGTGTTATAAAGCTCCATGGTAGTATTTTTGTTTTCAACAGTCATGTTGGTTATAGGTGTCATTGACACTGAGGATGGTGTTCCCCTGAAGGGGAGGGTTCTGTAACAGCCATGGTGAAAATTCCATGTAAAAATATATAAATACCACAGATGATGGGACATGTATTCCAAGCTAAATGGTGGGTAGGACATCCTAGTGGGTGTTCATTTGGTTGTTTATGGTTAAGAAAATTGGCAAAAGCAATGGCTAAGGCATTAAAGAGGCAAAAAGTTATTTTGGCACATTTATTTATGAAAATAATGGAAAATAGGAGAAAAATGAGGTGAAAGGTCACTGGTTGCATGTGAGGAGGAAACTAAAGGAAAATAATGGAAAATGAAGAAAATAGAGGCCTCATTAATAAAAAGGCTTCTAAGGATTAGTTGGAAAGCTTCTTCCTTTTAGTGTGAATCTTTTGTCAGTTCAGTTTTGGGAGCTCTCTCATTATTCTCTCTCTCTCTCATACTCTTGGATACTTAGAGTTTTCTTGGAGCACTCTTGGAGGGTGTGACATACTTGGATTCTTGGAGCAAGAAGGCAAAGGAAGAGCAGGAAAGCACAAGAGGGCATCGACATCAGCAACTACATCAGATTGCTTGCAGGTACCGAGTTGCATGTATGATTTCTTCACTAGTTTTGGCATGCATGGCACATGCATGTGGTTTCTTGGTTATGATCTGTCATTGGCATGGAGGATAGCTGGGATTGACAGTTGATTGCCTAGCCTTTCCATTTCCTGGATAGTCATGGTGATTGTGGGTTTACTTTCATTGCTTTGTTTTGGTTAGTTCTCATGTTTCCTTAGCTTGGGTTGAGTTATTAGTCCTCTGGTTGAACAAACACTCTGGAAGCCCTGTAACATCTTGGGTTGAGTTACTGGTCCTGGAAGCCCTGATTGGCCAAACGCTTTGGAAGCCCTGTAATAGCTTGGGTTGAGTTACTAGTTCTGGAAGCCCTGGTTGGAAAAATTTTCTGGAAGCCTTGGTGGGTTGAGTTACTAGTCCTAGAAGCCTTGGTTGGAAAAATGCTTTGGAAGCCTTGTATAAGTTGTGGGTTGAGTTACTAGTTCTGGAAGCTTTGGTTGGACAAATGCTCTGAAAGCCCTGTATAAGTTGTGGGTTGAGTTACTAGCTTTGGAAGCCTTGGTTGGATAAATGCTCTGGAAGCCCTAGAAGGCTGGGATGGAGACCAATGTGATGATGGTTTTTGGTGATGTCCGATCGCGAGGTGGAATCACTATTTGATGGGTTGAGGTGGATGGCCTATGGAAGCCCTAGATGAGTTTTGATTGATGTGTTCTCTGAGATCCCACATTCATGCTTGGAATATGGCACTGGGTGATTGGCTAAAGAGAGACTTGGCTCAGCTAATCTATGGTCGGGTGGAACGCGGTAGTCCCATCACTAGTTGGTTTATTGCATTTATTAGTGAAAAAAATTCATTCCCTTGATTTTCATGTGCAAATCTACTGAGGTATATATGGATTTTGATGGTCGTTATGTTTATTGTATTTATGTTCCTATTATGTTGTTTATATGCACATTTACCTTGGGAAGTGTTACAACAACCCTCCTATTCTACAAACTACAAATTTGTTCCTTGTAATACCACTACTAGTACTACCGCTAATGCTACTAATTCTAACTTTTCCCCCTCTAATTTATTTTTTTTATAAGCTTGTAAGAGTTTTTCTTGATGGTTTAAATTTATTTGTCTCCATCTTTTTAGGATCCAAATCTTCCATTTTTCACCCTTCATCCAAAATACAAGACAAAAAATCATTTTGAAAGTTTTTAAAAACAAAAAAATCAAACAAAAATTAAACTTTTAATACTAATCTAAATCTAGCTTAAAACTAACAAATTATAAAATTATAAGTAAAATATAATTACAAAATTAATATAAATCTAATTCTAAAACTTATTTAAGGAAAAAAAAAAAACTAAATTAATAAATTACAACTATATTAAAACTAAAATAATTTATATTAAAACAAATTTTAAATAATTTAAAAAATAAACAAAAAATAGTTTTATTAACCCAACTTTATTGATATGAGTTTAAAAAAATTAGTTTTATTTTAGAACAAACATGAAAATAAAAATGACTGGAATTTGTACTTCCTGTACAAGTCAAAACTAAAACAACGTCACGGAGGTGAAAAAATGGTTCCAGAGGAACTGAGATTTCCCGGAAATGTTGCATCAGATCGTAGAAATTTCCTCGTGAGAGGTACTTGGAGCTAATTGGATCCGCTGTGGGAAAAACCTATGTTCCGGTTTCTCCAGACTCTTCCTAGTTCAGCTGCAATTTGTGTTGGAAAATTGTCTACTGTGAAGTGACGCGTTTTTTGATTCGTTGCGCCCAAAATCACCTCGCAACAAAAAGATCCGACATTAGTCAATGAAAACCAGAAATTTGACAATAAAATCATTTTGCAATCATCAGCAGAAGGGATCAAAGAAGAAAAAGGAATTATCATGCTCGTTTTGGTGTTTGCAGGGCTCAGTGAGCGTTTTAAGGAAAATTGAATTTGATTGGGATCATAACGCCCCAAATGCCCCAACCTGGAATCAAGATAATCTAAAATCTCCAGCAAACCGCTTTCACTTTTCAGATTTCACTTTTCAGATCTAAACTATAGGGTGGCTTTATTTGGGTTAGAGTTGACATTATGTGTTTGGGTTAGTGATGTGTGTGGTTTTGATGGTGTCTGGGTTAGTTAATATGTGTCGATGATTGAACCAAGTATCAAATAAGATAGTGACCACTTTTGGTTGGTGGTTGTTTGAGAGGCTTAGAATTAGTGATGATGGATGTAAGTGTTTGTTGGGTTGATGTTTAGATTTGACTTGAAATTATGTGCTTGAGTTAGACTTGAAATTATGTGTTTGGGTTAGTGATGTGAGTCAAGTATCAAATAAGATAGTGACAACTCTTGGTTGGGGTTGTTTGAGAGGCTTAGGATTAGTGTCAAGTATCAAATAAGATAGTGACCACTCTTGGTTGGGGGTTGTTTGAGAGGCTTAGGATTAGTGATGACGGATGTATGCGTTGGTGACCACTCTTGGTTGGGGGTTGTGTGAGAGGCTTAGGATTAGTTATGATGGATGTATGTGTTTGTTGGCTTGATGCTTATGCGTGGGTCAGCGATGTGTGGCTTTGATGCTTCGATGGAGATATGTGTTGGGTTTGACTTGAAATTATGTGTTTGTGTTAGTGGTATGTTGCTTTGATGGATATATGTGTTTGTTGGCTTGATGCTTATGATTGGGTTTGACTTGGGTTAGTGATGTGTGGCTTTGATGGAGATATGTGTTTGTTGGCTTGATGCTTATGCTTGGGTTTGACTTGACATTATGTGTTTTGGCTTGATATGGTATTGGAAAACAATCAAATTAAATAAAAAAAAATTGATGCTTATACTTGGGCTTGACTTGAAATTATGTGTTTGGACTTGACATGGTATTGGAAAACAACCAATTTAAATAAATAAATAAAAAATTGGAGATATGTGTTTGTTGGGGTTTAATGCTTTGACTTTGTATTTGAAAACAATCAAATTGGAGATATGTGTTTGTTGGGGTTTTATGTTTTGTTGGAGATATGTGTTTGTTGGGGTTTTATGCTTTGTTGGAGATATGTGTTTGTTGGCTTGATGCCGGGTTGGTATTTGAAAACAATCGAATTGAAAACAATCAATTTTTTTTTTTTTTTTGGAAATATGTGTTTATTGGGATTTTATGCTTTGTTGGAGATGTGTGTTTGTTGGCTTGATGCGGGGTTTGATGCTTTGATGCCTATGCTTGGGTTTCACTTGGTATTGAAAACAATCAAATTAAAAAAAAAATGGGGATATGTGTTTGGGCTTGACTTGGTATTTGAAAACAATCAAATAAAAAAAATGGAAATATGTGTTTGTTGGGGTTTTATGCTTTGATTTGGTATTTGAAAACAAACAAATTAAAAAAAATTGGAGATATGTGTTTGTTGGGGTTTTATGTTTTGTTGGAGATATGTGTTTGTTGGCTTCATGTTGGGTTTGATGCTTTGTTAGAGATATGTGTTTGTTGGCTTGATGCCTATGCTTGGGCTTGACTTGGTATTTGAAAACAATCAAATTTTATTTGATTTAATATATTAAAATAAAAAATAAAAAATAAAAAATTTGGAGATATGTGTTTGTTGGCTTGACTTGGTATTTGAAAACAATCAATTTTTATTTGATTTAATATATAAAAATTAAGAGAAAATATTTTGGAGATATGTGTTTGTTGGCTTAATGTGGGGTTTGATACTTTGTTGGAGATATGTGTTTATTGGCTTGATGCCTCTGATTAGACTTAACTTAATATTTGAAAACAATCAATTTTTATTTGATTATATATATATATATATATATATATAAACAAATTATGTTATGTACAAATAATTAAATTAAAAAATGTTTTTAAATTATTTTTTTTTATTATCATTTTTTTTAATTTTTTAATATACTATATATATATATATATAAACTATGTTATGTACAAATAATTAAATTAAAAAAATATTTTTAAATTATTTTCATTTTTATTTATATATATATATATATATAATTTATTATGACAAGCCAAACTTGTCGAATAAATCCAAGAAGGAAATGATCATGTACTACTTCCAAAAAGCAATCAAATTGTGAAAATGCCAAAGTAAGTGTCAAAGTTTAATACAAAAAACCACCAAACCAAAACGTAGAAAACACTCAACATTCAAGGAACAAAGTGTAAGGATTGAAAGAATTAGAACGGCATGACCCAAACTCATAAGGGGCAAAGTTTAATAATAAGGATGACGGGAAAACCATCAACCACATTAGGACTATAATTTGATCCAAACATATGAAAGATAATGTTTATAAAGACATTATCTCTCTCTCTCTCTCTCTCTCTCTCTCTATATATATATATATATATATATATATATAACTAACAATAAAATAAAATTTATCAAGACAAGCCAGACTTGTCGAATAAATTCAAGAAGGAAATAATCAAGCACTGCATCCAAAAAGCTATCAAACTATGACAATGCCAAAGTAAGTGTCAAAGTTCAATACAAAAATCCACCAAACCAAAATGTGGAAAGTGCTCAAAGCTAAACATTCAAGGAACAATGAGTAAGGATTGAAAGAATTAGAATGACATGACCCAAGCTTGGAAGGGGCAAAGTGTAACAATGAGGATGAGGGGAAACCATCAACCACATATAACTCAATCAAAACATATGAAAGAGAGTGTTTATAAAGACATTAAGATATGCAATAGGTATCAAAGAGGACTACTACAAAATCAGAGATTTTGTAATGACCCTTTACACTTTCAAATGAGAGAGAGAGAGAGAGAGAGAGAGAGAGAGTTGTCGAATAAATCCAAGAAGGAAATAATGAAGCACTGCATCCAAAAAAGGATTGAAAGAATTAGAATGACATGACCCAAGCCTGGAAGGGGCAAATTGTAACAATGAGGATGAGGGGAAACCATCAACCACATATAACTCAATCAAAACATATGAAAGAGAGTGTTTACAAAGACATTAAAATATGCAATAGGTATCAAAGAGGACTGCTACAAAATTAGAGATTTTGTAATGACCCTTTACACTTTCAAATTCACGCGAGAGAGAGAGAGAGAGAGAGAGAGAGTTGTTGAATAAATCCAAGAAGGAAATAATGAAGCACTGCATCCAAAAAGCGATCAAACTGTGAAAAATGCTAAAGTAAGTGTCAAAGTTCAATAAAAAAGCCACCAAACCAAAATGTGGAAAGCGCTCAAATCCAAACATTCAAGGAACAATAAGGATTGAAATAATTAACACAACATGAACTGATAAGTAAACTTTTATTGATCACGAGTTTAGGAAAAGACAAAGATGACCAAGTAAATCATAACATAAGATTAACTGTAATACCATAGGCGTGGTCACTACTGCTAGCAGACATCTATAGTCCTAACATGGATGCCTTTTAACCCAGTGAAATGCTTGTGTCCCATCCATTAGATATAGATTCAGATTCATTGAAAGCATTATTTTAGTTTAGAGATTAACTAAACGTTGTTGTCTTGGCTTGGTAACCAGCTAACGATAGTGTCATTCACAGGAACTAGCAAGAATGAACAAGTCGTCTTGTGATGAGACCTCTTGTCTTTCATCTTTTCAAATGAAAGCCATTACCATGGCTTAGTGATGGGACCCAGCCCACACTCCAACGTATAACTTAATATAAGGTTGTCGGTGCTAATGATAAATGCGGATTTGGTTGATGATTTGGCTTTTGATTATGGATATGAACAGTGGATATTTATGTTGGTGGTTGCAATCATTTAATAAGGCTCATAAATATGAAACTGACCTATACTCCTACCTCGGTCCTCGTTTCCCGCTTGGTCATTACGCAAAACCCTTTGGCATTCTGGTCATTTTCGGTATTTCGCTCTGCTGTGGGAGCTCTGCGAGGGTTTCTTGGAAATGCTCTATTCTGGTCCTAGTTTCTATGGAAATGCTTTGTGCTGGTTCTGTCTGCGAACGTATATGGTTTCATGGACTCGCCTGTGTTGTTGTGGCAACTGTATTCCTTGCTATATGAACCTATTTTGAACTCTGGAGGTTAGTTTGCTTGTTTTCTTCTGCACAGTGGGTTATTTCATCTGCTGGTACTTGGAATCGATTTCTGGTTTGATTGGCCAGACTTCCAGCCATTCCTTCCTGCTGTTGGTTGTTTTCCTTGATACTACTCTGCTGCTAAAATCATTTTTATGTTATGGTTCCTGTGTGCACAGGTCTCAGGCACAATGGCTCACTCGGCTATATCTTCAGGTAATTTGTCTCTCCTTGCTTTATCTCTGCCTTTTTCTGGTTTAGGGACTAATCAACGTCCGCTCCTCTTGTCTCAGGTCTTTCTAGTGTTCTGTGGCTCTGTTGCATGAGGGTCTTTGTTCTGTCGCGCTCCCAGGTGAGTTATATTCTTCCCTTACTTGTATTGTTTCACTGTTCGTTCACTATTATGTGTGGTGTGTTTAACTTTGGCTCGTTCTGGTTGCACAGGTCGGGAATTCGACCTCGGGCGTGGATGATTTCAACGATTTGGTTTTCAAACCCTTCAATGCTCTGCTGGTAGGCTCTGTCACCACAGTTCTGTTAAATTGTAGCTAGGGTTTGTAGTTCTCTGGTGGCTGCACCTCGCTATTCGGTTGCTGTCTATTATTTGAGTCGTTTCACGACCTGGGCATACTTCTGTTTACAATTTCCAGTTTGTATTTCGTTCTGGTCTTGCTCTTTAGTTAGGCTCGAGGGTTTCACAATGTCAAACCCTTGACTAGGGTCTGCCCTGTCTCACGGTCACTGTTTACTCCATTCGTTTTGACAATGTAACACTGGACTCTTATTTAATAGCAATTATATATTCTCTCTGACTCTGTTTTGTTTAAAAAGGAAAGAAAATGGTGTATGATAGTTCGTAATGAATTACCTCTGTCTTGGTTTATTCAGTCGGTGCCTGGACTCTGTTTTCTTTGTTCACTTGTTTTCGCTGTATGGACATTCTCCTGGCCACGTGCTTTATTTGCGTGCTTGTCCGTTCTGGTCATGAAACTTTCATGCGACTTACAGTGCTCTGTTTTCTTTTAAGAGAGGAAAAAACATAATGTTGTAGGCTTGCACTCTGCTTGTTATTTCTGAATCAATTAAACAATAGATAAAAATATAATTGCACAACATATAAACGATAGTACAGATGGATGGTAGTTAAATTTGTGCTCTGTCTCTTTTTATTATTTGTATCCAAAAATGCTGAACCTTGTCAATGATTTTCATTGTTACATTTATATGCTTTGTCTACAGTTAATGGAACTGTATAGTTACTTTCGGTTGTAGACCTTTTAGTTACATAACTATTAAGTATTCGGTTCTGCCTATATGGCAAGATTTTACATTTAGACACATTTGTCTTTTCCTCTTAAAATGACAGGACAATTATTAATCTATTGTTTATTAAAGACAAACAAGTAAATGACCCTAACCGACCAAACTACTTTTGACTAATACTGAGATTAAGATAAAACAAAATCCTACCTCCTACTTTGACAAACTGAACATATAAAACCAACAATATGCTAACTCAACTCTCCAACCTGGCAGAGACCAACACCCGGTCATGGTGCCTTAACTGGATGCTCTTGCATCACTTGGTGATCAGTAACAGTAATGCCACTCTCATTAGGACCCATGATCATTGTAGGTAGGCTCGTAATGAGACCTCCTATCCGTCAATTAATATTTTTATGCTAAAATAAACTCTGATTATGATTAACCATTAATAAATTACTTAACATGTGGGAAGGAAAATCTGCTCCTTAAGAGCAAGGGATGGCAGGAAAAGTTTTTAATGACTTATATTTACTGTTTGGTCTTGCTACCCTAAAGTCTCATCTAAAGAAACCATCATGTTGTAGCTTTTAAAAAATGGTGGAAAGATTAATAAAAACATCAAGAATGATCAAATGATAAGTTTACAAAACCAGAAATTTAACATACCAGTAGGGTTGAGCGTTAACATAAGGAAAACATCTTCACAGAAAATATTCCTTAAGGATAAGATTTCATTTATGAATAACATATCATAAACAATTTACCCAATGGTCATGGAAAAGAGAATTGAAAAATTTCAAAGTCTACTACCATCGAACTAAGGAGAGAAGGACTGGAGAAACCTATAAATGGGAAGGAAAAATAAAATAGAATCAAAATCATGAAAAATAAGTCAGAAACAAATATTCATCCACTAATTTAGTAATCATAATGCAAGCCAAGAATTAATAAAAAAGGATGATGGTATAGGGATAGCATAAAATTTAAAAGCTTACAATGTTTTATCCCCTTCATATGTATATAGTTTGATTTAGAAGTTCAACTTTGTGTAAGATGTTTAATTTAACCATTTATTATGCACTAATGAAATCAATGATAAACTAAATAAATCTAAAAACAAATAAGAGGGATGATGTTGATTCCAAAATTAAGAAGAGCCATACTAGATTTTATATGAAATGAAAAAGAAGTTTATGATGTCATTTCACTAAATGTATTCTTATTTGATAATCCTAGGAGAAAATTGTATTAATAATACAAAAAGAGAAAGAAAACAAAGTTAAGGAAAATCCCCTATCATCGTTGTCATGATGGCTCATCTCCAACTTATGTTGTTCAAATATGCAATTATTCAACTAGGAAGAATTAAAATCAAGCAAAAACTATGCTACTCCTAAATCTACCCTACACTACTCTGAAAAATAAAAAAGATAAAGTGAAGTGATATTTCTAGTGTAGCCATTCAAGTAGCTCCAATCGTGTAACAACAAAAATATCTCCAATTAGTAAAAAGAATTGGAGCATAATGAAATTGGAAATTAACAAATCATACTTATGAGGAAGGTCTTCATTGAAAAGTAAGGCAAATATGACCTTACCATTTTGTGGGAACTTTGCTCGATATGATTGCTTAAGCCAATCTCCAATCATAAACCAACAAATACTAACAATAACTATGAATTTTTTGAAATAATTTGGAGATGTAAAAGTTCCTTGGCTGTGATGTAAAAGGATATTGGTATCATCGATAGGATGCATAAGAGAATAAGAATTTTTTAAAGTCATAAATCGAAGTGTTCTATTCCCTTGATAATTCCTATCAAAACTATAAATTTTAGAATCAACAATTTGAGATGAAGTGACAAAATCAAATGATAATTTTGACCCTCATCACTTGATGCAACTATTTTTTGATTAGTATTGTGATGAGAACCAATAACTATACTTAATTGATTATCATTTTCAAACTTAAATGATTGATTATGATGAACAAAAGATTCTTGGTTAAATATAGGTGATCATAATTAGTAGAAGAGATACTTAGAGATAAATTTAAATTATTATTTACTCTCCCTACTGATAAAGAATGGGAAGGAATATCATCACTCGAGCAATATAAAATTCAGATTTCAGATTTATGTTTAGGAAGTTCTCTTTTATTGTCTAGCAAATCATCATCGTAATCATCATAATGAACTTCCTTCTCCTACAAATCATAACAAAGCTCAAACTCATCATTATGGACAAATGGATATGCAAAAGATTCATTACTATGTTAATTATTTTCAATCGAAATTTCATGAATAGGGCCTAATGGAACCTCATCAAGCTCATTGTATTGATTTACATGGTTTTCCTCTTCAGTTGAATCAGAACCAGTTAAAATAAAAGTTTGAGAATGAAGAGCTAATGAATCACTATTACATGTATGAAGACTCATAAACAAATCAGGATGGATGAAATATTGACTACCAGAATACATGTGATTGCCATAAAGTGAAAGATCTTCAATAGTATCATCAATTATAATCTGGTTAATGGATGTATTCTTCACCAGAATTATAGGAACTAGTTCAGGATCAACTTCTAAATGAGAAACATCATGAACATGGTAAATGTTTGAATCCAGGTTTTCTACTAAGTTTTCCTTTTCTAAGTTTCCTCTTGACAACCTAGATCCAAAGAAGTTTCAGTAATAGTTTCCAAATGAGATTTACAATCTAAATTGAGTTCAGATTGTTGAAAAACTAGAAGGTCAATTCTTGTTACAAGTTATTGTGAAGGGATTCACCAATTGGCACTAAATATTCCAAAACAAGACTAGTATTAACCATTAGCTCATCATCTACGTTTTTTTCATTATTTTGTTTCTTACTAAAAATAACAAGATTAAGAAACCACAAAGTTAGCTTGTGCCTAGGGTGTAAATCTTATAAATGAAACCTCCAATAAAGTACAAGAAACCTAGAAGAAAATTCTTGCAATTATTCATTTTCATGCATAGTCAAACTATAATTTCTGAACATAATGAATCATAATCATAAACTTGATGAGCATTAAAAAATATCTCAACAAATTGATTCCACGAATGAATAGATTTCAGTGGAAATGTTTTAAACCAATTTTTTATTCTCCCTTAGAAGGTCAAAGTAAACCCCGCATAACTCATCACCAGTAAAATCTCCAAAATATTTCCATTTAAACAAAAAATGAAGAAGATGTACAAAACCCCCTATTTGATAGCAATTTCTTGGCCAGGGTGGTTCAATCTAGAGAGAAAATCAACTACTAAATTTGAATTCCCTGGCCTATCAATTATAGTTATATTGAATTCCTGTAGTAAAAGTAACCACCTCGTTATCCTACCGCTAGTTAAAGTTTTATTCATTAGATATTTTATAACAAAGTGATCTATATGCACAAACATTTCATATCCTATAATGTAGTGCCTGAACTTATTAATAACAAAAACGCTAGCTAGGAACTCTTTCTTTGTTACTGTATAATTAAGCTCAAAAAATGACAAGTTTTTACAATGAAGTAGATGGAATATGATTTCTTATTTTCTTTTTGTCCCAATGTTACACCAATGTCAGCATTTGAGGCATCCAAGGAGATATGGAATCGAAGGGACCAATTAGGTACCCTCAGTACTAGTGTCTATACTAATTTATCCTTCAAATTCTCAAAAGATCATTGGCAAGCCTCGGTCCAAGTGAAATCACTATCCTTACCCAAGAACTGATAAAGGGGGGCAACTATCATAGAAAAACTCTCAATGAATCTTCAGTAGTAACTCGCATGACCCAGGAACCCGCTCACTTCCCTTTGTGTTTTTGGTATAGGAAGGTGTATAATGACATCTATCTTTGCTGGATATACCTGGATACCCTTATTAGAGATAAGATGGCCAAGGAACACCCCTCCTTTGCACATCAATCACCATTTCTTGTCACTCAAAGGAAGGTGGGCCTCTTGGAACCTATTTAGTAGTTTCTCTAAATTTTAGAGAGCTTCCTGAAAAGAATCACCAAATATTAAAAAGTCATCCATATAAACCTCTACACACTCGAGGTCAACAAAAATATCCAATGCTTCCCTTTGAAAAGTGGAAAGAGCATTATAAAGTCCAAGGGGAAGCATTCGATAGGCGAATGTTCCCCAGGGACAAGTAAAGGAAGTCTTGTCCCGATCCTTAGGTGTGATCTGTATTTGGTTATGACCATTGAAGCCATCTAAGAATGGGAAGTACTTTTTACCTGCAAGGCTATCTAGTACCTAATCAATAAAGGGAAGGGTGAAGTAATCCTAGAGAGTGGCCTTATTTAATTCTTTATAATTAATACAAATACGCCATCTCGCATATTTTTTAGGGACTACTACCAATGGAGAGACCTACCAATGGAGAGACCAACTGATGATCAGATATAGGATAGAAAAAATTGACATCTAATAGTTTTTTGAGTTCTTCTTTAACAACATCTCTTAGTGCGGGGTTCATTCTCCTTTGGGATTTTCAGATAGGTTGGACACCCTCTTGAATATAAATATGACAAGTACAAGTTTAAGGAGGGATGCCTCTCATGTCCTCATAACACCAAGCAAAGGCATTGAAGTGAGCTCACAAAATTCTCACAAGATGCTCTTGTTGGGGTGGGTACAAGTTTGAGCCAATGTATATAGATTTTCCTAGACTTACCTCAACAAGATTAGTAGCTGGCTTGTGAACATCTATGGTGGCTACCAAAATCTGTAATGATGATGATGAGGATTGGGGATCACAATTTTCCTAGAAAATTGGACTAAAAATTTGATGAAGTGATTCAAAATCCTGCATAGGGTCCGAGTTATCCATAAAATATGAGATCACACTCTCCTTAGTTGACCTGGTATACTGATGAATCATGGAAAGAGACTGAGTCTGATCATCACTACTATCATAATCCAACCACAAGGTATCACAAAGCTCCTGGATAGATCTGGCAGGTGGGTACGAGGTGACCTTCTTCCTATCATCCCCATGGGAAATATACATGTCACCATAGTGACAACCTATATAGGCATTTTCTTAGCAAGCCATGGTCATCCCAAGATCAAAGGGTGTCCTCCAATAGGTTTCTTTGGTTTTAAAATAATGAAATCTGTGGGGTACTCCCATGAATCAATTGAGACAACTACATCATCTAACACACCCTTTGTCTTGATTTTAGATCTATTAGCAAGTTCAAGCATAGTGGGGGTAGGACAGATGTGAGTCAACCGAAGCCATTCCATGGTTTGCCTAGTCATAACATTAATAACCGCTCCAAGGTATATCAACACATTGGGAATGAGGATATCACCTATCTAAAAAAAGACAACTAGGTTTCTAAGATCAATATATTTCTCAACTTGAGCATATCCTGCCATCAACTCAATTGCTCTCCTAATAAACTGGATAGTGTGGCGTTCAACTCTCTTCCTCCATGGATTTTTAAGACAGAGTTCCCTAACAATTTTGGTACATATAGGAATCTCTTTTATAGGTTGCAGTAGAGGAACCTTTATACAAAGGTTTCTCAATTCAGAATCTAGGTAATACTCAGGGGTGGGGTCAAGTGTCTCTACAGCTAGCCTCTCTGGAAAGGGAGGGTGGTTCAAAGAAAAAGGTAAGGACTCTGAGTGTATGTGAGTAGGCTGAGAAGCAACATCATTGTTTGAATGATTAGGATTTTCCTCCTCAGTTTTCTCCTCAATGATCACTGCAAGTTTTTTTTTTTTGCTTTTCTAAATTTATTACCCTTCATGATCTCAGTTGGAGATCATTGACCCCAATAGACATGGACTAATAAATAAGGAAATGGAGCGGTCCAATGGAGTGAATCATTTGTACTACTTTATTATTTGGGTTGGGTAGAGACTGTGCTGGAAACTGAGATGGCCAGAATGGTGGTGGCATAGGTTGGGTCTATTGAGGCATAACAACTGATAGTGCAGGTTGTAACATGAGATAAGGTGCATACGATGTAGGATATGATTGTGTAGGCATGGGATAAGAAAAATGAGAGTGTGGTGACTGCCCATACTAAGAATGGCGTCCATGATGCGAAGACTAAGGATAATTCATGCTTTGAAAAGAATATTGATGTGTATTGTAACTAGGAAAATCTGGTGCAGGTTCAGAAATAATACCTACACTAGGTATATAACATGTGGCCATGATTTCGTGCCCCCATAGCATGCAATGGCTCAGGTATCAAATACTCCCCTTCAAATCTTTCCTTAAATCCTGGTATGGATGGGCATTCATCAATAGGATGCTTAGCATCACATATCACATAGTTATTAACATTTTCGACATTTGTAGGATATTCACATAAGATATGTTTTTTCTACATTTTGGACAATAAATGGACAACGTTTCTTGTTCTTCTACTAATTTCTACTGAAATTTTAAAGAATTTATTTGCTTACTAACAATATTCATAATTTTAGTTTTCATATTATCCATTTTATTTTCCAAACCAATAATAATAACATCCCTAGATCCAAATATGTTGTTCCTAGAATTGCTTCTAATTATTTTACTAGATCTGGATTGATTTCATGAAAATTTCCCACACAGGTCACAGATATGATAAATAAAAATATGAGCAATATCCCCGTATCCTAACAGATTAAAATTATTCGTTGAATCATCCGAAAGCCCTCGTAGAAACAAGGTTCTAGCAATGGTCATATCATATGTATTCTTTGACCATTGAAGGATGTATAAAAATCTCAGGAAATAATCCTCCAAAGTTTCATCATCACCCTGTGAAATAGTAAAGATTTCATCTTTCATTTCTCATGTTTTAAAGTATTCCTAATATTCATTCAAGAAAACCCTCTTCATTTTCTCCCAAGAAGTAATAGTGTTTCCTCCCAAGCCCATGAACCAGCATAAAGTTGAGTCCTTAAGGGTTGCAAGGAAAAAATTTGAACTTCTAGGTATCCATTGAGTAGTCATAACTCCTACAAAGTATATCGAACTCAAAACGAAAAGAATAAGGACCCTCCTGCACCTTATCGTGAAAATGTGGAAGAACAGAAGGTGGAGTATTTTTCATTTGAATGATTGCATTAGGGTCCACAATTAGAAACCCAAAAGTGGACTACTATCTCTGTGGATGATTCTCACCAACCCCCTCACCATACACTTCTTCATGATCTGCCATCTTTTCTCCTCCAAAAAAACTGCTTCCTACAAACCGTGATGGTTGACTATGTTTCAGATTTATTTTTTCAGTCCCAATAGTCTCTTTCTTCTCTACCAATGGCTGTGATACACCTGAACTACTGTCTCCAGAATCCAGGAGAAAAATACCAGCTTGATTGGTCAGTGTCTTCTTGGAGTTCTTTCTTGCAACAGAAGGCCCACCGTGAGAAAATAAATATGATTCATCAATATTTTTTCTTCCCTTCTTGGGATTCAGACCCCTACCTCTCCTAGTCATGCATTTTAAAAGAAAATCAAATCAGAAATGAATAAAAAAATGTGAAAACCCTTTCTGGAAAAAATCAATTCAATCTCAAAAATGTACCTACAACAATCAACAAAATATCCCTCTTCAAATTCTCTGCAACATAAGCACACACCTGCTTAACAAAAATAATGCAAAACTTACCTCTATTGTAGAAAGAAAATAATAATTTACCAAAACTTCTTCGAGTGCCTCCCATGCAACGACGCCAAAATGTTGGTTGTCAAGATATCCTCAACATTTATTTGTCAAACCAGGAGATGGTATACTTTGTGTCACAACACAATCAATGCCAAGAAAGACTAGTAAACTTTGTATTAAAAAACCATATCTCCAACCAAACATTAAATCTTTCTAAGTTTTGGAATAAAAAAAGATCAAGAACCCTACTATTTTGTTCCTACACTAGCTGATTTGGAAATCTCAAGATCGCTCTGGTTACTAACCTCACCAATCATGAACCATTCAAACTGACTGAGATCATAAACAAGAAATAAATCATTCAATTAACCACAAACTCCACTCAACAAACTCCAAGATAAACCAAAGAATCACACAGGAAATCTCACTGTTGTGAGAAAAAGTTACTACTGTGTTTATGTTGCCAAGTAACAAAATATTTTCACTATGTGCTTTTGAAAGAAAAATATTATGATAAAAAAACCACGAGAATTTGAATACAAGAGACTCACTCTATCCTTAATCACATAAGAAACATCAATCTTCAGATCTCAGAGGTGACTTAAGTTTCATCTAGAAGGAACGACTCCAATCACACACAGTCGAAAGGGAATCAAGTTCAAGTAAAGGAAACAAAACATCAACCTTGCTGATCCAGGTGGATATTGGTGGCCACCTACCAAGTCCACCTGGACCCCCACCATTGTTTCTCTCATCATTTTCATTTTCCTTAATTGAAGCACAACTTACTATTTTTAGCAGTTTTTCGGGTCCTGAACTTCCGGAGCCATTTTGAGGCCCTAAATGACGTTTTTTGGGAAATCTGAGGGACAACATGGGTCCACGAACTGATGTTTCCCTTCTCAAAATGGTAGCGCTCGGATAGATATTTCTAAGGAGCTATTGTACATGTCAAACGGAGATCGTATGCCAAAGTTACGACCCCGGGAAGTTGATGTACCAATTTACCCAAATGGGGCCCACAGTTTGGCGTTTCATCTTCTAGGGTTAGGTTTTGGAATGTTAAGGGCTTTCCATTATTTCTCAACAATAAATAGGCCTTCGAACCTCATTGTAACATAGTTCAGAGGCATGTAGCCACCACACATCTCTTCTCAGAGATAAGCTACCATCGCCCTAACTGGTTTATTTCCATTACTGTTTGTAAGCATATTTCAGTATTTTACATTAATGAAATGAAGTATTATTTCCACTGCATATATGTGTTTATGGTTATCTCTATAATTTTTTGCGTTCCCGTTTAAGTCCGGATCAGTGGTATCAGAGTGGTCTGCTTTTTCTTTGTTTTTCTTTGCATGTCCCCAACGAGGTCGGGATATAAGGAGTTAGGGCTTGAACTAGTCGAACCTTTGCAAGACCAGCCTCGCAAATCCCGATGACCTCCCATGGCGGATGAGAAGAAAGATGAGGGGGCAGGAGATCCTATCAAAATCTTGCTCGAAGAAGTCCTCGAGCGACAACGGAACACGATGATGGACAGCTTTGCCCAGATCCTTCAGTGGCTACCCAAAAGCAACGCATCGGCTTTCAAAAGCTACTCTGGAAACGCCACGCCCTTTAAGATACAAGTTAATTTTGAAATCCCCATATTCGAGGGTCAGATAGACACAGATGCCATAGATAAATGGTTAAATCTGCTAGAGGGTTATTTTTCTGTTCATGAATTTTCGAGTCGAGAAAAGATTGTTTTCGCTCTTCTCAAAACAGCCCCCCACGTCAAGGACTAGTGGGAAACCTACTGCAAGCAGAAGGATGAAAATACTGGCTCACTATTTTCAGCCGCACCCACCTGGAATTCATTCTGGGATGCCATCAAGGAGCAGTACTACCCTGTCGGAAGCTATGAGGATGAATACATAAAGTGGACCACGTTGCGGCAGGGAAGGGACCAAGACGTGCCGGAGTTCACCAATATTTTCCATACCCTTCGCACAAAGTTGGGTATCAAGGATTCAGAACAACATTTGATACTCAAATACTGCGGCTGCCTGCACAAGTACATCTAGGAAGAAATAGAATTCATGAACATCTCCTCGCTCAACACAACATACCGATATGCCGTCAAGGTTGAGCAGAAGTTTAAACAAAAGAAGCGAGACTTTTGATCTATGAATCTGAAGCAAGGGAAAGGTGCCCCTAAACCACAGAAAAAAGGACAAAGCCAAGGCGGGGCAGCCCAAGACAACCCGCCAAAGCTGCAAGCAAATAACAGTGCCGCAAAGCCGAAAAAGGACACGGGAAAATGGTGTGAGTTCCATAAGAGCTCCACTCACAACCAAGTGACTATCGGGCCAAGCAGTCACTAGTGGCTGAGCTAAAGGTTTTAGAATCAGATACATGTTCCGAATCTGAGTCAGAACTCGACAAGGGGAATGACAAAGGGAAGTGGACCATTGATGTGGATCCCAACGCCACTGTTGCTACGGCCAAGATCCAGAAAAATGAAACCGAAGATCCAGAGGAGGAGGAGCGTCTCTTCCACTCCCAGATGTGGATAAAGGGCTCCCCGCTACAGTTCATTGTCGATAGCGAGAGCCAAAAGAACCTCATTTCGGCAGAGGTCGTGAAGTGGTTGGGCTTACTGACCATAGCACATCCACAACCGTACACCATC
Organism: Pinus tabuliformis; assembly: GCA_031772625.1. Taxonomy (NCBI): domain Eukaryota; kingdom Viridiplantae; phylum Streptophyta; class Pinopsida; order Pinales; family Pinaceae; genus Pinus; species Pinus tabuliformis. Next base: position 983,703,727 of record CM062815.1, read on the forward strand.
GGGTGGCTTCACCAAGGATGGGATCTTCACGTGAGCCAACAGTGTTGCCTTCCATACAACATCAAGCCCTTCATGGATGAGGTATTGTGTGACATTGCTCCCCTTGAAGTTTGTGATGTATTATTAGGACAACCATACTTGTGGAAGCGACATGATGTGTATGAATCAAGGTCTCGTGCTGTTATTATTACATTGGGAAATAAGTTGTACAGGATACCAGAGGTAGCACCGCCTACTGCCATCTCTTTGATTACTGCAAAACAATGTAGTAAGCTCATTTCCAAAACTGGGAAATTTGTTTTCCTGATGATACACCCTCAAGGAAAGAAGAAGACGGTGGCCACGGCCTCTGGACAGGGCCCCTCCGCACGACAACTACAAATGGACAAGGTCATGGAGGAGTACGAGGACATCTTCAACTCCCCCACAGGGGTTCCTCTGCACTGTGAGGTCAAGCACTCCATCGATCTGACCCCAAGTGTGCCGCTACCCAATGGACCAATTTATTGGCACTCCGTTCTGGAGAACAATGAAATCAAGAGGCAGATTTAGGAGCTGCTATAGAAAGGTCACATCTGTCCGAGTTCATCGCCTTGTGGGAGCCCGATCGTGTTGGTATAGAAGAAGGATGGGACTTGGAGACTCTGTATTGACTATTGGGTGCTGAACAAGATCACTGTTCGTAATAGGTACCTGATCCCGCAGATTGATGACCTCCTGGACCAACTAAAGGGAGAAAAATATTTCAGCAAGATCGATCTGAAGTCAGGATATCACCAGGTACCAATCGAACCCTCTAATGTGTTGAAGACTGCCTTCAAAGCCAAGGAGGGCCTTTTCAAATGGTTGGTTATGCCTTTCGGATTAACGAATGCTCCTGCAACCTTCATGAGGCTAATGGATGACATCTTGCGGCCATTCACCTACTCATTTGTAGTGGTATACTTGGATGACATTCTAATCTTCAACCAGAGTTGGGAAGAGCACCTCCACCACATCCGACAGGTTCTCCAAACACTGCGGCAACACAAGCTATGTGCCAATTTGGAGAAATGCACTTTTGGCATGACCCAGGTTCAGTATTTGGGACACATTATTGATGAACAGGGGGTGCATTTGGATCTAGCCAAGATCCAAGTCATTTGAGATTGGCCATCTCCAACCACTCTAACAGAGCTCTGCAGCGTTCTAGGTCTTGCCAACTTCTACCGCAAGTTCGTGTTGGGGTTTTCTCATATCACTTGGCCCGTGAGTCAAGTCACCAAGGGAGGAGCGAAAGAAAAATTCTTTTGGTCTGAATCTCAATAGAAGGCATTCATAGAGTTGAAAGATCACCTCTGCATGGCACCAGTGCTCACGTTACCAGATTTACAACAACCATTTGAGGTTGAGACAGATGCCTATGACTATGCTATTGGGGCAGTCCTTACTCAACACGGGCATCCAGTGGCATATCACAGTGAAAAACTTTCAGACACAATCCGAAATTATCCCACTTATGATAAAGAGATGTATTCCATTGTGCAGGCCTACCGACAATGGAAGCATTACATTTTGGGGAAGGAAATGGTCATCCACACAGACCACCGACCCCTGCAGTTCATACAAACCCAAGGGAAATTGCAGAATGATCGCCATCAGAAGTGGTCTACATACCTACAACAGTTCCATTTGAATATCAAGTATAAGAAGGTAAGCACCAATAATGTTGCAGATTGCCTCAGTCGACCACCAATCATGGCGTTAACCACCGTGCTCAAGTCTTGTGGGCACGAGACTTCTGATTGGCCACTTCTCTACAAAAGCGACCCAGAATTTGGCCACACATACCAGACACTCTTGGAGGGTTGGCATGTTCATGATATTCACCTCCAGGATGCCCTGTTATGCCACCTGGGTCACCTTTGTGTTCCTTCAAGTGAGCATGCCAAGATGATTTGGGAAGCACACTATAGTTGGCCTGTTGGGCATTTCGGGGTTGAGAAAATGGTGGCAGTACTGCAAAAGTATTTCTATTGGCCGAATCTTCAATAGGATGTCGGGAAGTACATTAGATCATGTACTGCCTGTGCCATTGCCAAACCGACCATCAAGAAGCAAGGCCTCTATACCCCGCTGCCTACCCCTAGTCGACCTTGGGAATCCATCTCCATGGATTACATGTCAGGCCTTCCTTCCACTAAGCATGGAAATGACTGTGTTTTTGTGTTCATCGACAGGTTCTCGAAGATGGCCATTATGGCGGCCTGCAAGAAGAATATCACAGCAGAGGCCATTGCTAAACTCTTCTTTGAACGAGTGTGGGTGCACTTTGGGATCCCACAGTCTATCATCTCAGATTGGGACTATCGGTTCCTCAGTACATTTTGGTCCAGTCTTTGGTCAATGCTGGACACCAAACTCACTAATTCCACAGCCTTCCATCCTCAAACTGATGGCCAGACAGAGGTTGTCAATAGGATGATTGTACACATTCTGCGCATGTACAACTCAAAGAATCCATGCACATGGGATGAGAGCCTCCCCTATGTTCAACACAACTACAACTGAGCTCTTCACAACTCGACTAGCCACAACCCTTTTCAGGTGGGCTTGGGATTCCAGCCACTATGCCCCATTGATGTGGCCATGCTACTTGCAGCTACTCATATAGATTCGGTTCATGTCCAAACCGAAATAGACAAGGCAACCAGCTTCATTGAGCACATCCAACATATTTGCCAGCAGGTCCATGACATTCTAGAGAAATCAAATGCCAAGTACAAGCAGCGACATGATCAACATTGGGTGTCACACAAGTTTCAGGTGGGCGACAAAGTCTGGTTGCATTTGCAAACGGAATGCCTTACTGAAGCCTATCGGAAACTCAGACCAATTCACTATGGTCCTTACACCATTACTAAGGCTATGGGAGACAATGCATTTGAGCTTAGCATTCCTCCATTCCTTTGCCTACACCCAATGTTCAATGTGGACCGCCTTTGGCCATAATTTCCACCATTACTAGACACATCCGACATTGCAGAACAACTCACACCCACAAAATTAAATCCAGATTACATGGAACAAGCTGCAACTAATCGGATCATGGACACATAGATCAATAACACTCGCCAATAGAATATCCAACTGTATAGAGTTGTCAAAGCAAGCCAACTCCTTCACCAGGGCAAGTGGCTCACCAGGGACCAAGTTCAGCAAAAGTTTCCTCATCTCATGGAGGAACTCAACGCAATGGGGACCATTGCTTCCTAAGGGTGGAGGAATGATCCAGGTGGATATTGGTAGCCACCTGCCAAGTCCACCTGGACTCCCACCATTGTTTCTCTCAGCATTTTCAGTTTCCTTAATTGTAGCACAACTTATTATTTTTAGCAGTTTTTCGGGTCCTGAACTTTCAGAGCCGTTTTGAGGCCCTAAACGACGTTTTTTGGAAATATGGGGGAAACATGGGTCCATGGACTGATGTTGCCCTTCCCAAAGTGGTAGTGCTCGGATAGATATTTCTAATGAGCTATTTCACGCATCAAACAAAGATCGTATGCCTAAGTTATGACCCTGGGAAGTTGATGTACCAATTTACCCAAACGGGGCCCACCGTTTGGTGTTTCATCTTCTAGGGTTAGGTTTTGGAATGTTAAGGGTTTTCCATTGTTTCTCAACAATAAATAGGCCTTCAAGCCTCATTGTAACACAGTTCAGAGGTATGTAGCCACCACACATCTCTTCTCAGAGATAAGCTACCATCGCCCTAGTTGGTTTATTTCCATTACTGTTTGCAAGCATATTTCAGTATTTTACATTAATGAAATGAAGTATTATTTCCGCTGCATATATGTGTTTATGGTTATCTCTGTAATTTTTTGCGTTCCCGTTTAAGTCCAGATCACTTGCCTTTGGAAACAATATCTTCTTCACACCGGCTAATCAAAGCATACAAATTTCTTCTTGCACACTAGTTGACAAGACATAAAAGATTTCTCCTTCTCAATAGTCAAACACACTCTCTCTTTGTCTCCTCTTTCCACCTCTCGGGTTTCTCTACAAAGCAGAGTATTCAAATAAGATTTATTACAAATCTTATTTATAAATCACACCTCTATTGTTTGATTAAACCCCAAATATAATAGGAAGGCTTCAAATGATTAGTCACATACTCTTCCTAAATAGGAAATATATTGGTCTTTGTTCCTATACCAACAATAACCCTCTAAGTTTCAACTTGTAGAGACATCTATCTTCCACGATATCACAATAATATGTGTTATCTCAAAATCAGGCCCTGGAAGGCTGCTGACCAGGAAGACTTCAAGTAACTATTTCAGACCAATCTTTTGACTAAGGTTTAGCCTCCTTAGCCTGAGAGGGCTCTCTCAAAGGATTATTGATTTTGACTATTAATAAGATGGCTAACTCTCTTGAAATAACATTAACAAATATGAAGGCTGGACAAATATTACATAAGTTTCCATTGGGCTTATGGAGTCAATCAAACCTCAATAAATAATGATATTGCTTTAACATAGAAGTCAGGGCATGTGACATTTAAATGTTCAAAATACAACTCTTATAGAACCACAGTTCATAGATGAGTACAGGAAGTCAGAGCAGCATAAGTGAATTCTGAGTGATTACTCATCTAAGCAACTGAAAAAAGACATGAAGGACAAAGTAAAATAACACATCTTGAACATGGAAATGCTGTATGAATCCTGAGAAGAAAAGCATATAACTTATATTACTGAACTCTGTTCTTTACATAAGCCAAAACAGCACTCTGTTTTTATAAAATATCCAACCCTTTGTACATCAGCTCTTCTGCTATATATAGAGCTCTTTACACAACTTAGATTCCTCTTCTAGGATGAGGAAAATTCGAATTCTACCTGACCTGACACCTAATGACACTCAAAACTAACTATTAAATGCAAATGACACCTAACTAGCAGTCCTAGAGACCTAATACAACTAGGAGTGTAACTCCTTATCATGATTCAACAACCTTATCTAAGAATTTAAAGAATTATTTGACAACTTGCAACCTCAATAAGTCGAATTTGATGAAGCCTCCCACGTGGTCATCTGACTGCTGAAGACAAACCCTAGAAATTAGGGAACATGTTTCCTTGTTTTTAGGTTTAGGATCCCTGAAAATGGCACGTGGGACAGAGCCTTTATCTCTTCATCCATGACACATTTTACGAAACTGAATGAGGTTTTTGTAGCCCATGTTGTCTAGAACAAAAAAATCTCCTGGTTTTTTAAAACATTCCTCCAGCTGTTCAGAATCTGTCCTTGAAAAACACGTGTCAAACAGGTAACTGTCCCTTGCTCTGTTCTGGCTGAAAAATAGGTCTTGGGACAGAGGTCATAACTTCTCTTAAAAAATGTATTTGGAAAAACTGAAGGAGGTTTTTGTGAACCAATCCGTGCTTAACAAAAACCTCTCTTGGTTTTTTGAAACACTTTTCCTACCGCCCAGAATAAGTCTTTGAAAAACAGGTGTAAAACAGGAGATGAAAAACTGCACCTACAACAGTTTCATAGCGCAACTTTGACCACACATTTCTCCCACCTCAGAATGGAATTGAAGAAACTGAAAGAGGTTTTTGTAATTCAACATGTTAGGAAGAAAAGCCTCTTTCATTTTGAAAAATTGAGTTCTCAGCTGCTCTGGAAAGCTTCTGGAAGTTACCTAGTAAAACAGTTTTCTCTGCTGAAACAGGCTGCTACAGGGGTTTCGCAGCGCGCTGCGAAAACACTGATTTCGTAGCGCAAGGTTTAGCATGCGTATGTATCTTCATTTCTTGAATTTTACTTTTGATTAGGGCTCAAACCTTCTCAAGTGATCTTATTTCACCTCTGCAGCAACATCCCTTTCAAAATAATCTTCTTTTTCTTTCAAGGTAGATCCTCAAAAAACAAAACTGTCACCTTCAGCAGTTTCGTAACGCGCTACGAAACTGCTGAGTTGTTTCAAAAATCATAGTTTCAACCCAAAACTTTGCTATTTGAGAAATTTTATATTAAAACATTCTTTCAAATGTTTCAAGACCCTCCAAAACTGAATGGAAATGTTTGAAAAGATTATACCAAGCATAACTACCAAAACTTTGAAGCATATCCTTACTTGAAGTGAGATTTCTTTATGGAGATCCCTTTTTTTTTTGCTTTGAAATTTTGTCAGTGATAACAATATGAAAGAAAAACAACTTTAGGTATTTTAATCATGTAAATAGTTCCATATCACAAGTACTTATATTAACAATTCATCACATAACCATAAGAGTATTGAGAACCTGGATAGACTTCTTCAGAATGAAAGAAGCAAACCAAAAAGACTCTAACATTAATCTTTTGTTTTCAACCTCTTAAATGAAAAAAATCACAACAAGAAGAACTAGTAGACAAGCATTGAATCTCTGTTTTCAAAATGATATCATATCCCACTGTAACTATTCGAAGCATTAAACAATCATTGTATCAATCTTTAAAAGAATAACATTCAACCCCAGATCTGGTCGACCACACACATAATCACAGAGCTCATTTATTCATTATTCACACTTAAAATAATGAAACCCACACTCCAATATTCATTCCAACACACACATGACTACCGCTAATCAAAGGGAAACAAACTAGGGTGGCGAGGCCCTGGCCAACTATCTCATTCCCTTACTGAGAAAAAGAAAGAACGATTAAATGTTAAAGGCACATATATAACATTACAGACACAATGAACTCAAACCTGGCATTGGAGTACTTATATTTATAAGAAAATTCAGTTCAGTACATCATTTGTTTGGTGGTCCAGTCCATAGAGAGACTTGGCGATACCAACCCAAGCTTAACAGTATAGAAAGACTAATGTCATCGCTAACCTGATGCTTCCTGTAACCTAACTTATATAGACATATAACAAATATTCATGGCCATCAAGGGCCAAGAAAAATAGAAATAGTTTGACAACAAATTACTAACAATGGGTCTTCAATATGTCTGCTTCTTGGCGTTATGATCTGCAGCTCCAGGGGTGGTTTTTGAGCTTCTTCATTTAGGTTTGAGTTATGACATGGAAATTGTCTACTGGAGAAAAGAAGTGACAATCGCGCCAAAAAAATCTCCAACAACTCATTTCATGCCCACTGTTATAGGCCACTTTGTCACATCTGATCGGTAGGCCTTCAACTGGATCAATCAACATCCTTTGATGCCTTTTTCATCATCCTTGCACAAAGCCCTAAGCATGACTCATTCTAATCCCTGATTTTCTACTTGAAAACTAGTGAAAAATTTAAGGATGGAAATTTATCTTAAAGCTTAGAAACCTCGACGAACCTTACTAGTCCCTAATATGCAAACTATAAAATGTTTGACAATATTTAAAAAAAATATTCAAATTTCCAATGATTTTGTATTAGTCTCTATAAAATTTTGGCTAATTTTAAGATAAAATAATTTTATATTATAAATTTTGGCAAATATTTTTTTAGAAAAATGGAAATTGGCCAACTTTTTTTTCGGAAAAACCATGGAAAATTATCCCACCTACGAAAATTAGCCCTTAAAATTTTCCTTGCTGAAAGCACCTTGTTTTAGTCATTTTAAGGACCAACACGCCTTGGTCTCTTACTGGCCAGCGTTGACTACCAGTTTTCCCTACTCTGCACCTGCGCTAATAACTAGTAGGTTGCTCAGTGTTGGGGGTGCACAGATTCTAGAAGTATGGGAAAACAAAAAATAATCTCGAAGCTTCCTCTCCCAGAAGCTTCTAGGATTTGTTGTAACCATTTACTTTAGATAAAAATATTGAATCCTATCCTATCCTACCATAGAGTTTTCATCCCCGAGATATGGGGGTAGATCACACATAAAAACATAAACATGTAAACGCAAACGTAAATGTAAACAACCCAGTATGGGTAGATCTCACATAAAAACGTAAACATCTCACATGAAAACATAAACATGTAAATGTAAACGTAATGTTTAAAATTTAACATTTTTAATCTAATGTTGATCCTATTTAAAAATCAATTTAATTATTAGTATGTATAAACACAATATAAATTTAAAATATAAAGAGGTTTACAGACACTCAAAAATGATGTATGGTAAATAAATAAAAATATAAATAAACTAGAGGTATGGTAAATAAATGATCCAAATTGGATCCATAAAGATTGTCAAAGAACCATGGTTGTATCAGGTCAGACAAACTTCTAAGAAATTCCAAAACAGCGATCAAAAACACCCTGAACTAGTGGCAATGGCAGCCAGTGTGGAACGACGAGGACCTCGGTCAAAGTGCGCTGACTGAGGCCCATGGAGACTGTGCAAGAGGTCAAAGTAGCCCTTGGGAGGCTTGGATCGGGAAAATAAGGAGATTTTTGATAATCGTGCATCACTGGGTGAACAAGGCCAAAATGGAGTAGCCCCGAGCACTCAGACGTGTGGGAAGCCGGAGAACTGTGGGCGAAAGGCAAAAGCACTAAAAGGACAAAAGCGGGACCAACGCTCTCGAAACCGACGGTATTGATCGAGGTGCCCTCAAATGGTAAGCGGTTTTGGATGGAAGCGGAGCAATCCCACTCAACGGTCGACGCGTGGCAAGCGGAGATGAGAGAAAACCATCGTTGATCGCACGCTATCGGTCGAGCAATTCGACCGCGCGAAACGTGCGTATGACGTTGGATCTGGGGGACCCAGATCGGACGGCTGAGATTGCGCCCGATGGAGGAAGCGGAATCGATGAAGGATTAAGCCGCATTTTAGAAGGATTTGAAGTTCATTTGACCACCATGGTGGAGGAAGAACTCATCCACGACGTAACTGAAGAAACAAACTAATGAAGCAGGCTGGCACCGTTTAGAGGAGGACGTGTAGCCACTACCTGAGCGTTGATGATGACGCCGAACAGGGAACTCCAAGCGCAGCTGCATAAGGTGAATCGACAGAAGGGAAGAGGAACCAAATAGACATGGGTTCCGAACAGAGATAGAATACACAATCAGTTAAGTTAAGCAAAGTCAGTCAGTCAGAGAACCCCGAGAGGAGGACTGAACACAGAGAGATAGAAAACAGAGAAAGAAGGTAGTAAAGCAAAGCAGAAAGAGGACAGAGGGCTGAGCTGACCAGAGGAAGCATCGAGCACTAGAGGCTTGAGAGATCTAAGCCATCCCAGAGAGGATCTGTCCGGGTTGAGCACCACATTGGGCTCTCCACTGTAGGCCAGAAGGTCATAGAGCTGGTAGGAAGAAGAAGTTTGTGTACTCAAGTGGCTTGGGGAATCCAAGAACCACCCTGCCAAGCAAACCTACTTTGGGAGAACTCACATTGAGTCCCTGTATTGTAATTCTCTGCTTAAAGACACAAAAACAAGGCCACCACTGAAAGCTGGATCAGAGATGTAGCCCTGGAGGATAGGGTGAACTCCTTACTAATTTCTTGTGTCTTTGTGTTTGCTTACTGTATTTCTCTGCTGTCTTTCCATTTAAATGTTTGTGTATTGGCAATCTGATCGACCTGTTGCTTAAATAAAACATAACACACACCAACACATGAGTCTGTTTAATAAATCTTCAACTGATGTCACTCACAAGGTGAATATCAGATCAAGTGGTATTAGAGCTCTAGGCTGTAAGGTTAGACAAGCTTGTGTTGGTTTAGCTGTGAATGCTCACTAGATCAAAGCTCAAATTAGGAGAAGGAGAGTTGGTGGAAACTAATCCTGAAATTGGGAGAGTCTATCCTCAGAAGACAATGTCAGAGGAAGGTTCTGCGGGGCCAGACCCTCAATTCATTGAAAGTTTTCTAGCTATAAAGTCTATGGTAGAAGAAATGTATAGGGACTTTAGAAAGCATAAGGTTGAAGATTCATCAGACTCTAAAAAAGATAAAGAAGAAGATGAGCCTCACTTCCATGACCACTCCAAAAGAAAGGGGAAAGAGGATAGCTTTCTCACACCTCCTAATAGCCCTGTGCATAATAAGAAAGCATCTTTGATTAAGCTAGATGTTAAATTTGATTTGACTATATATGATGGAGAGCTAAATGCTGAAAAGTTGGACAGTTGGATTAGACAAATTGATGTGTATTGCAGGGTACAGAACATAGACTCAGACAAGAGCAAGATTCAGCTAGCAAGCCTACGCCTAGGAGGCACTGCCTTGGTTTTGTGGGAAGGTAGAACCCAAGCTGATGTGAAAACACATGGTAAGATCATCTCTGTCTGGAGTGAATTTGTTGCTGCAATAAAAAAGCAGTTCTATCCATTGGCCTACATGCAACAAGCCATGATGAGTTAGCAAACTCTTCGACAGTTGAAAGGGAAAAGTGTGCAAGGGTATACTCAAGAATTCAGAAAGAGAGCATTGATGTTGGGTATCTCATTAGACTCACCAGAAACTCTTTTGAAGTACATTGGTGGTCTACACAGCTACATGAGGCATGCCATCCTCATGTTTAATCCCACTAGTATAAATGAGGTATCTGTACAAGCTACTCATCTAGAAGCTAGAGGAAAGAATGGAAATCCAAAAGTTGGGGGACCATCCCAACCCACTGTAAGCAAGAGCAAGGAGAAAAGAAAGCAGAAGTGGAAAGCAAGGAAGGCTAAAACTGCACAGAAAATCAAAGCTTCATGCACTCACTGTAAAAAGGATGGGCATGATGATGAGCATTGTTGGATTCTGCATCTAGAGCTGACACCTAAGAAGTCTGAGGGCAAGAAGAAGAAGAATACTGTAGTTATTCAGAAAGATTTGGGATCAGACTCAGGAGATGAAACAACTATAGCAACTACAGGTATAAAAGGTAAGAATTCTGAAGCATCTACTAGTAATTCTACTCAATCTGTTATTGATGAAGAAAATAAGAGAAAAAGACATGAACTTTTCCATATTTGAGTTACTTCCAAAAATCAAAAGATTGATACTTTGTTTGATAGTGGCTCACAAGTAAATCTAATTTCTGAAGCAATTGTAAAAAATTGGGATTAGCAACTACACCTCACAAGAAACCATACCCATTAGGATGGTTGAATGATAAAGCACAACTACAAGTGACTAGACAGTGAAAACTCAAGTTTTCTTTTGGGTCAGCATTTGTAGATGAGGTTGCGTTAGACATAATTCCTTTGGATATATGTGGAATTGTTTTAGGAAGTCCTTACTTGTATGATAGAAAGGCTATTTTCTATGGAGCTGAGAACAAGTATCTACTTGTCAAAGATGGAATTGAATACTTTGTAAGAGCTCATAAGCTCAAGAATAATTATACTCTCATAAATTCAGGGAAGATGAAAAGAATGATAAATTCATACAAACAATTCTTACTGATGGTTGTAAATGAAAAGAAACCTGATAAAACCAATGTATTTGAGGGCTATAATGCTGGACAACGAGATGATATAGAAAAGGTTGTTTCAGAGTATGATGTTTTATTTCAAGAACCTAAAGGTCTGCCACCCAAAAAGGAAATAGTACATGATATTATCTTGTAGCAAGATGTTCCATTGCCTAACATTGGGATGTACAAGTTTTCTGCTTTAGAGAATGCTGAAATCAAGAAGCAGGTGCAGGAGTTGCTAGAGAAAGGGTTCATCAGGCCTAGCACATCACCATGTGGATCACCAATCATTTTGGTGAGAACAAAAGATGGCTCATGGAGAATGTGCATTGATTACCGAGCACTGAATAAGATAACAATCAAAAATCATTATCCCCTTCCTCGCATAGATGATCTTTGAGATCAATTGAAGGAAGCTGTTTATTTCACCAAGCTGGATTTGCACAGTGGATACCATCAGGTCAGAGTTGCAGAGCAAGATGCATGGAAGACTACTTTCAAAACAAAGCAGGGATTGTATGAATGGTTGGTTGTGCCTTTTGGCTTTACTAATGCTCTTGCTACTTTCATGAGATTAATGAATGATGTACTCAAACCTTTTCTTGATGATTTTGTTATTGTGTATCTGGATGACATTCTGATTTTTAGTAAAACGTGGGAAGAACATTTAAAGCATGTTAAGCAGACATTAGATGTTTTGAAAAGAGAAAAAATTTATGTTAAACTCTCAAAATGTGAATTTGGCAAAACATCTCTAAACTACTTGGGTCATATAGTAGGGGGAGGTGAATTGAGAATAGATCCCTCTAAAGTGGCAGCCATTGTGAACTGGCCTAAACCTAGGTCTGCTACAGAAGTGAGAAGCTTCTTAGGAGCAGCACAATATTGGAGGAAGTTCATTTCTAACTTCTCCTCAATTGCAACTCCCTTACATGCTTTAACAGAATTGAATAAGGTGTTTCAGTGGAGAGGCAAACATCAGAAAGCCTTCGACACCTTGAAAGAAAAGATTAGTACAACACCTGTACTAGCACTACCAGATCTACAAAGACCATTTGAGATCCAAACTGATGCCAGTGACTATGCCATGGGAGCAGTGTTGACACAACACGATAAACCCATATGTTATCATTCTGAGACTTTTAATCATGCAGTAGTTAATTGTCCTACATATGATAAAGAATTGTATGCATTAGTTCATAGTGTGAAAAAGTGGAAACATTACTTAATGGGCAAAGAGACAGTAATACATACTGATCATCAACCACTTCAATATCTACACTCCCAAACTAAGTTGCAGCAATCAAGACATTATAGATGGATGGGGTTTCTACAACAGTTTCATTTAGTCATCATATATAAAAAGGGAATACATAACAAGGTTGCAGACATGTGATCTAGACCCATTATAAATGCATCTAGCATACTTAAGCATAATTCTATGCTACATGAAAGCTACATAGAACAATATGCTCAGGATATGGATTTTAAAGATGTATATGCAACTTTGAGTCAAGGCAAAAGAGTAGAAGAACTGGATTATCATGTAAAGGACCAACTCTTATATCATTGTGGGAAACTCTGCATTCCACAAAATGAGAGAGTAAAGATAATTAGGGAAGCACACACTTCTCTGATATCAGGTCACTTTGGGGTAAGTAAAACAATTGCACAGCTGCAAAGATTATGTTATTGGCTGAAAATGAATGAGACAGTTTCTAGATATGTAAGAGGGTGTGCCATGTGTGCTAAAAGAAAGCCTAGCAACAGAAAACTAGGCTTGTACACTCCATTGCCAGTTCCTTCTCACCCTTGGGAAAGTTTTTCCATGGATTTTGTTGGAGTGCTGCCTAAATCTAGGAAAGGTCATGATTATCTATATGTTGTTGTGGATAGCTTCAACAAAATGTGTATTTTGATACCTTATAGTAAATAGATCACAGCTGAACAAACTGCAAAATTGTTCTTTGAACATGTATGGGTTCATTTTGGATTACCCACTTCCATTGTATCTGATCGAGACACCTGATTTGTGGGGAAGTTTTGGTCGAGTCTGTGGGAAATGATGGACACTAAACTGAAGAAAAGCACAACTTTTCATCCACAAACAGATGGCTGGATAGAAGTAGTAAACAAGACAGTGATCCAGTTACTGAGAGGATATTGTAGAAAACATCCTAAACTTTGGGATGAACACTTGTGTTATGTGCAACATGCTTATAACCGAGCAAAACACTCTTCTACATAGAGATCTCCTTTTGAGACCTGTTTTGGTTTCACACTAAGGTCTCCTTTGGATTTTGTCTTTGGTAAAGATACCATGGTTGATGGACGTAGTGATGTGGACAAGGCAACTAGGTTCATTGAGCAGATCTAAGGGATCCATCAGGCAGTACAGGAATAGCTGGAAAAGAGCCAGGCCAAGTACAAGGTTAGGAATGACAAGCATCAGATGGAGCATAGTTTTCAAGTTGGAGACCAAGTCTAGCTGTATATCAGCAAGGACAGGATGCAAGGTGAAGGTAAAAAGCTAAAGCCTATTAGGTATGGACCTTTTAAGATACTTGAGAAGATTGATGAAAATGCTTTTCACTGAGAAGATTGGTGAAAATTCTTTTCACCTTGATTTACCAGCGTACATGCACATCTACTCACTCGTAAATGCAGATTGCTTGAAATTGTTTGAACCTTCAATGATTGAGGACCTTGAAGAGCAGAGTCAACTACCTTCTATTGATGACCTGCTACCGGAATATCTTAATGAGTCGTAGGAAGACACAGTGCTGGATAGGAAGGTGAGGACAATGCGCAGGGGATATGTGGAGTACCTCAGGATTGGGCTCAAAGGTTCAAAGCCGAGCAGTGCAAAGTGGATTGAGATTGGACAAGTGAGAAAACAATACCCTCACTTAGTCGATGCTTGAAAACCAACTTTTGGTGGTCCAAAAGCTTTTTCAGTGGGAAGGACGTGATCTGAATTGGATCCATAAAGACTGTCAAAGAACCATGACTGTATTAGGTCAAACAAACTTCTAAGAAATTCCAAAACAGTGAAAAAAAACACCCTAAACCAATGGCAATGGCAGCTAGCATGGAACGATGAGGACCTCGGTCAAAGCGCATTGACCGAGACCCATGTAGACTACGCGGGAGGTCAAAGTAGCCCTTGGGAGGCCCGGACCGAGAAAATAAGGATGTTTTTGATAATCGCGCATCGTTGGGCCAACAGGGCCAAAATGGAGTAGCCTCGAGCACTCGGACGCGTGGGAAGCCGGAGAACCATGGGCGAAAGGCAAAAGTGCTAAAAGGACAAAGGCGGGACCCTCGCTCTAGAAACCGACGATATTGATCGAGGTGCCCTCAAACGCTAAGTGGTTTTGGATGGCAGCGGAGTGATCCCACTCAACGGTCGACGCGTGGCAAGCGGAGGTGAGAGAAAACCGCCGTTGATCGCGCGCTATCGGTCGAGCAAGTCAACCACGTGAAACGTGCGTATGATGTTGGATCTGGGGGACCCAGTTCGGATGGCTGAGATCGCGTCCGATGGAGGATGTAGAATCGACGAAGGATTAAGCCTCGTTTTAGAATAATTTGAAGTCTGTTTGACCAGCACGGTGGAGGAAGAACTCATCCACGACTTAACTGAAGAAATGAACCAACGAAGTAAGCTGGCGCCGTTTAGAGGAGGACATGTAGCCACTCCGTGAGCGCTGACGATGACGCCGAACACGGAACTCCAAGTGTAGCTGCAGAAGGTGAATCGACAAAGGGCAAGAGGAACTGAAAAAACATGGGTTCGAATGGCTAAAAGCCATGAACAAAGACAGAATATACAGTCAGTTAAGTCAAGTGAAGTCATTCAGTCAGAGAACCTCAAGAGGAGGAATGAACAAAAAGAGACAGAAAACAGAGAAAGAAGGCAGTAAAGAAAAGTAGAAAGAGGACAGAGGGCCGAACTGACCAGAGGTAGCATCGAGCACCAGAGGCTTGAGAGATGCGAGCCATCCCAGAGAGGATCTGTCTGGGCTGAGCACCACATTGGGCTCTCCACTGTAGACCAGAAGGTCATGGAGCTGGTACGAAGAAGAAGTTTGTGTACTCAAGTGGCTTGGGGAATCCAAGAACCACCTTGCCAAGAAAACCTACTTCGGGAGAACTCACATTGAGTCCCTGTATTGTAATTCTCTGCTTAAAGACATAATAAAACAAGGCCACCACTGAAAGCTGGACCGAAGATGTAGCCCTGGAGGATAGGGTGAAATCCTTATTAATTTCTTGTGTCTTTGTGTTTGCTTACTGTATTTCTCTGCTGTCTTTCCATTTAAATGTTTGTGTATTGGCAATCTGATCGATCCGTTGCTTAAATAACATAGAACACACACTAGCACATGAGTTTGTAATACCTTTGTTTAATAAATCTTCAACTGATGTCACTCATAGGGTGAATATCAGATTGATAAATAAAAATATAAATAAACTAGAGGTATGGTAAATAAATAAAACCCCCTTTTATATTTATTCCATAAACCTCTTTATATTTAAGAAAACTCAAAAAATATGTTTTATTTAGGTGAAGCCTATGGGCCAAATACCATGGGACAAATAATTATTAATACCATGGGCCAAATACGACATTTAGGAAAAATGTATGGTAAATAAATAAATATAAAAGAGGTACAAAGAGGTATGATAAATAAATACAAATATATCAAATAGGATTAAAAATCAACATCTAATTATATACCAAGCCTATGGGCCAAATACCATGGTAAATAAAAGAGATATGATAAATAAATAAAAATATAAATAAATTAGAGGCATGGTAAATAAATAAAACCTCTTTTTATATTTACTCCATAAACCTCTTTATACTTACTAACACTCAAAAAATAGGTTTTATTTAGGTGACCCTTATGGGCCAAATACCATGGGCCAAATTATTATTAATACCATACAAAAAAAACATTATTAACCCTAATATTAATAATAATAATATTATTATTAAATCTAATATTCATATTAATATATTATAATATTAATATTATTAAATTTAATAACTTTGGATTAATACAAAATTAAATGTGTTATATTATAATATATAGTAATATATCATGATATATATTAACCCTAGATATATATGGGAGGGAAGAACAAAGACATAGAGTGATAGAGGTGGAGAGATAGTGGGAGTGACAAGGGAGATATGGAGATAAACTTAAGGATAGGGGAGAGGAGGAATGAAGAGAGAGAGAGAGAGGAAGATGAGTGAGAGATGTAGAGAAGGGTAAGAGAGGGAGAGGGAGACACAAATATGGAGGGGGAGAAAAGGAGAGAGGAGAGAGGGAAGAATATAGTAATAGAGTTGGAGAGAGAGAGAGAGAAAGAGAGAGAGAGAGAGAAAGGGAGGGAAAGAGAGATGGATTTGGAGGGGGAGAGAGAGAGGTAAGAATTAAAAAATAGAGAGAGAAAGGTGGAGAGAGAGAGGGAGTGGTAAGAAAAATGGAGAGAGAGGGAGAGAGGACAACAAGAGGGAAGGGAGATAGAAGTAGGGGAGAGGGAGAGAAGGGGAAGAGAGAGGGGGAGGGAGAGGAGGAGGCAGGGATAGATATGTAGAAAATCCTGTAGATTCATAAGCTAATGTAATTTTCTAAAGAAAGAGACAAGAATCTACTTATACTCTTTATAGTGGGAGCCCATAAACATCAAGCAAAAAATAATCGATAGAGGAAGAGAATCAAAGGCACATAAAAAAATAAATAATCGGGAAAGCCACAACTCAAAACCCCACTATCTGTTTTGTATTAATCCAGAAAGTCAAGATGAAATTACAATGCTTGTTCTCTCTAGAACGATCCCAACACTCAACAAATTCAATCTCCAACTCATAAGCAAGCTCAAGGCCAACGCTTAGCCTCTTCACAAGCTCTCCAAGTCTCTATTCCAATGCATAATTCCTATGGAGGGTAGCTTGTATTTAAAGGGAAATAAAGACTCTAAAAATTGCACAGTCCCTCAAGGATCAGTTCCTGGATGCATGCACTATAAATGCAACTCAGAAAAATCTAAAACAAATAGCACACTATCCCTGCACTCTAGTCTCAACTGGGTCTTTCTCAGAATCAACATGCATGAATTTTGATGATTAAATATTCAGTTAACTAGAGTAGCACTGGTGGAGTTCATTAGTGACACCAATGACTGTTAACTCAATATTAGTTCTCTCAATTAGTTTGAGAACTAATTTAACTGAATTGACTCATGAAACTGAGTCTTCTATTTCACAACTCACAATTAACTCACACTGGACTTCTACAAAGTAGGGATAACATACACATGACGAAATCAATACTTCCAACTTGAATTTCCTAAGTTAAGTAAGTTTAATAAACTTAATTAACTAAGTTTACAGTGGAAGCCCATAAACATCTAGATAACAATAATCAATAGAGAAAGAGAATCAAAGGCACATAAAAAAATAAATATTTGGGAAAGCCATAACTCAAAACCCTACTATCTATTTTCTATTAATCCGGAAAATCAAGATGAAATTACAATGCTTGTTCTCTCTAGAACAATCCCAACACTCAAAAAATTCAATCTCTAACTCATAAGCAAGCTCAAGGCCAAATCTTAGCCTCTTCACAAGCTCTCCAATTCTCTATTCCAATGCGTAATTCCTATGGAGGATAGCTTGTATTTAAATTGAAATAAAGCCTCTAAAAAATATGCAATCCCTCAAGGATTAGTTCCTGAATGAATGCACTCTCAATGCAAACTTAAAAAAATCTAAAACAAATAGCACACTGTCCCTGCACTCAAGTAGCAACTTGGTCTTTCTCAGAATCAACATGCATGAGTTTTTGATGAGTAAATAGTCAGTTAACTAGAGTAGCACTGGTGGAGTTCATTAGTGACACCACTGACTGCTAACTCACAATTAGTTCTCTCAATCAGTTTGAGAACTAATTTAATTGAATTGACTCATGAAACTGAGTCTTCTATTTTACAACTCACAAATAACTCACACTGGACTCCTACAAAGTAGGGAGAACATACACATGATGACATAAATACTTCTAACTTGAATTTGCTAAGTTAAGTAAGTTTAATAAACTTAATTAACTAATTTTAAGTTGCTATGAGAATAGAATTCGAATATAATTCATAGTTTAATTCAAGGACAAATTAAGTTGGAATTTCTTGTTGCCATTTCTCAATACTCTCCCTTAACAAGAAAGGGATTATCAACTACCCCGATCCTGTCTCTATGAAACTCGAATTTACATCTTGACAATACCTTTGTCAAGATGTCAACATCTTGCTCTTCTATGGGAATGTAATGTAATAACATGATCCACCTTGATACACAAACTCTGAGATGATGATACCATATATCAATATGCTTGGATTAATCATGAAAGACTAGATTTTCACAGAGTTTGATACAACTCTAATTATCACAATAAATCATTGTCGGATCCATCTGTTGAGTAAACAAACCAACCAGGATCTTCCTCATCCAGATAGCCTCACATTTTTCCTGACTTGCAGCCATGTAATCTGCCTCTACCAAATTGAATGCAACCAATCTCCGTTTCCTTCTGTACCAAGAAACTATAGCTGACCCAATACTAAAGATCCCTCCTGATGTGTTATTCCTGTCGCATGGAATCCCTTCCCAATCCGAATCAGTGAAGCCTTGGAGCATCACTCCCTCTATCCATTTGTACCATAACCCAAACTGAGTAGTGCCTTTGATGTATCTCAATACTTGTTTTTCCACCTTCCAATAAAACTTGGTAGGCCTAATCATCGCTTGACTAGGCTGGTTAACTGCATAGCACATATATGGTCATGTGTTCACCAAGTACAAGAGTGAATCCACAACTTGCCTAAAAACAATAGCTTCCACTACTTCCCTGATGTAGCATCCTCCTTCCTCCAGTTACTAGCTAGAGGAGTCTCCATGGGTTTACTGCTCTCCATGTAGAATTTCCTGAGTATCTCGTTGGCATACTTACCCTAAGATACAAACAGCTCCCCATCTTCCTGCCATACCTTGATGCCAAGAAAGTAATGCATTAGCCCCATGTCCTTCATCTCAAACTCTCTTGCAAGGTCCTCCTTGCAATATTTGATGAGCTTCTCATCACCCATCAGTATAAGAACATCTACATAAAGTACAATGATCAACAACTTACCTTCCACCAGTATGTGATACATGTTCGCATCCGCTTCACTCTTCATGAAGCCCAACCCAGTGAAGTAGTTGTGTATCCTGGTGTACCAAGCATGGGGTGCTTGCTTCAACCCATACAATGCTCTCTTGAGTCAGCACACATGTGACCCACGATCCAAGGTTTCAAAACCTTCGAGCTACTCTATGTACACCTCTTCCTCAATCATGCCATTGAGGAAGGTAGTATTTGCATCCATCTGATGGATCTTCCAACCCATCTGTGCTAATAGTGCAAAAATAGATTTGATTGATGAGTACCTTGCAACAGGAGCAAAGGTCTCATCATAATCAATCCCCTATACCTGTGAAAACCCACGGGCCACAAATATGGCCTTATGCTTCTCCACACTACCATATGCATCTTGATTTACCTTGTAAAGCCAACAGGAGCTCACAACTGAGTTGTCCTCTAGTCTTGCGACCACATCCCAAACACTGTTTCGAACTATGGAGTCATACTCCTCCACCATCGCATCAACCCAAACCAGTTGCTGCACTGCTTCCTGAAAGGAAGATGGTGTTGGATTAGTGGGTCCTGACCTAGGTTCAGAGTTAATTGTACCAAACAAAACCCTACACTACTGGCCCTTTAGGCATCAACCCGTGTAGTGCAGGCTGAAGTTTCTTCTAAAGTAGTATGGGGGGATGCTGGAACCAAGTTTCCGCATCCAGAGATCAGTGTGATGTCTTTTATTGCCCTAGATCTGCCTTTGGGTAGATCTATAAGCCCCTAAGGCTTGTTACCGCAACTTCACTTAAATGGCCCTTAGACCTTCGCGAAGGTCTACGATAAGGTTTTGTGGACCCTTAATAGATGAATCTCCCACTTATGCGCACCATAAAACAACCTTAGATCTAAGTTCACACAAATCTACTTACGTATTCAATAAACATAAGAGAATGTATTATAAGCCTTGTGTAAATAGTTGACATACATTGCGTACAGTTAGCAAGACTTATCCAATAGAGTCGTGCATTAATACATCAATATTTCATAAAGACATTTATTCTATCACAACACATATCACAAGCATTAATAACAGAAGTAAACAAATAAACACATGAATTTCTCCAACAGTCTTCTTTATTGATATTCAATATAATGTTATAGACTCAGGATTGTCTTGTGCACTCAGCTGCAGGGGTTCGCGCACTCAACTGTGGAATCTACTCTATGCCTCCACGCACTCAGTTGTGGAGCCTTTTCCCTTCTACCTATCCACTACTACTTGACCCTTTCCTTAGACATAGACATAAGCATCTGTCTCTATCTCTCTATTTTTGCCTTAGACTCTTTAAGACACACCTATTTATAGATTTTTACATACAATCCCATGGTTCGTGGACCTTGGATGGATCTCAAAACTGACTCAAATTTTCATAACCAAGGGGCTAAAACCCATTTTGACTTCTAACTATCTACATGCTCTGCATCCACAAATTGTGGAGAATTTACATCTTTCTACCAACATTTACATCAAAACTTGGGTTTTTAACCCCAGAACTGACCCAAGGGACCCCATCCCAACATGCCTAAACAAAAATGTCGTGACTCATCCTTGAGTCACTCGGATGGTGCGGTGTTCTTACTGTGAAGATCCCCCAGCTCCACCTGCACAACTGCTACCTCAACAACACTCTGCGTAGCTGCCTGCTTAACTTCTTCGACGAGATGCTCTGTAGTTGGTCCTTCCGTGGCCAGCTTGATATTTTGTTGCATTTGCTGCAAGCCCGTCAGCTTCTCCTGAATGTTGGTTGATACTTAGTAAGCTTCTTCTAACCAAGGTCCCAACCTAGCCTTAAGTACTGCCTCCTCCTCGGGCTCATCCTCATCCCTGATATCCTCTGCGCTCCCCCAGTGCCCTGATCTGGAGGCCGAGTTTCTGCTTGGATTCTATAAGTAGGCATTCTTTCCATCATCAACTCATAGCTACGATAGTGGCGCTCATCATGGCCCACTAATTTACAGAAATCGCAGAACAATTGTTGTGGTGTTTGAACAAACTTTTGCAACAAATAATAATTATTTGTTACGTGTTTTCCAACCAACTGACAAATAGCGCACCATAGTGTGGGGCCCACATTTGGTCTTGTTGGAGCTTCCTGCCTCAGGGGAATCGGTTCCCCTCCTGTAATATAATTTGCGAAGACAGGGAAATGGTCTTTATCATGTCTCTGGCTCTTACACTAAAGGCACCAGACTTCCTCGTGCACCTCTAATCTAACCTCTTTCTCTTTTTTGAAGCTCTACAATTCCAAGCAGAGGTTCTACAAGTGTGAGTGAATCTACTGGACTCCCTACAAATTCGCATCTTGAATAGGTGTCTCATGCAATCTCACCATGATTTCCAAGGCTTTTGCCTGAGTTCCTATCTTCTGCTATGAAAGGGTAATCCTTAGGTGGGGCAGAAGCGAGGCTATAAACCATTCGCAGTGCTGACCATATGTGAGCTACATATTAGCTTCACGGATCACACATTTCATCCTTTGATCTAACTCCCAAGGCGTCTCACCAGTCCTCATCATGATTTCTTTAAATCCAATGACTGACTGCGAGTCAGAATTAGGATTACTAAACTCCTTGTTTAAAGCATCCTTAGTATCTGCTAGCATTGCTATAGGATGATCAACACAATACTTAATATACCATGTCAGTGCACAATCCTGCAGAGCAGTAACTAAGTGTGCCTTCTTTATGTTGTCATCAGTGATCTGCTACCCAGTCCACACAGCATTCACAACAAACTAGAATTGATCTATATCTTCACTCCCTATACCTTTGAAAATTGGCAACTTTATTGAATTTGACAAGTAGAACGATGATGGTGGTGGCGGTGGTGTGGGCAAAGGTGTATGTTGTGGAGGTGAAGATGGAGGTGGAGTGGATGGATGATGTATCCATGGAAAACCTTGTCTTATTAGCTAGACCGCACTTTGCGGTGAGGCTTGTGTCATTCCCTCATTGCCACTCGAAGGAGATCCAATCAACGGGCTATATTCAGGGCCTGCTTTCTCTCAATTTCTAAAGATTCGTCCACTTCGCATAGATCCGAACATCAAGGCAATGACATAAACCATTTCTCACACAAGAGCATCTTAATCTAGGTATTCAAAGATCTCAGATACTTACCTCGCGGTCCCTTGAAGAAGCATCGCTCTGCTTCGCTGTAGCTGAATGAGGTATCAACCGTGAACTCTGTAGCAAATCCTCCTATAATTCGATCAAGCCAGTGGTCAATAATGTGTGTGATCTTGTCTTCAGTGTTGAAAATAGCAACAAGAAATGCTAAATATAGAAGTGCTAAAAATAGAATTGCTATAAATAGCATTTCGGAATACATTCCAATTTTAGTTAGTCCCTAAACTAAAATTGAGAATTAAAATTCGAATTTGATCTTAGCAGTTGTTTGAAAAATAGTTAATTAATTCATCTTGAGTTAATTAGTTGGAGAAAATCAAACATGAAGTATATGTGAAGACATGCAATGGTTTTCCCTTTGATTGAGGAAGTTATCCCTTAATTAAGGAGATCAAGATGAGTTGTACTTTGAGTTGTAATTAGTTAGCTTAGTTAATTGAGTTAAGTCCAGTTAGATTAGTTCCAACAGTTTTTGGAACTGATTGTGAGTTCAGTTAGTTAATGCATGCACGCATGTAACTAGTGTACTTTAGATAACTGAATATTATCTCATAAATAACTCATGATTGTCAGTTTAGTCAGATAACCAGTTGAGATCAGAGGATGGAACAATGTACTATCAGTTGTAGGAATATTCCATTGAGGATATCTCTTGCATGCAGAAGGAATTCATTCCTTGAGGATTGCGCAGTTATTTCTGATTTTGGTGAGTTGTGCGAGAGGTGAATTCACACAGGTGTTAGCCAGAGGACCTAGGAGAAACTGCAAAAGGAAATAGGAGGCTTGGAGGACTGAGGGAAGGCATATGTTGTGTCTATTCTGTCTATGAGCAGTATTGAGGGATTGTACTGAGAGATGGATAGCTTGTGAGCTAAAGATTTGTGTAATCTAGAGATATTTCCACTTGTATGATAATACAGATATCAGGGTTTTTAGCTAAGACTTTCCCCAGAGTATTCTTCTGTGTTCATGTGTGATTGATTTCTCATTCTCTATTATATGTGTTCTATTTGATCTTACTCAAAATCGATTAATCTTCCGCAAGTTTGTTTGTAGAAGTAGATCAAGTATTTTGCTTTAGTATATTGCATTATCAGGTGATCTACAATGGGAAATTCTACATGGTATCAGAGAAAAGGTGATCAAAGCGGAGAACAATATATAAAGAAGGGAGAAGTTCGAAGTTTGAAGTTCCTAATTATAGAAATCAAATTCTTATCGCATCTCAAATTTCACAAATGGCGTTCAACGGTTTGAGACTCGAGTATGCCCTGGATGGAAACTCGAATTATATAGCCTGGAAGGATCGCATGGAAGTGGTATTAGAGGACAACGGTTTGAAGGACTTCATTGATCAAGAAGTCCCCAAGCCAGCAACAGATAATGCCCAAGGATTGGTGGAATGGAAGAAATGTGTGGCTAGAGCAAGGAGGATTCTTCTGGAGGGAGTTCGAGACCACATTTTCTCGAGTCTCCATGGGAAGGAGACACCATTTTCAATGTGGAAAACATTGAAGGATCTATATTAGAATAGTAGCGATCAAAGGAAGCTGGCACTGAAAGACAAGCTTTGGAAAATCAAGTGTGAAAAGAGCGACACGATCTCTATGTATCTGAACAAGCTCACCACCTGTAGGGATGAGCTTGGAAGTGTAGGAATCATGATAGCCGATGATGACATGGTGAGTCTTGCTCTCCTCGGTCTTCCTAAGAGCTAGAATAACTACCAAGACTCAGTAAATGGAAGAGAGAAACTGCTAGATTGGGAACAACTGTGGTTAGATCTAATGCAGGAGGAGATAAGGAGAAGCACCAAAGATGGATCTTCATCAAAGCATGATGATGAAGAAAATCTAGCCGTAGCGAGTAAGGCGAGGAAAGGGAAAGGGAAGGCTTCCCATTCCAAATCGAGTTCTTCCCATGGTGGGAAGAATATTGACAAATCGAAAGTGCAATGCTTTCATTGTCATGAGGTGGGCCATTATGCTACGAATTGTCCACAGAAGAAATCCAAGAAGGGATCCTCGAAATGATCAGATGGTGAGGCACTGACCTCACAGTTTGAATTGGATTTCACCCTCATTGCATGCATGGTTTCATCGATGGTGGGTTGTGTTTGGTACCTAGACAGTGGAGCCTCATTCCACATGACCGGCGATAAGCGTTTATTTAGTACCTTGGAGGAGAAGGACCTCCAGATGTGCATAGAGATGGGTGATGATGGAAAGTACCGTGTTTCAGGTGAAGGCACAGTTGTGTTTCAGAGGGAGCATGGAGCTCCTATCACCCTGACTGATGTAAAGTATGTGCCTAGACTAAAGAAGGACTTGGTGTCTGCTGTTATGTTGGAAGACAAAGGCTATGATGTAGTATTTAGTAAAGGAAAGGCATTCCTGAGGCACATCGGCACTGGACAGACCAGGAGGATTTGGATTCGAGTAAGAATCTCTACAAGCTAGAGGTAGATGACTGTGCTACATTGAGTTCCAAAGCAGAGTTGGTGCAAAGCCAAGATATTGGCGAGCTATGGCATAGAAGATTGGGCCACTTGCACGATGGGGCCTTGAAGATCATGCAACATATTTCTACTAGACTTCCCAAGGGTAAACTGGAGCAATTGGGTACATGCAAAGGTTTTACCTTGGCTAAGTATGCAAAATCTTCCTTTCAAGATCGAGACAGTCGAGCTGGAGCAATCCTGGAGTGAGTTCATACAGATGTGTGTGGACCATTCTTGATAGCCTCCACCACTGAACAAAGGTACTATGTTATTATTATTAATGATTTTTCTCATAGATGTTGGATCTACTTCATGCAGAGGAAGGCTCAAACCTTCTCAAGGTTTTGGGAGTTCAAAGCCTTGGTTGAGAAAGAAACTGGAAAGAAAATAAGGGCCTTGTGAAGCGACAATGGTGGAGAGTATGTCTATGAACAGTTTAAGGACTTCTGTGCAGCAGAAGGAATTAAACGGGAGTTGATGGAACCCCATAACCCATATCAGAATGGGGTGGCCGAAAGGAAGAACAGAACGATTGTGGGAGTAGCTTGGGTGATGTTGCATGACCAAGGCCTACCACTTCATTTGTGGGCCGAGGCATGCAATACAATAGTATACTTGTAGAATAGAAGCCTGCATCATATATTGGGGATGAAGACACCAGTGGAGGCCTTCTCTGGGAAGAGACCAGATGTGAGTCACTTTAGGATCTTTGGATCATTGGTTTGTTTCCATGTGAGCAAAGATGCTCAAAAGAAGTTAAAGCCAATAGCTGAGTTGGGGATACTTGTGGGGTACACTGATACACCCCACAATTATCGGGTGTTATTGCCTACCAATCAGAGGATAGTTGTACACAGAGATCTGAAGTTCGACGAGTAGAAGGCCATGTGAGTTTCCCTTGAGAGGGAGCTCAAGTTGCATGCAGAGGAGGAACTTTTGGTTCCTAAGGAGGAGGAGCCTCAGACTGATGCAAAGCAGTCGCATGCAGAGGATCCAGGACTGGAGACATCCACTCATGCAGAGTCTTCCAGAGAAGGGTGGAAACACTCAATGGAAGCTGATAGATTGGTGATGGATGCGAGAGAGAATGTGGGATAGCCATCCTCTTAGCGCAGACAGAGGGGATCACCTGAGCGGTACACTGGTTACATGGCCCTTGTTGGGGAGTGTGTAGAGACAGAACCATCTTCATTTGAGGAAGCAGTGCAACAGCCAGTCTGGGTTGATGATATGGTGGAGGAATACAACTCCATAGTTCATAATAGTGTTTGGGATGTTGTCCCAAGACCGGAGGACAAGTCAGTGGTGAATTCCCGATGGCTTTACAAGGTAAAGCAAGTAGCTGATGGCAGTGTGGAGAAACATAAGGCAAGATTTGTTGCTCGTGGTTTCTCACAGGTCGAGGGGATTGACTATGACGAGACTTTTGCTCCTATAGCAAGGTACTCATCTATCAAATCGATATTGGCACTATAAAGATAGATGGGTTGGAAGATCCATCAAATGGATGTGAAGACTGCGTTCCTCAATGGCAAGATTGAGGAAGAGGAGTACATAGAATAGTCGAAAGGATTTGAGACCTTCGATTGTGACTTGCATGTGTGCCGACTCAAGAGAGCTTTTTACAGGCTGAAGCAAGCACCTCGTGCTTGGTACACCGGGATCAACAACTAATTCACCAGGTTGGGCTTCATAAAGAGTGAAGCGAATGCAAACCTTTACCACATCATGGTAGAAGGTAAGCCATTGATCATTGTTCTTTATGTTGATGATATGATATTGATAGGTGATGATCAGTTGATCAAGTCTTGCAAGGAGGACCTTGCAAGAGAGTTTGAGATGAAAGACATGGGTATTATGCACTACTTTCTAGGCATGGAAGTGTGGCAGAAGGATGGGGAAGTATTTGTGTCTCAAGGCAAGTATGCCAATGAGATACTCAGGAGATTCCACATGGAGAAGCGCAAGCCCATGCGGACTCCTCTAGCAGGTAACTGGAGGCAGGAGGATGCTACTTCAAGTGAGGTAGTAGCTACTACTGTTTATTGGCAGCTTGTGGGTTCATTGATGTATCTAGTGAACACATGACCAGATTTGTGCTTTGAGGTGAACCAGTTGAGTCAAGCTATGGTTCAACCTACCAAGCTGTTTTGGAAGGCAGCGAAGCATGTGTTGAGATACCTTAGAGGTACATCTCAGTATGGATTATGGTATAGACAAATAGAGGGAGTGAAGCTTCAAGGCTTCACAGATGCAAATTGGGAAGGGAATTTCTTGGTATAGCAGGAAACAAAGGTCAGTTGCTCTTAGCTCAGCAGAGTCTATATACATGGCTGCCAGTCAGGCATCATGTGAGGCCATTTGGATGTGGAAAATTCTAGTTGGATTGTTTGGTCAGAGGATGGATCCAAGTGTGATAATCAGAGTTGTATCAAACGCTCTAGGAATCCAGTATTTCATGATAGGTCCAAGCACATCGATATCTGGTATCATCATCTTTGAGACTGTGTGGTGAAGAGGATCATGTTGTTGTTGTATGTTTCGACCGAGGAAAAGGATGTAGATATTTTGACTAAGGCATTGCCAAAATGCAAATTCTAGTTCCACAAAGATAGGATTGGGGTGACAGATAATCCCTTTCTTGTTGAGAGGGAGTGTTGAAAATAGAAACAAGAAATTCTAAATATGGAAGTGCTAAAAATAACATTTCTATAAATAGAATTTCGGGATACATTCCAATTTTAGTTAGTCCCTGAACTAAAATTAAGAATTAAAATTCGAATTTGACCTTAGCAGTAGTTTGAAAAATAATTAATTAATTCATCTTGAGTTACTTAGTTGGAGAAAATCAAACATGAAGTCTATGTGAAGACATGCAACAATTTTCCCTTTGATTGAGGAAATTATCCCTTAATTAAGGAGATTAGGATGAGTTGTACTTTAAGTTGTAATTAGTTACCTCAGTTAACTGAGTTAAGTCTAGTTAAATTAGTTCCAACAGTTTGTGGAACTGATTGTGAGTTCAGTTAGTTAATGCATGCATGCATGTAACTAGTGTACTTCAGATAACTGAATATTATCTCATAAATAACTCATGCATGTCAGTTCAGTTAGAGACCCAGTTGAGATCAAAGAATGGGACAGTGTACTATCAATTGCAGGAATATTCCATTGAGGATATATCTTGCATGCAGAAGGAATTCATTCATTGACGATTACGCAATTATTTTTGAGTTTGGTGAGTTGTGGGAGACGTGAATTCACACAGGTGGCAGCTAGAGGACCCAGGAGAAACTACACAAGGAAACAGGAGGCTTGGAGGACTGAGGGAAGACATATGCTGTGTCTATTCTGTCTATGAGCAGTATTGAGGGATTGTACTAAGAGCTGGATAGCTTGTGAGCTAAAGCTTTGTGTAATTCGAAGATATTTCCACTTGTATGATAATACAGATATCAAGGTTTTTGGCTGAGGCTTGCCCCAGAGTATTCTTTTGTGTTAATGTGTGATTGGTTTCTCATTCTCTGTTTTATGTGTTCTATTTGATCTTTCTCAAAATCAATTAAGCTTCTGCAAGTTTTTTTATAGAAGCAGATCAAGTATTTTTCTTTAGTATATTGCATTATCAGGTGATCTACAGTGGGAAATTCTACATTTAGAAGCTCCAACCTTCACACTAGCTCTGAAGTCCACACTATAGGACTGTCAAGCCTCCACCTTCCTTAGTCATATGCCAACTTAGTTATCCACTTGTACAGTTCGATCGGGAAGGTGTAGAAGAAAATTTTGTGTATTTTTGTGTACAAGTATCAATCCAACCACTGCTCCTTTGACAAGTGCAAATTCCTATTCTCTTGCACTGCGAATTCGTGAATCTTCCTATCCAACCACTTCTCTATTTCATTCTTGGTCGGATTCCAGTGATGTGAAATACCGCATCTCCTTAAGCAGATCCCGGTCTCGACAATGGAACCATTTGTTGGCTTAGTGGGTCCTGACCCAGGTTCAAAGTTAATTGCTCCAAACAAAACCATACACTATTAGACCTTTCAGAATTAACCTGCGTAGTGTAGGCTGAAGTCTCACCCGAAGCAGTATGGGGGGTTGTTGGAACCAAGTTTCCACATCCAGAGATAAGTGTGATATCTTTTATTGCCCTAGATTTGCCTTCATGCAGATCTATAAGCCCCTAAGGCCTGGTACCAAAAATTCACTTAAATGGCCCTTAGACCTTTGTGAAGGTCTACGATAAGGTTTTGTAGACCCTTAATAGATGAATCTCCCACTTATGCGCACCATAATGCAACCCTAGATCTGAGTTCACAAAGATCTACTTACGTATTCAATAAACATAAGAGAATTTATTATAAGCCTCACATAAATACTTAAGATACATTGCATACAGTTAGCAAGACTTATCCAACAGAGTCACGCATTAATACATCAATATTTCATAAAGATATTTATTCCATCACAACATATATTACAAACATAAATAACATAAGTAAACAGATAAACACATGAATTTATCCAACAATCTTCTTTATTGATATTTAATATATTGTTATAGACTCAAAACTGTCCTGTGCACTCAGCTGTAGGGTTCCATGCACTCATCTGCAGACACTACTCTAGGCCTCCGTGCACTCAGCTGCAGACTCTACTCTAGGCCTTCATGCACTCAGCTGGAGAGCATTTTCCCTTCTACCTACCCGCTACTAATTTCCCCTTTCCTTAGACATAGACATAAGCATCCATCTCTATCTCTCTATTTCTACCTTAGACTCTCTAAGACACACCTATTTATAGCTTTTTACATACAATCCCATGGTCCATGGACCATGGGTGGATCTCAAAACTGACTCAACTTTTCATAACCAAGGGGCGAAAACCCCTTTTGGCTTATAACTATATACACACTCTGCATCCACAAATTTCGGAGGCTTTACACCTTTCTACCAACATTTACATCAAAACTTGGGTTTTTAACCCCATAACTGACCTAGGGGACCCCATCCCAACAGATGGCTCTGTCACAACACATGCACCCATAAGTGCCATGTATCTAGTGTACCTCTCTGGTGACCTCCTCCATCTAAGCTAAGAAGAGGGTTCTCCCACATTATCCCATGCGTCATCCAACAATCTGTCAGCCTCTCTAGTGCACTTTATTCCCTCTCTGGAAGACTCTGCCTGAGTGGATGTCTCCACTCTCTGAACCTATGCATGTGCTCCACATAAATATGAGGTCCCTCAACCTTAGGAGCTAAAATCTCCTCATCCGCATGTAGCTCAAGCTCCCTCTCAAGGGATACTCGCATGGCCTTCTCCTCATCGAACCTGATATCTCTGTGAACCACTATCATCCAACTGTTCGGCATGTACACCCGATAGTTATGGGGTGTATTTGTAGGAATTTATAGGGTAAGTTCCTTAGATAGAAAACCAAAGGACAATGCTCACAAATAAATCACAGATCAATACACCAGTATTCTTGAAGTGGTTAAAACCCTCAAAGAGGGAAACAGTCCATGACTTGAGCCAACGCGGACACTTCAGGAAATTTATTAATGTAAAAGAAAGAAATTTACATAATATTCTCTCATGAACAATCAACTAACAAATGATCCTCCATGCTCTTTAAATAGAGATCATGGACCAATCAGTTGTTAACCAAAATATCAAGTGTCGGTAATACCAAGAAGAGAATGAACCGTCAGATCACTTCATGTCTAGAATATATCATGACCGTGGGATTGTAAGTTAAAAAAATTACATACTAAAGAAACACACTTTACCTAATTATACACTAGACCAAGTTGTACTTAGTTATTTCCTAGTGTACCCCGCAAATATCCCTAACTCTCCTCTTGGCTCAATCTTCTTTCGTGCATCTTTGGTCACATGGCAATAAAGTGATGACCCAAAAATCCTGAAGTGACCAACATCTGGCCTCTTACCAGAATTAGCCTCCTGTGTATCTTCATCTCAAGAATATAATGTGGGTTGCTGTTCTAAACATAAACCACTGTGTTGCATGCCTCAACCCAAAAGTATAGTGGTAGGCCCTAGTCATGCAACATCGCCTTTGTTTCTCCTACTATGCTCTTGTTCTTTCTCTCATCAACCCTATTATGTTGAGGGTTATGGGGTGCCGTCAACTCTCGTTTAATCCCTTCCACTGCACAGAAGTTATTAAACTCATTGGATACATACCCACCACCGTTATCACTCCATAGAGCTTTAACCTTCTTGCCAGACTCTTTCTCGACCAATGCTTTGAAATCACAAAACTTTGTGAAAGTTTGATCCTTTTTCTGCATAAAAAATCCCCAACATTTATGAGAATAGTCATCAAGAAATATAACATAATACTTCTGTCTGGTCGTGGATGCTGTCGAGAATGGTGATTGACTGCCTCTGTCTCCAAAGGAAGACTTGGTGTACTTTCCCAAAGTACAACCCTTACATGTGTCAACTTGATCAAGTGTACATTTGGGAAGATGGTAGAGATTTGCTGCAATATCTTCAAAGCTCCATGATGCAAGTGGACCAATCACCTGTGCCACAACTCGCCGACATCTCATCTCAACATATTTTCCACTTTTAAACTCAAAGTAGCACAATCCTCTACCTCTATATTATAGAGATTCTGAATTCGAATCCCTATCTTCTTTACTTGACCCGTCGCTATGTGTTGAAGGAATACCTTTCCTTTCGAAAAGATCACATCATAGCCTCTATCCTCAATCATGGCAATAGATACCAGGTTCTTCGTTAGTCCAGGTACATGCATAGAATTATTCAAGGTGAGTGGAGCTGCATGCTCCCTCTAAAAAGTAATAGTGCCCACACCAGTAACACTATACTTAATGTCATCATCCATATCGATATGCATCTTGAGATATTTCTCCTCCAGTTCACTAAATAACTCTTTGTCACGAGTCATGTGGAATGAAGCTCAACTATCTAAGTACCAAACACTTCCCATCATTGAAGACACCATGCATGCAATGAAGGAAAAGTCCAATTCGAATTGGGAGGCCGAAGCTTCAGCCACCTCTCCTCTAGAGGACTTCTCCTTGGACTTCTTCAATGGACAATTTGTAGCAAAGTGTCCCATCTTGTGACAATGAAAGAATTTAACTTTCATTGTGTCCTTCTTCTGACCTCCATGATAAGAATCTGATTTGGAATGGGAAATTTTACCTTTCCCCTTCCTTGCCTTAATCGCTAAGGCACAATTCTCTTCATCATATGTCTTTGATGAAGATCCAGCCTTGGTGTTCCTCCTGATCTCATCCTACATCAAATCCGACCATAGTCGTTTCCAATCTGGCAGCTTCTTCTAACCATTGACAGAGTCCTGATAACTATGCCAACTCTTTGGGAGTCCAAGAAGAGCAAGGCTCACCATATCCTCCTCGGAAACCATGATTCCAACACTTCCAAGTTCATCCCGACATTGAGTGAACTTGGTCAAGTACTTTGGAATCGTCTCGCCTTTCTCCATCTTGATTTTACAAAGTTTATCCTTCAGTGCCAACTTCCTTTAATCACTGTTATTCTGATACAAGTCCATCAATGTTTTCCACATAACATGCGGGGTTTCCTTTCCATGGAGACTTGAGACAATATGATCTTGAACTCCCTCAAGGATTATCCACCTTACCTTCGTCACACACTTCTTCTACTCAGCCAAGTTCTATGCATCAGTAGCTGTTGGCTTAGGAATTTCTTGTTCAACAAATTCCTTTAAGCCATTGTCCTCTATCACAACCTCCATCTTGTCCCTCCAGGCTATGAAATTCGAGATGCCTTTGAAGGCATACTCAAGCCTCAATCCATGGAATACCATCTCCCAATCCTGAAGTATGTATTGCAAATTCGATTTTCACCTGTAAACCATAAATTCAAAACTTCGATATCTCCTCTAGTATACCTTTCTCAGCTCCGATACCATGTAGAAAATCTTGTAGATTCACAAGCTAATGCAATTTTCTAAAGAAAGAGAAAAGAATCTACTTCTACTCTTTACAGTGGAAGCCCATAAACATCGAGCAAAAAATAATTAGAGGAAGAGAATCAAAGGCACATAACACAATAAATAGCCAGGGAAAGACAAATCTCAAAACCCCACTATCTGTTTTGCATTAATATGGAAAATCAAGATGAAATTACAATGCTTGTTCTCTCTAGAACAATCTCAGCACTCAGCAAATTCAATCTCCAACTCATAAGAAAGCTCAAGGCCAAAGCTTAGCCTCTTCACAAGCTCTCCAAGTCTCTATTCAAATGCGTAATTCCTATGGAGGATAGCATGTATTTAAAGGGAAATAAAGCCTCTAAATACTGCGCAATCCCTCAAGGATCAATTCTTGAATGCATGCACTATCAATACAACTCAGAAAAATTTAAAACAAATTGCACATTGTCCCTGCACTCTAGTCTCAACTGGGTCTTTCTCAGAATCGACATGCATGATTTTCTGATGAGTAAATATTCAGTTAACTAGAGTGGCATTGGTGGAGTTCATTAGTGACACCACTGACTGTTAACTCACTATTAGTTCTCTAAATCAGTTTGAGAACTAATTTAACTGAACAAACTCATGAAACTGAGCCTTCTATTTTACAACTCACAATTAACTCACACTGGACTCGTACAAAGTAGGGAGGACGTACACATGATGACAGAAAGTCTTCCAACTCGAATTTCCTGAGTTAAGTTTAATAAACTTAATTAACTAATTTTAAGTTGCTATGAGAATAGAATTCGAATTTAATTCACAGTTTAATTCAAAGACAAATTAAAATGGAATTTCTTGTTGCCATTTCTCAACAAGATAGATAGCATGGAGAAAGAGAGTGTATGATTTGGGGGTGTTATAGAGAGGCAAAGGGAGATAAAAATATAGATGGAAAGTGAAGAGAGGGAAGAAGAGAGAGATGGAGAGAGAGAGGGAGGGATTGAGAGATTGATAGATATGGAGTGAGGGTGTGTGCGTGTTTGGGGGGTTGAGATAGAGAGAAAAAGAAGGAGAGATGGAGGGACATATATATATATGGAGGGGAGAGAGAGGGAAGAATATTTATTGCACTAGATGCATTGATTTAAAAGTAGATGTTGATTTCTAATAATTTTTGATTGCTTGCACTAGATACATTGATTTCAATGTAGATGCTTTCTAATCCTATTTTATAGCTTGCACTAAATTCATTGATTTCATTGTAGATGGTGATTTCTAATCCTATTTGATTGCTTGCACTAGATGTATTGATTTCAGTGTAGATGTTGGTTTATAATCCTATTTTCTTACTTGCACTAGATGCATTGATTTCAATGTAGATGTTGGTTTATAAACCTATTTTCTTACTTGCACTAGATGCATTGATTTGAGTGTAAATGTTGATTTCTAATCCTATTTGATTGCTTGCATTAGATACATTGATTTCAGTGTAAATGTTGTTTTCTAATCTTATTTGATTTCTTGCATTAGATGCATTGATTTCAGTGTAGATGTTGATTTATGATTTGATGTAATTGGATGTATGATGGTACATTAATTTTAAAGTGATTGGATTAATATTGTGCATTGATTTCAGTGTAAGCATAAAAAATTATTGACAATGTACATTGATTTTTGTGTTATAGTAATTCAACCTATTAATATTGGAGAGAAAGAGAGACAAGGTATGATGTTTACTACAATATCTCGAGCTAAAGATTTAAATGGTTTATGATTTAACCTGTCCTTTTCATATAATCAATATGAAAAGACGACAAAAGTAACAAGGGTGACAATAAAAATAGTAGAAGAAAATAGTTTGAGATTAATCACAATGAAGACTATTTGTAATTTACTATATTCTTATTATTCACATTTTCTATCATTCAACACTATTACATTGTCACTTTACATTCAAAATTTTTATTTCATCATTTTTCATCATTAAAGTTATTCACAATATTTATCATCTCAAGAAACTAAGGTAACTAAGAAAATTTAAACTTAAAATGCCCAGATTAATTTGAGACATATTTAGCATATTTAAAATTATTATATTAATATTAGATGACTTTACATATTATTGATAAACTCAATCATTTGTTCTTTAGATTTTCTTTGGCCGCACATGGCTAAAACCAGCCTAGATCCAGCTTAACTCGGGATCTATCAAGCGCCAAGAGGGATCAAAGGATCAAATCTCTCAAGGTGCAAACCTTTCCTCAAGTTTTGCATTCAAAAAAGAGGTTTGTGCCTCAAGAGATTTGATCCCTCTCGGCGCTTGATAGATCCAAAGTTAAGATGGATCTAGGTTGGTTCACTTCCATCCATAGGAAAGGGCTTGGATTTTGGAGAGTGATTATACCCTTATGTTGCTGTTGTGAGAGATATCTTTCCATGAATTATGGTGATTAGGGGTGCAATTTGTGACAAGGAAAGGAAAATTCAACTTGGAGGAGCTCTTCTACAAGATCAGCACCTATTTTTGGTGGTAACTCACACCATTTCTATTAATGTAATGAGTTCTTTTTTTTCCTATATATGATGTTATGGTTTCATATATTTCAATACCATTTTGATCTATTGAATAAAGTGTTTAGATGATGGTGCATAGATTCCGTGGATTGTTGGCTTGTGTTATCTGACTGTAGAGGTTCTAATTATAGTGTCTGGAGCTAGGATTGGAGCATTCAAGCTAAGGAATGAGTGAAGCATACAAAAGATTATAGGTAGGCTTCATCTTGTTATCTATTTACTTTAAAGAAAACTTTAGTCCCTTTTTCTTTTTGTTGTTCTAGGTCAGTCCACGAGGACTAGGGAAGATACTTTTGTCCGAAGTCGTAGATTCCACATAACAAATTGGCGACCAAAGTGGGAGTGGTGTATTCCCTTGGTGGTTTATTTGTCCATTTTTCTTGTATTACCTCTTCTTCAGACCTTTACTATCTTATTCAGTAAAGAAAAACCATAGGAAGACCTTTCACTGAGTCTTAGTTGAAATCCTTGCATCAGAACTTTGCATTCCTAAACCAAGGCACCCTTTGGTCTTTTGACAGAGCGTTGCACCCTAGATGAGCATTCTTTGTGCCTGCGTTGCATAGAAATGGTGCCTCCTTTTCACCTGCGTTGGCCCCTATTCATGTGCAAATTTTTTTCCCTTGATTTTCTCTCTAATCAACATTGTTCCAGTTGCCCTTCCTTGAGCTTTTGAGTGTCTTGTGGTCTCTCTAAAGCCTCCATTTCATTTGCTTTTGTTTTAGTACCTTTGGTAAGGATTTGTTTAAATATTTTCCTTTGTTCATATAATTAGGTTGTTTGCAAATTGATTTTGTTTGATCATTGAGTGCTTAGATGAATTGGTGTTCTAGCCATCATTCTGAAAGTCTTGTTTGAATAAGTGATTAGACTTTGCATCTTAGTTTTCTTCATTTTCGATAATTAAGTGACTTGAAAAGAAAAATATTTGGATTGGAATTTAGGGTTTTGTATGTTCATAAAAATTTGAACAGTTGCATTTAAAAGGGAATTTCATTTTGCACATTGTTTACTACATATTATTTGTTGCATAATCTTTGTCTCTTCCCTTAAATAGATTTTCATTGAATGAGAAAGATTTCATTTTCTCATGCTAGTTTTCATTTAAGGATAGTCAGGTGACATTTGCGGTGAACCCCAAAATTGAAACTTAATTAAAGATAAACATTAAAATTTATTGAATCAACCTAAGTAGCATTTGTAACATTAACACAAACATTTAGAGGTCTAGGCTAGAGACATGTTCTGGTGTCGTTAAACATAGGAGTTGTCGTTGTTTGCCAGCTTTGTATCCCGGGGGTGAAATATAGTTCCACGTACATGAGTGTATAGGATCATTCTCCACATACCTTTGGGTATAT
This sequence comes from Pinus tabuliformis, assembly GCA_031772625.1. NCBI lineage: Eukaryota > Viridiplantae > Streptophyta > Pinopsida > Pinales > Pinaceae > Pinus > Pinus tabuliformis. The sequence continues at coordinate 983,740,862 of CM062815.1, forward strand.
TGTATGATGCTCCACACACGTAAAGTATATGGGAATGCTCTCATTGAATGATTATGCATTAAACAACACTACTATGGACTGCACTTCAACGTACCGTAGAGTATATTTTGGAAGTCCCCTATAGGTTGCTATCCTCGCCATATGTAACCGAGTCAGACTCATTGTATATCATGATACATCGAACACAACATTTAGGGATATTTCCTATACGTACGTTAAGTCCTTGGTTCTCCAAGGTGTATATTGCAGTGCACAATTGCTTGGTAAACCCTTCTTCCTAGTTACCCCTCTTTGTTTTTGTTTGTGTCTTTAATTTCTAAAATCAATTAATTGACTGCGAAACAACATCCTTATCATGGAAAAACTTCTTAGTAGATCTTAGGTTGAGACTAATGGCAATAGTTCCCAAGTCCACCAGTAAAGGAAACCCCTCTAACAATAATCCTCATCCTTTTCCTTATTTTGGAAATATTGGTGCTCCTTATATGGCAACATTGTCCCTTCTCAGATTTACCATTGATTTTCTAGTTTGGTTTTTTTTTATCACTATGGTTTCAAATGTCCAAACAAATTCTCAACTAAGTTCTCCTCCACCTAAACAATATCAACCTCAAGTTAACCCTTTTCCTTCTTCACCTGTTCTTTCTTCATCCCTTTCTTCCTCTCTGCTCAGTGAAAGTCTTGATTTTAGTAACCAGGAAGCTAAGAAGAATAAGAAAGGGAAGAAGAAGAAGAAGAAGAAAAATAAGTAGGGGGGAAACCAAGAAACCATTGGTACTAATGAAACTAATGTGGAGGAACCTTCTAATAAGCCCCACAAAGTTAAATTCCCTTACAATATTTGTAAGGGTGATCACCTTCTAAGAGATTGTCCTGGTATTCCCAAGATATTAGAAGTGTGGTCTACAGGCTCACATTAGCCTTTGTCATCAACTTCTGGAGATCATGCTGGTGATAAACCATCAACTAATGATAGTAAGGTCCATGAGAAAAAGGGTAAAGCCAATTTTCCTTGTAAGTTATGTGAAGGGAATCATCCTATTCACCCTTTTTCCTATATGGATGAAGCCTCAAAAGTGTTGGAAAACCTTACATCTTCTCAGCCTCATCTTCTAGCTATGTATCAAAAGCTTTCTCCCAATCCTCCACTAGTTTATGAAATGATTGATAAAAATCTGAATCTAATCAATATTGCACTCTTTGAACATGAATCCCATGAGTCTGTTCCTGACCAACCATTGCTTGAGAAAATTGTTAACCCGATTCCACCTTTTGTTGATCGTACCTTTCCCATAGAGAGTGAATCTCATACTCCTCAGGTTCTTCTTATTTCTTCATATTCCAACGAATTGGGCGGAAACCCTCCCATTCCCACGGTACAGGGGGACAATCTTCCAGTTCCCACAGCACAAGGGGGCAGTTTTCCCATTCCCATGACACCCCCTCCAAGTAGTATGGTCACTTTCTTTGATTGGAGTCGACTAGCATGATATCGTCTTCTTACTTACGTTCCTTTCCAGATCATAGTATAGACTTATAATGTGTCCATATCTAGCATAATCATATATGAAGGCGCATCTATTAGTATTTTTTCCTAAACTGCTTGGCAAGCTTTAGGTTCTCCACAACTTATGCCTGTCAACCAGAATCTATTGGCATTTAGTAGAGGAACTAGTCAACCATTAGGGATCCTTCCTAAGACTTTGGGTGGAAAGATTTTCTATATCAATGTGATGGTAGTCCAACCCCATTTTGATTATAATTTACTCCTTGGATGTGACTATGTGTATGTCATGGGAGCTCTTGTATCTTCTCTTTTTCATGTGATATGGTTCCTACATGAAGGAATAATCGTGACCATTGACCAACTTTCATTCATTGGTCCTAATTTTTCTCCCAGTCAACCAACATCCCTAAATGGTCTTTATATGCAAGTGGTATCTTCCCCACCATAGGTTAATTATGTGGCAAGCTATTCCATGTCCATGTCTAATTATGATCTAGCAGGTGATGTAATGCATCATGTACTAGGGGCATTGGAGCTCGATATTTCCATTAGATCCCTTGATATGTATCCCTTCAAGAGCATTGTTCTCCCATATTATGAGAACCTCTTGGAAGCGATGGTCTTTTGTAGGTCATGATCAAAGTTCTTTTCCTATGTCAAGCTCATGAGAAGAGTTTTATTATTGTGTCAAGTTCATTAAAAAATCAAAAAAGGTATTGGAGAAAACTTCATTGTCTTGTGTCAAGCTCGTTAAAAAATGAATCAAGTTTCTTTCGGAGTAGAGTTTCTTTGCTTGCGTCAAGCTCCTTAAAAAATGAAATAAGATTCATGAGCATAGTTCCTTTTATTGTGTCAAGCTCGTTAAAAAATGAATCAAGGTGTCAGAGCATACGTCATATTATTATATCAAACTCATTAAAAATGAAATAAAGTCACGAGAATAGTTCTTTTCATGTGCCAAGCTCATTAAAAATGAAACATATCCCCTTCCAATTCGAGTCTTTGATTAGATCTCATAAATTCCCAGTCAATACTTTCACTTGATCTTGTAAATGAACTTTCATTCCATCCACTTGTTAGTAACTGATAGTCTACTTAGGTGAATGAAATGAAGCTTAGGGGGCATGTACCTCAAATTGAGTCGTTATGTTAGGGGCAAGAAAACTTATTTCAAGCATAGTTTTTCTCTGTTTCAAGCTTGTGTAAGAATGAAACCACTCTCATGCATAGTTTTTCTCATTTTTCAAGCTTGTGAAAAAATGAAACTGTCTTCAAGTAATTTCAAGCATAGTTTCCCGTGTTTCAAGCTTGTGTAAAAATGAAACCATTCTCAGTTTATACTGCGTGATTTCCATTTTTATCAGCCTATTTTTGGCTAGATAAGCCTTGGTTTTCTCATTCCATTATCACCATCTACTTGGCCGATCATACACTTTCACTTGATTGCTCTACCCTTACCTGAGGGACAAGTATGATGAGTGGTCTTATTAGCCAGCCTCTTGACCTCTATGTGTTTTGAGAATTTCTACAATGAACATAACTGGTTTCTACCCTTTATACCACTCGTTACCTTAGGTGGAGTCCTCTTTCAACTATTTTTAGACTCCCAAAATATGAAAATATTGTTGAGCACTTGTATTTTCGAACTCATTAAAGTAAATGAAAAGATGTCTACTGAGTATAATTTTAACCCTTTTCCGGACTAAGATAGACTAACTATGAAAAAGGAATACCTTAGTCAAACATGGATAAGAGGTTCTCTTGTGTATTATTTTCTTCCTTTTCGAACCTAACAGATTGTCTATGAAAAGGAACATCTGGAGTTTTCTTTTTTGCTTCTTTTCCAAACTCTCTAAACATTAAAAAGATGTCAAGTTTTCACCTTCGTTGGAATCGTTAAAACATCAAAAAATGGTGGACTCGTCATTCATGACGGGAATAAACCAGTCCTTCTCTGGGTTCATTAAATATTCTCAGTTGGATTCATCTGAAGGATGAACTTATAGATCGAGCATATGTTATCCTCAATCTTCTCAAAAAATAAAGAGATAATAACTAGTATGGTTGGGAAAATTGGGAAAACAAGGTACTCCATTTGTTAATGGCAGTGAGTCACTCTTGAACACGACACTCTTCCACTTCATCTCCGTGGATGTTAGGTTAGGGAATATTCTTGTCTTTTGGTTTATCATACCATTTCAAAGCAGCTGATTTGGTTTTGGGTCAATTTTTCCAACTCCATTCAGTGTCGCTGTTGTGTTCAAGATAAGTAATTCAGTTCATATCTACTATAATACTCTTAAGCCTTCATTCCATGTTTACCTTTCCTGATCTAGTTCCATATTAGTATCATTCTGATCATTCTGTGTCAAATCATCATACCCGTTTCATGTCGTTCGTAGGGGATACATCAAGGGCCTCCTACGACGGGTCACTTCCTATCGACATCAACTCATTATCTAGGAAGTTGACTTAGAAATACCCCTTGGTACCTTGGTGCTTGCTCGCTCTTGGTGAAAATTTTACATCTTTGACCTTTGACCGAAAGATTCTGTGTGGTGTTCGACATCAACTCATCTATTCACACCATATGGATTGTACTGTAGTACCTTGAGATCCATTAACATCATCAATGGTTTCTCTCATGTCTGTTAACGACTTACATCATTGGCTAGTAATCAAATGGTGTCTACCATGTTCGGCCTCAACTCATTGATTCACATGGTTAGACTTGTATTTTGGTTGGTCATGTGAATGAGATAGAAGAACCCTAATCTAGTTTCATCAATCCAGGCTTCGATTTCAGGAGTAATACAAGATCATAACATATGGTGGCTATGATTGTGCAGATAGTCATCTAGTAATGGGCCCACCATCAATTATTTGTGGACATGTCTTTTGATCACTATACATGTAATGTTTGCTTATGTTTTGAGTATGGGTATGCCTCCCTCAACAAATATGTCATGATATAAATATATTGTAATAGATGATAATCTCACCTGTTGTTCTTGATCCCGACCTGTCACAAGGTAAAGCACTTCAGTCATCAACTATCATTTCTGACTTTGCGCTTTAGGGGGCAATATGTTATAGGCCATTTTGTCACATCTGCTTAATAGGACTTCAAATAGATCAATCAACAACCTTTGACCCATTTTCATCATCCTTGCACAAAGCCCTAAGCACGACTCATTCTACTCCTTGAGTTTTTGCCTTAAAACACCTTGTGAGTTGTAAAATAGACTCAGTTTCATGAGTCAGTTTAGTTAAATTAGTTCTCAAGCTGATTGAGAGAAATAATATTGAGTTAACAGTCAGTGGTTACACTAATGAGCTCCACCAGTGCTACTCTAGTTAACTAAATATTTACTCATCAGAAACTCATGCATGTTGATTCTAAGAAAGACCTAGTTGAGAATAGAGTGCATGGATAGTGTGCTATTTGTTTTAGGATTTTCTGAGTTGAACTGATAGTGCATGCATTCAAGAACTGATCCTTGAGGGATTGTGTTATTTTAGAGGCTTTATTTCTCTTTAAATACAAGCTATCCTTCATAGGAATTACACATCGGAATAGAGACTTGGAGAGCTTGTGAAGAGGTTAAGATTTAGCCTTGAGATTTCTTATGAGTTGGAGATTGATTATGCTAAGTGCTATGATTTTTCTAGAGAGAACAAGCATTGTAATTTCATCTTGATTTCCCAGATTAATAAAAAACAGATAGTAGGGTTTTGAGACATGTCTTTCCTAGGATATTTATTGTGTTATGTGCCTTTGATTCTCTTCCTCTATTGATTATTGTTTGGTCGATGTTTAAGGGCTTCCACTATAAAGAGTAGAAGTAGATTCTTGTCTCTTGATTTAGAAAATTGCATTAGCATGTGAATCTAAAGTATTTTCTACATGGTATTGGAGAAAGATTGCTTTTGGGCCAAGAGTTTGCAGACAAGATATGAGAATTTATGTAAAAAAAAATTAGGAAAAAAAATTGCAGATATAGATTTCTTAGGAAATGATACCCAAATTCAAAAAAAAAATTAGTCAAATCGGAGTTCGGATGAGGGATATATTTTTGATTTAAAATCAACTCTCTAGAGGAGATTTCGAAGTTTTGAGTTTCTGGGTTACAGATGAAATTCGAATTTGCATACATACTTTAGGATCGGTAGATGGAATTCCATGGGTTAAGGCTTGAGTATGCCTTGGAAGGTAGCCTTAATTTCATAGCCTGGAGGGATAGGATGGAGGCTATGCTAGAGGAAAATAGCTTGAAGGAATTTGTTGAAAAAGAAATTCCTAAGACAACAGATACTGATGCACAGAACTTGGGCGAGTAGAAGAGGTATGTGGCAAAGGCAAGGCAGATAATCCTTGAGGGAGTTCAAGATCATATTTTCTCAAGTCTCCATGGAAAGGAAAGCCCACATGCTATGTGGAAAACATTAACAGAAATGTATCAGAATAGCTATGATCAAAGGAAATTGGAACTGAAGGATAAACTTCGTAAAATCAAGATGGAGAAAGGCGAGATGATTCCAAAGTACTTGACCAAGTTCACTCAATGTTGGGACAACTTGGAAGTGTTGGAATCACGATTTCCAAGGAGTATATGGTGACCATTACTCTTCTTGGACTTCTAAAGAGCTGGCATAGTTATCAGGACTCTGTCAATGGTCGAGAGAAGCTGCCAGATTGGGAACGACTATGGTCGGATTTGATGCAGGATGAGATCAGGAGGAACACCAGGGATTGCTCTTCATCAAATATTGATGATGAACAGAGATGTTGTTACAGATCCATTTTGGCACATCAGTCCCATCATCCAGATTAGTGTTTTAGGGCTCCTCAAACCCTAATTTCAGTTGCTACATGCCCTAAACAAGTCAACATTTTGAATGCCTCCTTTCCAGATAGTTTCATGGCCTGAAGACATCTTGAAATGACCTTTAGAGGGACCATGGAAGTTAGGCCCATGCAAGGGTGTGGTGCAGAGCAATTAAGTCCATGCTAGGGTGCTCTGTAGAGCACTTAGGCCCTCTTTGACCTACACTGGGCGAGTTTGAGCGAAATTCACATAGGGTTTGGGGAATATTCTTATCTTCTGGATCCTTCTAGAATATTCCCACACTTATCGTCTCATATGAGCTTGAAAATTGATGAGGAATGAGTTAAGATACATCCTATCCTCTCATCCCTTCCGCCATGGAACTAATTCTAAGTATGGAAAGCCATTCAATACCCTCATTGATGACAAAACCTCCTCCATCTTCCTATAAATTTCCCACTCATCTAAGTGATCAGGGGTTGGACTTTGATGAATTGTAAGGAGATATTGTTAGTTTGAGAATTAAGACTATTGTAAGTGTCATTATGCTATCGGATTGTCATGCTTATGATGTGATGTGGATGTAACTAAAGCTAGAGGAGTGACTTCAAATCAGGCTTCATGGTTGTAATTCTTACTTCTATTCAATAAAGTATTTGCACCTTTTTCCATATGCTTATCTTGATATGTGATGCTTATATGTGTGAATGTATCTAATTCCATTTACTTGTAATCAATAGATCTTTTGCTTTGATTGGTTGTTTGTCTTATGTTGATGTTTACAGGTACTTCTCAAGTGTGTTAAGTATGGGAAGGAGCGGCAGGACTGATACAAAGGAGACAAGAGGAAAGCAAAAGTACAAGTAGGTCCTCTCATTCTCTTTGTATTATCTATTATTTATAGAAAACGGTTAAAGTTCTTTAAACTATTGTTCTAGATATAGCTACTGTCTAGGGAATTAGTATTTATCGTAAATAGCAAATTCTTCATAACAAATTGGCGACCATACTAGGGAACGATCCTCATTCCAAGTAGCTTGTCACATCCTAGGACACTCCAACCAACCTTAGTTCCTTTCATTGATTGTATTTCAGCCTTGTTGAAGTGAATCTTGGTCAGAAACTGTGTTTAGTTGCCTCTTGAAATGGCTTACTGTCACCAGTGCAAGCTTGTGAGGGATACAGTGCGCTCCAGAGCACCCTTGGCTTAGGGACAGTGCTCTGAAGCACACTGTCTCCCATTCAGGGCTGTGCTAATCCTCCTTGGGAAAATTTTCCACCTTTGGATAAGGTTTTTTACCAAATTTCTTTTGTTTGATTGCTTGCTAAATGATTAATGAATGTCATTTCTCTGAAATCAAGATTGTATCTCCTTTTCTAGCCCTACTTTGACTTGACTGATTAATGTTTCTTAAATGATTTCTTTTTCATTATCGATTCATCTTCAAAGTTATATTATAGTTGATTAATCTTTTTTCGAAAGAAAGTGTCGTAAATTTCTTCTTTTCCTTCGAAACAGAATTGTCATAAAGTCTTTGTTCTTGTATAAAGATTGATTGATTGTATGTGCATTAGTTTCCTTTTTTGTTCATCATAACATTAAGGGAATCGAAAAGAAAAAATTTCATCGTGCATTGAAAATGTTTGTGTGTGCTTATAGGAATAGTTTAGGGAAATTTCATTAGATTATGCTATTTTCTCTTTGATTGAAAGAAATCTGATTGCTCTATCTCTATTAGCTAAGATTTTAATTGCTAAATTGAATGGAAAGAATGCTTATCATATTAGTTGCATTCTAGGAATTGAAAATACATCACGTGGTGAACCTTGAAAGGCAAATTCCTAAGCAAGATCAGCTTAAAATTAACATCAATTTACCTAATGGATCATTGTCATCTAACGTAAAACATTTAGAGGTTCTAGGCTAGAGACATGTTCCGGCATTGTAAAACATAGCAGTTGTCGCTAACTTGTCTGCAATACATCCCAAGTGTGATATCTCATTCCACATACGTGAGCATATCGTAGCTTGTCCACGTACCTTCGGGTATATAGGGTAGTGTTACAATACGTAAAGTATATGGGAATGCTCTCACTGTGCGTTTTTACATTAGACAACGCTAATACAGATTGGGCCTCCATGTACTTTTGGGTTTATATGGAAGGAAAACATTAGGCTTCTATCCATCCTTAGGTAACCGAGTCAGCTGCCTTGTACACTGTGATACACCGAACACAACATTTGGGGAGATTACCTGCCCGTACTTCTTGGTTCGCCAAGAGGTATTCTGTAGTTCACAGTTGCTTGGTAAATCATTTTCCTAGCTTACCCCCTTTTGTTTATTTATTTTTTGTAATAAAATCAATCAGCAATCGTGCAGGAAAATAAACCCTTACCCTGTCGTTCGCGGAGAGCAGCGAGTAAACCACCTTTACCACCCGAAGCTACACCTATTCGGTCAAAGAGGTCTTGTTTGAATGGATCTAGTACTTCACAAGCATCTAGTTCTTCATCTGAATTACCAGAAATACCTATACCGGTAAGTACTGTGACCCTAATTACTCCTACAGTTACTGGTACATCTGTTACTATAGTGGAATCTCCACAATTACCTAAGGAAACTAGAGTTGAATCTAGTGAAATGGCAATCCAAGTTGTTAAAAAATAAGTTGATTCTCAATCTGAAGTTGTTCAACAAGAAATTACTTCTGAACCTGAATCTCTTCAACCAAAATAGGATCCTAAACCCATCACTGTTCAATCAGAGGTTACTTCTGAACCAGAAGTTGTTCACGAAGCCCAAATGTTCTTTTACCAGAACATTTGGATCTTGAGGTAGAACAATAAGAAGTTGCTACCTTACTGGAAGAAGATCGACCGGTACATCCTCAGACATCTGTAACTGTCGAGACCTCCTCTTTACCTCAGCAACAGCTAGAAATCTATTATAGACCAGATGGTGAAATTCTTCCACCTATTTTGATTTCAATAAAAGAGGAACCTGAGGTAGAGTCACCCAGAACTCCATTCCATTTTGGAACTGGACTGCATTTGTATCCTTATAATCCTCATTTCACTGCTCCTTTTGATCATGATTACTGTTAGACACTTATTGATTCGTTAGGAAACTTATTTAGACATTTGACTATGGCAAAGTCAACATCCTAGATTGTACCATCTGTTATGGCTATAGCAGAATCTTCTGTGGCAACCTATTCGATGTTTACTACCACACCTGAGTCACACTTGTATGGTGTTCCATCCATCCCATCTGGTTACCAATCTTTATCAGGAACCCACTCAGGTGTTGCTTCTAGCCCTTGGTCTTCACCAATGTCCTCTATAGGAATTTTATCTAGTTCCTCATTTACGAGTACTGAACAATTGGACCCATCAAGTTCACATCAAGCTAGTTCATCTGGTTACCATCCTATGTATTTGCTCAACACTGGACTACCCGCATAAGGAGAAAAATATGCATATTCTACTTATCCTCTATATTATGAGGGGAGACCATATGTTGGTATGTCGTCGTCCTTAGATCAGCCTGGAATGACTGTCTGTCAGTGGCAGCCAACCATGCCCATTCAACTAGGATTGTGTATCCATCACAACCTATGCAATCTATCTCATCCATACCTACAACACCTATTGTTACAACTGTGCTACAGTCACAAGCTCAGATTTTTGTATCGCAACCTATGCAAGCTGGTCCTTCAACCTCAGACCCCCAAGTTTCAGATATATAGATCCAGCCTTCTCAAATGGTTTTGCAACATCCACTTGTGTCTGGAGTCCAACAAATTTAGGCTAGTTTACCTTTTACTGGAATGACATAGACTTACACTAGTTTAGTGTATTCACAACCTCGTCAACCTTACATTGGTGAGCAACAACAACTGTTAAATCAATAACCGTTGTAGCAACAACAACAATAGTTGATTCAATAGCCTTGGCAGCCCCAATATCAACAAAAACAATTCCAACAATACCAACCTCAACATGGACTTGGCCAACAACCTCATGCTGGGTTTGGTCAACAACAAGTTTATCTAGGCCCTGGTCAACAAGCCTATGCTAGGTTTGGACAACAACAAATTTACCCTGGTGCACAACAACAACAACCTTACACAGGATTTGCTCAAAAACCTTACCCATATAAAGGTTACCAATAGCAGATGCCTTATGCTGGTATGCAAAGGCCCATTGCCCAAGCAATTCCATCTTACCCTGAATATGCTCAACCTAACCTCAATAGACAGTTGCATTTCATTGCGACACTTGAGCTACCAGATCTAAACTGGCTCACCAATTACCCAATTCTTTACACACCTTGGTGGCCAGTGATTCCTCATAAGTTACCTTCTGATATTATGAAATTCAATGGAAATCCTGGAGAAGAGCTGTCTAACCATGTCATGACTTTTCATTTATGGTGTTCATCAAACTCCTTGAATGATGATTTTGTTAGACTTCATCTTTTCCAGAGAACACTTACTGGTCCGGCTGTGAAATGGTACATCGAGTTACCACGAGCTTCTTTTGATAACTTCACTACTTTAGCTACCACGTTTTTAACCCACTTCTAGTTACCCATACAATATGAGGATGGAACAAAACTATTAATCAACATTAAAAATACTACTGGTACTCATATATCTGATCATATTCATGAGTGGCTTCATCGTCATCGCATGGTTAAAACTTATGTTCTTGATAAGATTTTGGCTGAGTGGTTTATAAAATCTTTGCTACCATCTATCATTGAGGATGTGGTAAAATGTGGAGTTGTCACAGAAGAGAAAGTAATTTCTTGTGCCAAATATTTGGACTTCATTTATACACAGTCTGGCACACTCTACGACAAGATTCTGAATGCACCCCGACCAACTTTCACTATTCCTCCTCCACCATCGAGTAAGGACTCTCATGCCAGTGACGGTGTGATTGGTTCTTCGAGCACACAAACAGAAGGTAGACCATCTGGTCAAACACTTTCCATTACCAATCAAACTACAAATGCACCTGATAACACTCTTACTTCCGAAGTAAATGCCATGTCATCTGACAAGGGCAAGAATGTAAAGCAACCAGGAGGTAAGGAAAAGGGGGAAAACAAGAAGAAACAAAATAGCTCCCCTCAAGAGAAATCATCTAAATCCTCTTCTTTGGCTAGGAAACCTTGTTACCTATGTTTTATCTGTAACAATGAGCACTTCACGCGAGATTGTCCACACCGCTCTGAAGTCTCAAAGATTTTGAAGACTTCTAATACATCTGTAGTATTGACTGATCCTTTTCCAAAACTAGAGACAAATATGGTTGCTACAGACCAAGCTTCCACTTCCCAAGTGCTTATGTTATCTGCCTCTAAGCAAAAAGATGATGTTTTGGTGTCAACACGAAGTAAAGATTATGGAAATCAACCATCGTCGTCGAATAACCAGGCTGATTGACCTAACCCTTTGACTACAACTTCGAATGATCCTATTCCACCACCTATTGCACCAGAGTTAACAATAAAACCACCTAAGGGAGTTGTACACAAATCGACATTTAACCCTCGAGCTTGAGCTGCACAGAATTATAATACAGTAGAATATTTGGCTCAATCACCTTCTTCTATGTCTACGCTCGAGGTACTTCAGATGTGTCCCTCCCAAAAGTAGGCTTTGTTGTCATCAATTGGTGGAATCGATCCAATTGATTCCAATCTCGTGGTTTTCAACCATGTGGGTTATATGCCACAGTGACCAGCACAATTAGCATTTCTTATTCAAGTAAATGCTCTCAATAAACTTTTTCGTCGAACTATTATTGATGAGGGGGCATCTACTTGTATAATGTCAATGAGCTACTAGAAAACACTTGGTTCACCGCCTTTGTCACGTTCACCAACAACATTAAAATCTTTTGACTATCGCACATATACGCCTTGTGGAATATTGAGTAATCTACAAATTGAACTAGTGGTCAAAATGGTAATGGTTGAAGTTGAGGTAGTTGACGGACCACTTGACTACACCATTTTGCTAGGAAGACTGTGAGTTTATGCCATGGTTGCTATGGTTTCAACATACTTTCGTATGATTGCATTTCCTCATAAAGGTGGAATCACAATTATCGACCAAATTGCCTTCTTTGCCTCTAGTTCACAAGTTATAGGAAGCATTCCATTGGTACAGGGACCCCTGCTATCTCTCCAAAACATTGGTGTAGGTCTCTTTAAAGACTCTTCCCTAATGGGAACTTTTTCACTACCACCACCATCAAATTTGGTGAAAGTGGAAAAAGTGGAGACTTGCAACATGATATCTTCCACTTCATTTGACTTAAGGAAGATTACCAATAGTTTTGAAGTTGATGGTAACTCTGAAATCATGCCGCTAAGCCCTATTGAGATAGCATACTAATCAATCTTTTTGTCTTGTGCGGCAAACCCAAATCCATTTTTGTCAATTGTATGGGTAGATCGTTCATTCGAATTTGGTACTTATTCTGATCCTTTTTCACGTATATTTTGTACTGATGAAGGAATTGTCCAATCAATGATGATGGAAGGAGAACCATGGGAAGATTATCATCATCATTCCCATCTTCTAGATCACATCGAAGATTATTCAAATGAACTTAATCACCCTTCAGTTGATGATTTCCTTTCGAATTTCGTTTTCATAGATAGAGTAGATTCTGAGCGAAACCTGTCAAATATTGAAGAGACAATTTCTATCAATATTTCGACCAAACCTAATGTTGTAGAAAAAATTCATGTTGGCAAATCTTATTCTCCATTAGAACTTGATATTTACCGTGCTCTCTTTTGTGAATTTTGATATATATATTTGCATGTCCATACGAAGAGATGCTAGTAATTGACTATAGTATAGTTGAACATGAAATCAAAATGTATCCTGATGTCAAACTAGTACAATAGCACCTCTGACCTATTCATCCAAAGAAGGTTGCTGCCATTAAGGATGAAGTTGAAAAACTTTTCCATGCTGGTTTCATTTACCCTATTCCTCTTACTGACTGGGTTTCCAATATTGTTCTTGTCATGAAGAAACAAGGGACAATACGAGTGTGTGTCGATTATAGGGATGTAAATCAGGCTTGTCCAAAAGACAATTATCCCACTCCCTTTATCGACCAAATTATTGATGAATGTGCCGAATGCGAAATATTCTCATTTACGAATGGATTTTCTGGCTACAATCAAATCAATATCCACCTAGAGAACCAATCAAAAACTACTTTTATTTGTCCATGGGGCACATTCTCTTATTGGAATCTCCCATTTGGTTTGAAGAACATAGGGGCCACATTTCAGAGGGTAATGAATTATGCCTTCTGATCATAAAATGATCCTAGATGACTTTTCACTTAAAAATGAAAGTCAAAGGATGCTTATGAAAATAGTACCATTGCATATATCTTCTCATTCTGAATCTACTGCAACTTGAATGGGCTAAAATGGGGGAAAGGAAAAGGAGCAGACAACAGGCCGAAGGATGCAGCGATATGTAATTGTGATTATCGCATCGCAATCTCGCATCACACATAACCCAAGGGGAAGGACCTAAAGCATTACGAAGAGTCGATGCGATGGGCCGATAATTGTTGTGTTGATGTGTCGATAGTCAATGTTCTGAGAACCGATAGGCCGATGCGTCGATGGGCCGATGCGCCGATGGGCTAATGCGCCGATCGATGAGGCATCGATCGGAGTGACCGAAGATCGAGAGATTGGAGAATCCCCGATACAAAGGGCCAATACACATTGCGACTTGCGATTGCGATATGTGATTAGACCTAGACCCGATAAGGATTATAAATGAGATTGCATAAATTTTGAGATCTGTATTTTTGGATTTTCTATGTATTCCTTTGTATTTGGGTTTTTTGACCTCCTGCCTGTGTGATCACGATTTGCAATGACAGGACGGACCTAAGAGGGATATAGACGCGATTGAATGCATTTTGAGATCCGGTTAAACGCTCCAATCATGTGTTTTTCGAGAATTTGCCTGTGTATTCTGTTATGATGTTGTTTTCGGGTTTTCGCCTAAAGGAAGGCCCCGATTCCTTTATAATTGTCCCTGATCATTGAGCCACGCTACAAGTGGGCATTTTGTAATAATGATGTGTTTGTATCGCGCAAATACACAGAGCTAGAAGCCAGAGGGCTAACCGAAGAGACAGAGGAATGATCACGCACATAGAAATGGATAGGAATCCACAGAGTTAGAAGGAGGCCTCACAAAAGCTAGAGAGCACGATTGAGAGGTAGCGTAGAGAGTTTTGGAGTCCCTTGGGGGTTGGGTGATCCACTATTAGCTCAAAGAGCCGAGAGCCAGAAAGCCTGAGAGCTTCAGAGCCAGAGGGCCGAGTAGAGGCAAAGCCACCAGAGGTTGGAGGTAGAGCCAGACGGACAGAGACAGATAGCTGAGAGAGCCAAAGGTAGATGAGCCAGAGAGCTGAGAGCCAGAGCTAGTTAGCTAGAGAGCTAGAGCCACAGAGCCAGAGAGCTCAAAGCAGACTTCTAAGAGCCAGGATTGCTAGCATTATGGCACATGTTTGGCACTATGACACAGGTGTTGTCCTTGATGGCAACTCACTCAGATGACAGATCATAGTTCAGGCTCTCAGAATGAAGGAAAAAGAGTTATACGTAGGTTCTTCTTAACTAAGTCGTGTATACACGCGGGATCGCCAATTAAAAGGCACGTATATGTATGCACACACTTTCATGCAAGGAAAAGCGTGTACATGTGGGAAAGCTTATTTTTTGGTCCATGGTATTTAGTCCTTGATTTTTGGACCTATGGTTTGGACCATGGTATCTCATCTGAAGTGTTGAACCCAGGTATTGGGTCCATGGTATTGATTCTCTATGGTTTTGGACCATGGTATTGAGTAAGGCCTAAGACTATAAAAAGGGAAGGAGATCATTTGGCAAATTTATTCACTGAAGCATTGAATATCTTATGAAGAGCAAGATCTAGAATTGGGTTATGGTGCATAGCTAGATCTGAACCAAGGAGGAACCTGAGCGCTAGAAGAAGGATAAGTTCTATTGTTGGGTAAAGATCTTAAGGCTTGTTTTCGGGTTTTCGCCTAAAGGAAGGCCCCGATTCCTTTGTAACTGCCCCTGATCATTGAGCCACGCTACAAGCGGGCATTTTGTAACAATGATGTGTTTGTAACGTGCAAATACATAGAGCCAGAAGCCAGAGGGCCAACCGAAGAGACAGAAAAATGGACAGGAAGCCGCAGAGCCGGAAGGAGGCCTCACAAAAGCTAGAGAGCATGATTGAGAGGTAGCGCAGAGAGTTTTGGAGTCGCTTGGAGGTTGGGCGATCCACTGTTAGCTCAAAGAGCCGAGAGCCAGAAAGCCTGAGAGATTCAAAGCCTGAGAGCTTCAAAGCCTGAGAGCTGAGCAGAGGCAGAGGCACTAGAGGTTGGAGGTAGAGCCAGACGGACAAAGCTAGATAGCTAAGAGAGTTAGAGCCAGATGAGCCAGAGAGCTGAGAGCGAGAGCTAGTTAGCTAGAGAGCTAGAGCCGCAGATCCAGAGAGCTCAAAGCAGACTTCTAAGAGCCAAGATTTTTGGCATTATGACATAGGTTTGGTGCCATGACACAGGTGTTGTCCTTGATGGCAACTCACTCATATGACAAATCACAGTTCAGGCTCTCAAAATGAAGGAAAAAGAGTTATACGCAGGTTCCTCTTAACCAAGTCGCGTATACACATGGGATTGCCGATCAAAAGGCACGTATATGTATGGACGCACTTTCATGCTAGGAAAAGCACGTACATGTGGGAAAAATTATTTTTTGGTCCATGGTATTTAGTCCTTAGTTTTTGGACCTATGGTTTGGACCATGGTATCTCATCCGAAGTGTTGAACCCAGGTATTGGGTCCATGGTATTGATTCTCTATGGTTTTGGACCATGGTATTGAGTAAGGCCTAAGACTATACAAAGGGAAGGAGATCATTTGGAAAATTTATTCACTCAAGCATTGAATATCTTATGAAGAGCAAGATCTAGAATTGGGTTATGGTGCATAGCTGGATCTGAACCAAGGGGGAACCTGAGCGCTAGAAGAAGGATAAGTTCTATTGTTGGGTCAAGATCTTAAGGCTTGAATAGTAGTATCTTTGTGTGATTTTGATCTATTATATTTGGCGCATGACTTGATCTATAAATCTAATAATCTGGGTATAACTCATGTCTAAATAAGTGAAAAGGGTAAATTATCTTTTATAGATCTGTATGCAGGTTCGACACAGTAGAGGCGCGTATACATGCTGGTTCAGTAAGTCAAAGCAGCGTATACGCTAGTTGGTCTTAATACAGAAGCGTATGTACACAGGTTATACATATTGAAGTAGCATACGTCTCATGAAATATGTTTTAGCTACTTCTGATTATTGCTGCAGTGTTTTGGGTTCAGGATTGGTTTCTGGTTACTGTTAATGTATTCTGGTTACAGCATTCAGAGAAGTAATTGTTTGATTTAGTTTTAATTGAAGCAAAGGAGATTGGTTGATGCAAATGTATTGTCAGTGATGGATCTAGTCTGAAAATTTATGAAACGTGGTCCCTGGAAGAAAAGAGGAGGTTGTAGCCTTTTGTAGGTCAGCCTCTACGTACTAGTACATTAGCTAATACAAGAGCTAAGGGGGTTGTAGCTCTCTTCTAGGAGAAGCTGGAAAATGAGAGAAGGTTGTAGCCTTCTACAGTAGCCTTCTACAGGTAGAAGCCTGCGTACTGGTATAAGACTGCACCAGTATAGATCCATTGTAAAAAGAAGCTTCTAATTGAAATAAGATAGAGACGAATTGCAGCAGGTGGTTTTCACCCACATTGGGTTTCCACCTTACATCTTGTGTTCCTATGTGTGACTATCTGATCTGTTTTACTGTTCCTGGTTACTATTTATATGGTTCTGACAAACAGATTAATGATCAACATCTGAATAATAAATTAAATTACAAGTCTGCAAGTTATATGCGAGTTTCCTTAACTGTAGTTGCGTATATACGCCATTTTCACTAATTGAAGTAGTGAATGCAAATATGATTATGAAATGAAAAATAATTGACTTGATAATACTGATTCACCCCCCCTCTGAGTGTTATTTCCAACAATTGGAATCAGAGTAGGTCCTTCAGAAGAAGCTTGATCGCTTGAAGGAAGATCTATCATCATGAGCAACTATGAAAAGGAGGCATTGATCAGGCCACCAATCTTTGATGGGATCAACTTCATCTATTGGAAGGTAAGAATCACAACCTATCTTCAATCTCTTGGTACAGAAGTTTGGGATATCGTGGAAGTAGGATACACATTTCCATTAGCAACTCCTACAGATACGGCGGGTAAGAAGCAGTATGAAACAAATGCAAAGGCTGTCAATACTCTATTAGGGAGTTTATCTCAATCAGAATTTGTCAAGGTTATGCAGCTCAAAACCGCAAAAGAAATATGGGACAAGATCGTTCTGAGCTATGAAGGAGACGATCAAGTAAAACATGCAAAACTACAAACTCTCATAATTCAATATGAAAATCTCAGAATGTACAATGATGAAAGTGTGGCTAATTATTTCTTACGTATAGATGAGATCGTTAATCATATGAAAACTTGGGTGAAGAGATAAAAGAAGTTACTTTGGTTGAAAAGGTTCTAAGATCTTTGTCTTCTAAGTTTGAATCAAAAGTCTCTGCCATAGAAGAAAAACAGGATCTACAGAGTATTACCATGTCACAGCTGCACGGAATCCTAACTGCTTTCGAAATGAGAAAAGGGGGACCATCAGACAAGAGAGAAGTCGCATTCAAAGCTTCAAGAAAAGGAGATTACAATGAGTCAGGACATATGTCAGAAGGAGAGGAAGAATCAAACTTTGTCAAGAACCTTCAATGAGGTTTTGGAAGATTCAGAGGTAAGCTACCTTTCAAATACTTTGCTCGTGGAAGAGTCGGTCACTATGCAGCCAAGTGTGCTCATAAAGATAAGTGTGATAAAGGTAAGGAACCAGTTAGATGGAACAGAAAATAGAATGTAAGTAAGAAGAGCTATTATACACATAAAGACAGTGATGGATTTTCAATTAGTGATGAAGATGAACAATGTAATGATTATAGACTTTTGATGGCTTTTGAAGATGATGATTTCTTGGATGCTATAGATGAAAATGATCTCTATGAAGAAATTTCTAAACTTAAAATCTGTTTAGAAGAAAAGAGTATGATCATAGATAATCTGACATTCCAACTTGCTGAAAGGGAAAAACACAATGAAAAGTTAGAATGTGAAATTGTGGGACTTAGAAAAGATATTGAGAAAACAAAAGCTCTTAATCTTAGATTTGCTAAAGGATTTGAAACTTTAGATGAGATTATCAAAGTGCAACGTTCTCCACTAATCAAAACAGGTATTGGATATACTGAAGAAGAATCTCAAGCACAGAATCCATCTACCTCCAAAAGTTATCTTGATGCAGCAAGGAGAAGTGAACAGGTTGACAATCGACAACAAAGGCATAAAGCAGATCACCAGGTAAATCAAGGTCAATATACCTCAAGGATGAACAGAGATCACCAAGTACATTAGGGACAATCTACTTCAAGGATGAAGAGAAGCTACAACCAACCGCAGGTAAATCATTCTCAATTTGCCTCAAGAATGAATGTCTATGGAAACTACAATCACCTGGACGGAAGGTTTGATAATCGCAGGAATTTCTTCAATGGCCAAGGTTTCTCTTGTCATAATTTTGGACACAAAGTAGCTCAATGTGTTGCCTACAAGACCATCATGACCAAAGAAGCACGAAATCAAAGGAGTGTGACTGGAATCATGAAAAGAACCTACAATAACTTTTCAGCTCTTGAAAATGAAATAGAATGTTCTATTTGTAAAAACTTCGGTCATGAAGATTGTAAATGCAAGAGTAGGTTTCAGCAAACAACTCAGAAGGAGCAAGCTTCATTGAGTCCCAAAACATGGAGAAAGAAAGAACCGCAACCAGAAAGATGTGGTATAGCCTTATATGTGGAAGGACAGGAAAATCAGTGGTACAGTGACAATGGATGCTCGAAACATATGACAGGTGATAAAGAAAAACTTCAGTAATATAGTCCCTTAGAAAAGGAAAGGAAGGTCTCATTTGGAAATGACAACCTTGCATTCATAAAAGGTAAAGGTTCTATTATTTTGAAAGAAAAAGTCAAAGTTGGAAATGTTATGTATGTTGATGGCTTAAAACATAATCTATTGAGTGTCAGTCAATTGTGTGATCAAGGAAATGAGGTAATATTTCGATCAAATGGATGTATTGTTCGTGAGCTTGATACAGGAGAAATAGTGATCAAAGGCATAAGAACTCCAAATAATTTATACATACTCAAGGGAGGACAACAACAATGCTATCTAAGCAAGAATGATGAACACTGGCTATGGCACAGAAGATTAGGGTATCTAAGCTTCTCTCAGATAAGGAAAGCATGCAAATATCAGGCAGTTCGTGATCTCCCTGACATCAGAATTCCAAACAATACAATATGTAAATCATGTCAGTTTGGTAAGAAAACCACAACTAATTTCCCTAAGAAAGAAGGATCAGCAAGTAATCCACTTGAACTTGTCCATACAGATGTATGTGGTCCATCCAGGTAAAGGTCACCTCGAGGAGAAGAATACTTCATATTGTTCATTGACGACTTTTCTAGGATGTGTTGGATAGGACTTTTGAATCATAATGACGAAGCTTTTGAAAAGTTCAAAGCATTCAAAGCCTTGGTTGAAAATGAAACAGATCACAAAATCAAATGCCTCAGGTTTGATCAAGGAGGGGAATTCACCTCGGATGAATTTTTCAATTTTTGTGAAGAACATGGAATAAGAAGGGAATTCTCTACTCCAAGGACTCCTCATCAAAATGGAGTAGTAGGAAGGATGAATAGAACGGTTCAACAAATGGCTTGTGCTATGCTTGATGAGTCTGGAACTCCTGCAACCTTCTGGGGTGAAGCTGCATTTGCTACCATTACTATTCTCAACAAGACAAACATCCAAGTGAACAACACTCAAACTCCTCATTAACTCTGGTATGTTAAGACTCCAATGGTAAAATACTTCAAAATTTTTGGAAGCAAGTGTTACATCAAAAGGACTGATGAAAACCTTGGCAAGTTTTGAACCTAGGGCAGATGAAGGCGTTCTCCTTGGTTACTCTCCCCAAAGCAAAGGATATAAGTGTTACAATAAAAGACTTAGAAAAAATGTTGAAACTATTGATGTAGTGGTTGATGAAGAAGGAAACATTCCAAGGCAGGTAAAATCTGAAGATTTCGAAGATGATGAGGACTATCATTCAACATCAAATCAGATTAGTGATGAAAAGGAAACCTATGAGGAACCAGAAGAATAGATAAGGGTAGAAGAAAAGACTCCATCCAGGTATGTCCAGAAGAATCATCCAGAAACTCAAATTTTGGGGCAGAAAGAGGCAAGTGTACAAACAAGAACTATTTCAGAAGCTTCAAGCTATCTAGAATTGATCTCCTCCACTGAAACACGAAATGTAAGTGAAGCATGCAAAGATGAATGCTGGGTCAAGGCCATGAATGAAGAGCTTGAGCAGATTGAAAAGAATAACACTTAGGAGTTGGTTCCTAGACCAAATGATAAGAATGTCATAGGGACAAAATGGATATTCAAAAACAAGCTGAATGAGAATGGAGATGTTATTAGAAACAAGGTTAGACTTGTTTGTAAAGGGTATGCTCAATAGGAAGGCATAGACTTTGAAGAAACTTTTGCACCAGTTGCTAGACTTGATGCCATAAGAATGTTCCTAGCTCTTTTTAGCTTTCAAGAGTTCAAAGTATATCAAATGGATGTGAAATCTTCTTTTCTAAATGGAGACTTAGAAGAAGAAGTGTACATTGAGCAACCAAATGGATTCATCCTTGGGAATGATCCAAAACTTGTATGCAGACTCCAAAAGGCTCTCTATGGTCTTAAACAGGCTCCAAGGGCTTGGTATTTTCGGTTGGACAAATATCTCCATCAACTAGGTTTTTCAAAAGGATCAACAGATAGCAATCTATATATAAAAATTGATAATGATAAATTGCTAATACTTGTTGTGTATGTTGATGATATCATCTTTGGTAGCAACGAAGAAGCCATGAGTCAAAACTTCTCTTTGGTGATGCAGAAAGAATTTGAAATGTCCCTACTTGGTGAGCTCACTTATTTTCTTGGTTTACAAGTCCAACAAAACAAAGATGGTATCTTTCTATCACAAACCAAGTACCTCAAGCAGATCTTGAAGAAATATGGGATGGAGGATTCGAAACCAGTATGCACCGCTATGGTAACAGGATGCAGCCTCAGCGCAAATGATGAATCAGCAGCAGTGCATCAACCAACCTATAGATCAATGATTGGAAGTTTGCTCTATCTAATAGGTACTCGACCAGACATCATGCATGCAGTTGGAATAGTCGGAAGATTTCAGGCAAATCCAAAGGAAACTCATCTTCAGGTAGTCAAAAGAATTTTCAAGTATCTTCAAGGAACTCAAAATTATGGCTTATGGTATCCTAGAGATACAGATCTCACACTTCATGCATATACAGATGCAGATTGGGCAGGAAGTGTGGATGACAGAAAAAGCACTAGTGGTGGTGCATTCTTTATGGGTTCCAGATTAGTATCTTTGTTCAGCAAGAAACAAAGTTCAATTGCATTATCTACAACTGAAGCAGAATATGTGGCTGTTGCATATTGCTGCACACAACTCCTTTGGATGATGCAAACATTGCAAGACATTCAAATCACTTGTACTCCACCTATCTCCATTTTTTGTGATAATAAAAGTGCAATCAGTATTTCAAATAATCCAGTCATGCATTCGAAGACCAAGCACATACCTATCAAATATCATTTTCTCTAAGAACAAGTGCTTGAACAAAAGGTCCAATTGGAGTATGTCCCCTGCAAGGAACAAGTTGCTGATATATTCACCAAACCACTGCCCAGGGAGACATTTGAATACCTCAAACAGAAGCTGGGAGTAGTTGATGCATCATCTTGCTGTTGAAATTATTGGTTTCAGAAAACAATGGTTGTACATGAGTTTCATGAAGTGGATCCGCATACATACGCCGGTGTCTGTAGACATAGTCGCATATATTATGGTTTGAAGACAAACTGTGGGGCCAGACTCAGGATGAAAAGAGTCTAATATGGGTTTGACAAAGACCATCTGGCACAGGTTCAAGGGGAGCATATAATTCTAATAATGCATTGTTGGCATTATTTTAGAAGATCTTGGTTCAATTTCACAACGGTTTTTGTTTAGGTGGAACAGGTGCAGAGGGAGATCATGGTTGCCAATCTGAATGATGATTGACAGATGCTGCTGATAATTAGTTGCAGATGACTATCATAGTCTTGTCTTAGATATTTAATCTCTATGTATATATTTCTTGTATTATCAAGGTCAAGTAACGGTGTATGTTGGTTTCCCCACTATGCCTGGGATGGATGATGTAATGTTCTTGTTTATCATGTGTAAACTTTTGGTGTATCCCCGCTTGGTTGGGTGGATGAGTCAATATTGGTATATCCCCACTTGGTTGGGTGGATGAGTAAATATTGGTATATCCCCACTTGGTTGGGAGATGGATATATGTATGAGTCCTTGGTGATAGGAATGTCATTTATGATGTATAATGTCATGTTTCTTCTTGTAAAACATCTTCTTGCAGACCTTGCCTACAGTCAGGGGGAGTATGGACAACACAGCAGAGCAGAGATTTCAACTTGTACTCAGGGGGAGCATAACCCTTTTCCCTTGATGACAAAGGGGGAGAATGACTATGAGTGACTTGGGGTTTCCATCAAGTCCAAAGGGGGAGATTGTTGGCATTATGCCACAAGTTTGGTGCTATGACACAGGTGTTGTCCTTGATGGCAACTCAGTCAGATGACAGATCACAGTTTAGGCTCTCAGAATGAAGGAAAAAGAGTTATACGCAGGTTCCTCTTAACCAAGTCGCGTACACATGCGAGATCACCGATCAAAAAGCGCGTATACATGTGTACACACTTTCATGCAAGGAAAAGCATGTACATGTGGGAAAACTTATTTTTTGGTCCATGTTATTTAGTCCTTGGTTTTTGGACCTATGGTTTGGATCATGGTATCTCGTCCGAAGTGTCAAACCCAAGTATTGGGTCCATGGTATTGATTCTCTATGGTTTTGGACCATGGTATTGAGTAAGGCCTAAGACTATAAAAAGGGAAGGAGATCATGTGGCAAATTTATTCACTCAAGCATTGAATATCTTATGAAGAGCAAGATCTAGAATTGGGTTATGGTGCATAGTTGGATCTGAACCAAGGAGGAACTTGAGCACTAGAAGAAGGATAAGTTCTATTATTGGGTCAAGATCTTAAGGCTTGAATAGTAGTATCTTTGTGTGATTTTGATCTGTTATATTTGCCGCATGACTTGATCTATAAATCTGATAATCTAGGTATAACTCATGTCTGAATAAGTGAAAAGGGTAAATAATCTTTTATAGATCTGTACGCAGGTTTGGCACAGTAGAGGCGCGTATACACGTTGGTTTAGTAATTCAAAGCAGCGTATACGCTGGTTGGTCTTAATACAGAAGCGTATGTACACAGGTTATACATATTGAAGTAGTGTACGTCTCGTGAAATATGTTTTAGCTACTTCTGATTATTGCTGCAGTGTTTTGGGTTCATGGTTGGTTTCTGGTTAGCGTCAATGTATTCTAGTTACAACATTCAGAGAAGTAATTGTTTGATTTAGTTTTGATTGAAGCAAAGGAGATTGGTTGATGCAGATGTATTGTCATTGATGGATCCAGTCTGAAAATTTATGAAACGTGGTCCCTGGAAGAAAAGAGGAGGTTGTAGCCTTTTGTAGGTCAGCACCTATGTACTAGTACATCAGCTAGTACAAGAGCTAAGGGGTTTGTAGCTCCCTTCCAAGAGAAGCTAGAAAACGAGAGAAGGTTGTAGCCTTCTATAGGTAGAAGCATGCGTACTGGTATAAGACTGCACTAGTATAGATCCATTGTAAAAAGAAGTTTCTAATTGAAAGAAGATAGAGACGAATTGCAGCAGGTGGTTTTCACCCACATTGCGTTTCCACCTTATATCTTGTGTTCTTGTGTGTGACTGTCTTATCTGTTTTACTGTTCCTGGTTACTGTTTATATGGTTTTGACACACAGATTAATGGTCAACATCTGAAGAATAAATTAAATTACAAGTCTGCAAGTTATATGCGAGTTTCCTTAACTGTAGTTGCATATACACGTTGTTTTCACTAACTAAAGTAGCATATGCAAATCTGATTATGAAATAAAAAATAATTGACTTGATAGCACTGATTCACCCCCTCTCTCAATATTATTACCAACAAGGATGCCGTAGTGAAGCTGCAAAATAGCAAAGGGTCGAAATGATCAAGCTCTTGCTGGTGTTAACAGTGTGTTGAAGACAGAAGAAGGCATTCCAGATATAGCTAAGAGAATTCTAAGGGAGTCAGAAAAGCCATAAGCTCAAGAAGATCAGAGCATTGATTGAAGGAGTCGAGTCCAGAGAAGCCTAGATCTATCTGCAGAGTGAGGACAACCAGCGGGATAAGATGGTATTCTAAACCCATAGATTTAGTTGTAAACCAATGGAGTTGAGCGTGGAGCTTGTAAAAGAAAGATTACCATAATCCCAAAGAGCCTAGTTGAGTTGACTAGTGCTCAAGGAGATGTAGCCCAAGATATCAGGGTGAACTCCATATTATATTGCTGTTATGTGTGATTGCTTATTGCTGCATTGCATTTGTTTCTTTATTTGTTTTTATATGTTTTATACCAGTTCAAGCAAATAAACTTAAAGCACATAAAGAGTTTAAAAACAAACACAAGCATACACCTACTTTCAAGCACTTTTTAATTCCGCAATTGGTTAATCATAAGATTTGGGAAATATATAAGCTTTGGAAGTGGGAGAGGTTCTTGTAAGCTGACAAGAAGCCTTTAGTGCCCCATTTTCAGATCAGGTGGCATCGGAGCCTGAGATTGATTAACCCCACCTTCAAGAAGGTGATATCAAAGCTGATTATACTAGAGCATGTGGTATCAAATCAGAATGCTTGATTGATAGAGCAAATATTGCTTGTCTGAAAGGTGTTTAAACAATAGAGGTTGATTGTATGCTTGTTTGCAGACTGACTATTGTTTGAGTTTGCAGAGGTGAAGGGAAAGCTATTGATAGCTCAGTCTAGGAAAGGACAAAAAGGAAGAAGGGTTTAATGCATTCTTCTTATCCCAAAGGACCTTAAAGCAATCCTTGAAGCACAAGAGGTTTGTTGCAAAAGGTTGCTTGAATAAGCTCTTTATTAGTCTTGTTTGAAGTTCTTTTGTTCATTTGCATAATGACAACTTATACAAGTGAGTCCTCAAGATCTTCTTTCTTCACAATATTTTTTGATAAAGACATGAAGCAAGACTTGTTAATCATGATGGACAAGGTGAGAGAAATGTATGAGGATGGAAGGATGAGCAACATACTTAGAGAAGCAATTGCTTTCTGATAAATTGCAGGAAATGGAGAGGCAACTTCATATTGCAAATATGAATATGAAAAGTATGCATGAGTTGGAGACATAGCTCCTTGTTGCCACAGAAGCCTTAGTCAAGTATCAGCTTGAAGAAGAGGTAAATAGTTCCTGTTTGTCTTCAAGTTCTTCTAAGAATGCTTATATTGGTTCTTTTGAAAAACATACCAGAGGCATAGGTTCCAAGTTGATGTCCAAGATGGGCTATGAAGGAAAAGGCTTGGGCAAACATGCACAGGGTATAGTTGAGCCAATAATGGTTGAGGAAAGGCCTAAGTATTTGGGTCTTGGCTATGGACAATCTTATGGAGAAAGTTCCAAAGCTGCCATGAAGACAATTGAAACATTTCCAAGGAGTTTCATTTCATGTCTTCTACCTCAAGAGTGTGAAGATTGTATTCATGGAGAATACAATAGCTTGAAACATCATTTGCAAGATGCAGGTGTTCATAAGCATGCACTTGAACCAGAGAGTTGTGGAAACTCTGACAGCCTTGAAGAGATTGATGGTGTTCTAAAGGGAGCCACTTCTCCATTTGATTCACCTCCTCAAGAAGGCAATAAAGGTGAAAGAGAAAGGTATAAATCTGGTTCTAAACATTTTCCTTTTGATTATGTTCAGCATGGTAAATTTCCATATAAGTATGGGAAAAGAATTGCATGTTCCTTTTGTGGTTTGGATAACCATAATGTTTCTAGATGTTGGAGGAGAATGGCCACATACAAGAAACTTTTGAAGGACAAGAAGAAATAAACCAAAGGTCCATTGGACAAGGAAAATCACACTATCAAGAGGATGCACATGTGTTGCACCTACTGCCGTAAGCAAGGACACATTGCTGAAAAGTGTTGGACTTTGAATCCAACAATGCTTCCACGAAACTTGAAGAAGGTGGAAAGAGAAAATGGCAGAAATGGAAGGAAAGATTCCATGATTGATGTGTTTCAGGATGATTCACATGTTGATGTTGATGTGCAAACAAAGGTAGCACCTTTGAAATGGATTGGTAAGAAATGGTTAGAGTTCTTATCAATTAAAGATTTCATGTCTTTTGATTTGATGCATCTATTTGCATTTCTTTGTTATTGGAATGCAAGTTGCAGGGATTTTACCAAGAAGGTGAATGGAAAAGTTGAGTAGGAGACTCACTTTATTGCTGCAACATTATGTTCATTTCAGCTTCGAAAGTACAGTGTGCTTAAGCGAAAGTTGAAAGGTGAAATGCATGCATAAGCATGATGTGCATGAACACAGGGATGTTGATGATTTCCTTGTATTTGAACATGTATGTGTAATTAACTTGAAGGGTTGATTGCTTTGTTTTAAACATGCATGTAATATTGACTTGAGAAAAGTTGATTTGGTCTCCAAGATGGAGATAATGATGAAGTGTTTCATCTTTTGAAAAGAATCCTTGAGATCTTTTCTACATGCTTGACTTGAAGGGTCATTTGTTTTAAAGGCATGTTTGTGGGATTGTTATCTAGTCCATCATTTGTATGCATATGTAAAGACATGGAGGTGTTCACAAGATGTGAGATATGTTTCTTTTGTTGAAGTAGGAGTTTAGGCCATCCAGTTGTTGTCTGTATTTCTATTGTTGTTAACAGTTGTTGTTGACATCTTGTCAAATAGGTACAAATGAAAATTTTGTGAAGCAGATGTAACTTCACATTTGTTTGAGCCACCTTGGATAAATGATCAAGGCAGAGAAGTTCGAACTACCTTCTGTGACCATCTCAGTAGGAGTTCTACATGAAGCCAAGGAGGAAAATAATTCTTCCCAAGATGACCAGCACATCCAAGAAGGAGAGCTGTCAAAGGCTTTGGTACAGAGGCACTATGCAAGGCAAGTGTTTGGAGGTTGAAAGAAGAGGGTGCTGTTACTCTCATTTATTGTTCAGATCAGTATATCAGTCTTTTGGAGACCAAAAGCTTCTTAGTGCGAAGGCGTGATCAGAAAATGATCCTAGATGACTTTTCACTCAAAATTGAAAGTCAAAGGATGCTTCTGAAAATAGTCCCATTGCATAGATCTTCTCATTTTGAATCTACTACAACTTGAATGGGCTGAAATGGACTTCGGGTGAAGAAGTTATCACAGAAAGAAGATTGACATTGTCCTTTGAAAAGGAGGCAAATTCTTCTAAAAATGGGCTTAAGGCTTTATATGTGTTCCTTAAGGAAATCGCATCGGGGAAAGGAAAAGGAGTGGACAGCAGGCCGAAGGACGCAGCGATATGCGATTGCAATTATCGCATCACAATATCACATTGCACATAACCCAAGGGGAAGGATCCAAAGCATTGCAAAGAGCCGATGTGATGGGCCAATAGCCGATGCACTGATGCATCGATAGCCAATATCCGATGCACCGATGGGCTGATGCACTGATGGGTCGATGCGCCGATGGGTTGATGCGTTGATGGGCTGATGCACCGATAACCGATAGCTGATGCGCCGATGGGCCGATGCGTCGATAGCCGATAGCCGATGAGGCACCGATCGGAGTGATTAGAGATAGAGAGATCGACGAATCTTAGATACAAAGGGCCAATGCACATTGCGACTTGTGATTGTGATATGCGATCAGACCTGGACCCAAGAAGGATTATAAATGTGATTGCATAAATTTTGAGATCCGTATTTTCAGATTTTCTATGTATTCCTTTGTATTTGGGTTTTTTGACCTCTCGCCTATGCGATCGTGATTTGGGTTGATAGGACAGACCCGAGAGGGATATAGATGTGATTGAATGCATTTTGAGATCCGGTTAAACACTCCAATCATGTGTTTTTCGGCAGTTTTCCTGTGTATTCCGTTATGCTACTGTTTTCGGGTTTTTTCTTGAAGGAAGGCCCTGATTCCTTTGTAACTGCCCCTGATCATTGAGCCACACTGCAAGCGGGAATTTTGTAACAATGATGCATTTGTAATGTGCAAAGCATCAGAGCCAGAAGCTAGAGGGCCAGCTGAAGAGACAGAGGAATGATCACGCACAGATGAACGGATAGGAAGCTGTAGAGCTAGAAGGAGGCCTCACAAAAGCCAGAGAGAACGATTGAGAGGCAGAACAGAGAGCTTTGGAGTCACTTGGAGGTTGAGCGATCCACTGTTAGCTCAAAGCGCCGAGAGCCAGAAAGCTTGAGAGCTTCAGAGCCAGAGGGTCAAGCAGAGGTAGAGCCACTAGAGGTTGGAGGCAGAGCTAGACGGATAGAGCTAGATAGCTGAGAGAGCCAAAGTTAGAGGAGCTAGAGAGCTGAGAGCCAGAGCTAGTTAGTGATCCGAATTGGATCCATGAAGAATAATCAAAAGGACCATAACCATATCAGGTCAAGACAGACATCAAAGAATTGAGAACAACGATAAAAAACACCTCTAAACCAGTGGAACGATAAGGACCTCGGTCAAAGCGCGCTGACTGAGGCCCATGGAGACTGCATGGGAGGCGAAATTAGCCCCTGGGAGGCCCAGATCGGGAAACAGAGGGAGTTTTTGATGCACAATTAGTGGGGCGAAAACCATCAAAATGGAGAAGCCCTGAGCGCTTAGTCGCATGGAGAGCTGGGAGAAATGTGGGACAAAAGGTGAAAAGGCTAAAG
The DNA here is from genome assembly GCA_031772625.1 of Pinus tabuliformis. NCBI lineage: Eukaryota > Viridiplantae > Streptophyta > Pinopsida > Pinales > Pinaceae > Pinus > Pinus tabuliformis. Next base: position 983,770,483 of record CM062815.1, read on the forward strand.
GAAAAGGCGGGACCTGCGTTCTGAAAAACCGATAGTATTGATCAGGGGCACCCTCAAGCGGTAAGCGGAATTGGCGAAAATAGAGCAATCCCACTCAACAGTCAACGTGTGGCAAGTTGAGGAGAGAGAAAACCACCGCACATCGCGTGCTAACGGTCGAGGAAGTCAACTGCGCGAAATGAGCAGATGGCATTGGATTTGGGGAATCCAGATCGGATGGTTGACATCATGCTTGACGTCAAGACTGGATTTAACGAGGGAATAAGTTGCGATTTAGAAGAATTTGAGGTCCGCTTTGACCGCCAAGGTTGTAGAAGACTCATTCCACGACATAACTGAAGAATTGAATCGACAAAGTAGGCTGGAGTTGTTTACAGGAGGACATGTGGCCACTCCCTGTGAGATTGATGATGACGCCGAATAGGGAAATCCAAGTGCAGCTACAGTAGGTGATCTGACGAAGGTGGAAGAGGAACCGAACAGCCATGAGCTTGAATGGCCTTAAAGCCATGAATAGAGAATAGAAGACACAGAGAGGAAGAACCGAAGATAGAAGATAGAGAAACAAAGAAGGCAGTGAAGCAAAAAAAAAAAGCAGAAAGAAGACAGAGGTCCGAGCTGACCAAAGGCAACATCGAGCACCAAAGAGCTTGAGAGATTCAAGCCATCTCTGAGAGTATATGTGAGACTAGAGAGGTCAAAATGCTGGTAGGAAAAGAGTTTGTGCACTCCAGTGGCTTGGGGAATCCAAGAATCACCCTGCCAAGCAAATTTGTTTTAGGAAACTCACATTGAGCTCTTGCATTGTAATTCTTTGCTTAAGACACAAAAAAATAAGGCCACCACTGAGAGCTGGACCAGAGATGTAGCCCTAGAGGATAGGGTGAACTCCTTATTAATTTCTTGTGTTCTTGTATTTGCTTATTGTATTTCTCTGTTGTTTTCTGTTTCAAGTGTCTGTGTATTTTCAATCTGATTGATACATTGCCTAAATAACATAGACACACACCAGCACATGAGTCTGTAATACCTTTATTCAATAAATCTTTAACTGAGGTCACTCATAGGGTGAGTATCAAATCAAGTGGTATCAAAGCTCTAGGCTATAAGGTTAGACAAGCTTGTGTTGGTTAGCTGTTGAATGCTCACTAGATCAAAGCTCAAATTAGGAGAAGGAGAGTTGGTCGAAACTAATCTTGAAATTGGGAGAGTCTATCCTTGAAAGACAATGTCAGAGGAAGGTTCTGTGGGGCCAGACCCTCAATTCATAGAAAGTTTCCTAGCTATAAAGTCTATGGTAGAAGAAATGTATAGGGACTTTAGAAAGCATAAGGATGAAGGTTCCTCAAGTTCTAAACAAGATAAAGAAGAAGATGAGTCTCACTTCCAAGATCACTCAAAAGGAAAAGGGAAAGAGGAAAGCTTTCTCACACCTCCTAATAGCCCTGTGCATAATAAGAAGGCATCTTTGATCAAGCTAGATGTTAAATTTGATTTGCCTATATATGATGGAGAGCTAAATGCTGAAAAGTTGGACAATTGGATTAGACAAATTGATGTGTATTGCAGGGTACAGAACATAGACTCAGACAAGAGAAAGATTCAGCTGGCAAGCCTACGCCTAGGAGGCACTGCCTTGGTTTGGTGGGAAGGCAGAACCCAAGCTGATATGAAAATATATGGTAAGACTATCTCTGTCTGGAGTGACTTTGTTTCTGCAATCAAGAAGAAATTATATCCATTGGCCTACATGCAACAAGCCATGATGAGTTGGCAAACTCTTCGGCAGTTGAAAGGGCAAAATGTGCAAGGGTACACTCAAGAATTTAGAAAGAGAGCATTGATTCTAGGGATCTCATTAGACGCACCAGAGACTCTTCTGAAGTACATTGGTGGTCTACACAGCTACATGAGGCATACCAACCTCATGTTTAATCCCACTAGTATAGATGAGGTATTTGTACAAGCTGCTCATCTAGAAGCTAGAAGAAAGAATGGAAATCCAAAAGTTGGGGGACCATCCCAACCCACTGCAAGCAAGAGCAAGGAGAAAAGAAAGCAGAAGTGGAAAGCAAGGAAGGCTAACACTACACAAAAAAGAAAAGATTCATGCACTCACTGTAAAAAGGATGGGCATGATGATGAGAATTGTTGGATTCTGCATCCAGAGCTGAGACCTAAGAAGTCCGAGGGCAAGAAGAAGAAGACTGCTGCAACTATTCAGAAAGATTTGGGGTCAGACTCAGGAGATGAAACAACTATTGCAACCACAAGTATAAAAGGTAAGAATTATGAAGCATATACGAATTCTGAAGCATCTACTAGTAATTCTACTCAATCTGTTATTGATGAAGAAAATGAGAGAAAAAGACATGAGCTTTTTCATATTCGAGTTGTTTCCAAATATCAAAAGATTGATACTTTGTTTAATAGTGGTTCACAAGTAAATCTAATTTCTGAAGAAATTGTAAAGAAATTGGGATTAGCGACTACACCTCATAACAAATCATACCCATTAGGATGGTTGAATGATAAAGCACAACTACAAGTGACCAGACAGTGCAAACTCAAGTTTTCTTTTGGGTCAGCATTTGTAGATGAGGTTGAGTTAGACATAATTCCTTTGGATATATGTGGAATTGTTTTAGGAAGTCCTTACTTGTATGATAGAAAGGCTATTTTCTATAGAGCTGAGAACAAGTATCTACTTGTTAAAGATGGAATCAAATACTTTGTAAGAGCTCACAAGCTCAAGAGTAATTATACTCTCATAAACTCTGGGCAGATGAAAAGAATGATAAATTCATGCAAACAATTCTTACTGATGGTTGTAAAGGAAAAGAAACCAGATAAAATCAATGTATTTGAGGGCTGCAATGCAGAACAACAAGCTGATATAGAAAAGGTTGTTTTAGAGTATGATGTCTTATTTCAAGAACCTAAAGGTCTGCCACCCAAAAAGGGAATAGTACATGATATTATTTTGCAGCAAGATGTTCCATTGCCTAACATTGGAATGTATAGGTTGTCTGTTTTAGAGAATGATCAAATCAAGAAGCAGGTGCAGGAGTTGCTCAAGAAGGGATTCATCAGGCCTAACACATCACCATGTGGGTCACCAATCGTTTTTGTGAGAAAGAAAGATGGCTCATGGAGAATGTGCATTGACTACCGAGCACTGAATAAGATAACAATAAAAAATCGTTATCGCCTTCCTCGCATAGATGATCTTTTAGATCAATTGAAGGAAGATGTTTATTTCACCAAGCTAGACATGCACAGTGGATATCATCAGGTCAGAGTTGCAGAGCAAGATGCATGGAAGACTGCTTTCAAAACAAAGCAGGGATTGTATGAATGGATGGTTATGCCTTTTGGCTTAACTAATGCTCCTGCTACTTTCATGAGATTAATGAATGATGTAATCAGACCTTTTCTTGATGATTTTGTTATTGTGTATCTGGATGACATTCTGATTTTTAGTAAAACGTGGGAAGAACACTTAAAGCATGTTAAGTAGACACTAGATGTTTTGAAAAGAGAAAAAATTTATGTTAAACTCTCAAGATGTGAATTTGGCAAAACATTTCTAAACTACTTGGGTCATATAGTAGGCAGTGGTAAACTGAAGATAGATCCCTCTAAAGTGGCAGTCATTATAAACTGGCCTAAACCCAAGTCTGCTACAGAAGTAGGAAGCTTCTTAGGAGCAGCACAATATTGGAGGAAGTTCATTTCTAACTTTTCCTCAATTGCAGCTCCCTTACATGCTTTAACAAGATTGAACAAGGTGTTTCAGTGGGGAGGCAAACATTAGAAAGCCTTTGACACCTTGAAAGAAAAGATTAGTACATCACCTGTACTAGCACTGCCTGATCTGCAAAGACCATTTGAGATCCAAACAGATGCCAGTGAATATGACATGGGAGCAGCGTTGACACAACACGGTAAACCCATATGCCATCATTCTGAGACTTTTAATCCTGCAGTAGTTAACTATCCTACATATGATAAAGAATTGTATGCATTAGTTCAGAGTGTGAAAAAGTGGAAACATTACTTAATGGGCAAAGAGACAGTAATACACACTGATCATCAACCACTTCAATATCTGCACTACCAAAATAAGTTGCAGCAATCAAGACACTACAGATGGATGGGTTTTATACAACAGTTTCATTTAGTCATCAGATATAAAAAGGGCATACATAACAAAGTTGCAGACATGTTATATAGACCCATTATAAATGCATCTACCACACTTAAGCATAATTATGTACTACATGAAAGCTACATTGAACAATATTCTCAGGATATGGAATTTAAAGATGTATGTGCAACTTTGAGTCAAGGCAAAAGAGTAGAAGAATTGGATTATCATGTGAAGGACTGACTCTTATACCATTGTGGGAAACTCTGCATTCCACAAACTGAGAGAGTAAAGATAATTAGGGAAGCACACACTTCTCTGATATCAGGTCACTTTGGGGTAAGTAAAACAGTTGCACAGCTGCAAAGGTTTTGTTATTGGCCGAAAATGAATGAGACAATTTCTAGATATGTAAGAGGGTGTGCTATGTGTGCTAAAAGCAAGCCCAGTAATAGAAAACTAGGCTTATACACTCCATTGCCAGTTCCTTCTCACCCTTGGGAAAGTGTTTCCATGTATTTTGTTGGAGGACTGCCTAAATCTAGGAAAGGTCGTGATTACCTATATGTTGTTGTGGATAGGTTCAGCAAAATGTGTATTTTGATACCTTGTAATAAATAGATTACAGCTGAACAGACTGCAAAATTGTTCTTTGAAAATGCATGGGTTCTGTTATCACAAAACCAGTACTAGGGACTGCAACCAAGCAAGGTCTCATGTAACTGTTTCAGACCATACTTTAGATTAGGAATTAGCCTTCCTAATCAGAGAGGGCTCTCTCACGACTCTTGACAAAATCCTTCAAACACTAGAGGGCTAACTCTTCACACATTTATAAAAATATAGCTGGTTGGACATACATCACATTAGTCTTCATTGGGCTATGGAGTCTCTCACAGTTAATAAACCAAATCACAGTCATCTCATAGAAGCCAAGGCTCTTTGCATCATCAAAGGTTCAAACATAATTTACCTAAAACAAAGCCTGCTGAACATACAGGAAGTCAGAGCATTAAAAAATGAATTCTGAGTGATGTTCAAACATGCTTCACCAAAACCCACAGTTTGTCAAGCACACAGGAAGTCAGAGCATATAATATGAATTCTGAGGGATTGTGCCATAACAAGACTGTAAAAAGAACATTAAGAAACTAAACCATCATCACATTTGAACAAAAAGATGCATTGAGAATCTTGGGAAGAAAAAACCCTGTTTGCCATTACTATAACAGTCCTTTCATAAGCTCTAGAAAACTCTGTTTTTTGTATCTACAATCCAACCCCTTTACATTCTCCTCTTCACCTCTATATAGACACCTATTTCTCTAACTACTCAGAGCTGCCACCTCCAGCATGAGGAGAGCTCGGAGCCCTTTTCTAACGCCACCTATTCCCCTTTAAACTAACAAATAAAAGTCATTTATTACTAATTGACAGCGCTATAATCCTAAAATAATTAACACTGGAATCCTAAAACAATTACAACTCTAATTCTTCATCATGCTGAAAAAGCATTTATTACAATCAAGCTGGTGCTCCTGCGAGGAAAATGAGAGAACAGGTTCATCCTCTAACACATGGCTTCTTTAAGTTTGGCTGTGACAGGTGTTTGTAATTGCTTGTTGGTCTTTAATATACATGTTCTCCCACACCCTGAAATATAGGAAACTGTTCATGATTACCGGTCTTTGGTTTGCCTCAAAGATTCAAATCCAAAGAAGTGGATTTTTATCCTTTAATTACCAGGTTTCCACGTCCATGATGCGCTGGCCATTATTCCATGTGCCCGAATCTAGTGGACCAACAGAAAATTCATTAGTCGAGACCTAACATTGCATCCTGTGTGTTTTCTAGACATCCATTCTGCTCATTTTGACATATATCACAGTGTTCCTTTAAGTGCTGGTGCTCAAATGACCTAAACTTCGATGTAGAATCTGCAAGCCCCTTCACTATGCCATCCTCAATAGGAAATTTCTCAAATATAAACTCTGTAACAATAGCAGCCTGTCTAACTCCATAAGCAATATGATGGACCTCTAAAACAAAACAGACTCTAATGGCTTTGATAGAAACACATCTGTGTTTGGAACTGATAAATTGGTGCCTTTTCAACAGCACCTCCCAAAACACTATCCCAGGTTCCCTCACTCTCTTTGGTAAAAGCATGAACTCCTTACGCAAATCCCTTGACAGAACTACAATCAAACTGAGGGTAGGCTCGAATAGTGTTAACGCTGTAACCGAATGCCGGAACCAAACACGTTTCAAATACTCTAGAACTTGATATGCAACTGGAGTGTGAGCAATTAGAAATGACCATAATTAACACTAAATCATTTGCGCAAGTAACCAGATCTTTAAATTGGCCAAAAACAAGGATTCTGAGATTCAAAATAACACTCTGTATATCACTGATGTGAGATCTTCTTTGAGTGACCAAATTTATGCCATCAGAATTGCCAGATCCGTTCCAATACGAAGCTTCTTTTAGAGATGATTCCATATTATTATGCAGGCTTCTTCCACAATCTGCCTTGTACCCTGTATAATACGTAAAGCAAGATATAAATTCTTCTCAACATCAGCTCGTATTTCCAGGGATTCAGATGCATGAAGTATGCTGGAAACAAACATCATCTAGTTCGCCTTTTTGTCACAGCGCATACAATGATACTCCACATCTAAACCAATGCTTGGCTCTACGCCTGCCATATGACAAACTAGAGCACATTCTAGGTGAACAACATGCCCACAAACAAATTCTTCATTCAGCTTTCCCTCGCATCTGATATTACAGTAGTATGCCACACTCTGATCAGTAGCTTTCCCACGAAGAATACAAAAGCATTCACGGCAAAAAACTAAATTCGATGCAGCATATATCACAATTCATCGCCTTGAGAGACTTGGTGTAGCCGGTTTCTGATCCACATTTCAAATTTCCAGCTTTATATCTCCTCTCTGAAGTATTTCCACGCAACTCTGATTCTCTGACACGCTTTTCAGAAGTTTTCCCTATCAGCTGTGCGCCAACTTGTTCATCATCTTGTGTTTGCGGTTTATGCTCAGGCCGTCATTCCTCAAAACCCTTGTGCCACATCTTCATCCCGTGTCACTAATCAGGGCGGCCTTGTGGCAATCAAGTTCTTATAAAAACCATTTGACATTTGGCATTGAATCAATGCATTGCATAAAAGAAAAGTCTTATGCTGATATTGTCACACAGTTAATGCGCATTCTCCATGCCCACTTCAGAGACCGACATTTCACCAAAGGATTGAGGCAAAGAAGAAATAGCCAACGCTGGTCCACCTTAGTTTCATGCCAAACTTGCTGAGTCACTGCAGATAGATATATAATGCTTTGAGTTACTTGAATTGCGTTTGCAGAGTGAGGAATTGTTGGTATTTCCCATCAACTATATTTTTCCCTCGGGATACCACTGTACAGCAGTCACTGAATGATTGAAAGCCTCCACATTTGAGACATATGTCATGATGACAGCGTCCAAAGGTGTAGCATTGTCACAGCTTGGTTGAATTTATTTGGTGATATGTTCTCCACGCAGCTTGAGAAGCCAAGCGATATAACCATGCCAACATTGATAGAAGACACCGACTTTTTAATCATTTGTATGAGATTGTGGTTTTTGTATACGTAAGAGGGCGCCACAGTAAAGGGCATTGCTAGGCAAAGGCAACACAGCTTCGTTGTTTTATCTCTGAATTCACAACCCTTACATATGTTTACTGACCCAGATAGCAGGTATCTAGATTTTAAACTCGAAGATTCCACATGCCAACAATTATCTAGAGATACTAGAATTGCTGTCCAGGCATTGGGGAAAACCTGTGCTGTGGCACGAGCAACTCCATCCCATTTATTTCATGTTCCTCAGCTGTCTTCGATCCAATCCCCATAGTCCATCCTGAGAACGAAAAAGGCATAACCATCCATGTAATAACTTTGCACAGTTATATCATTATTCTGTAGCATGATTTCCATGAATCCTTTATAAGTGCCATTAATTATTAACATGTCAAGCTTTGATGTCTTGTTCATTTGTCTGTCTGGGAAATCAATTTTGAAATCTCCGGTTAAATTAAAATGATCAGCAAGCTTTAGTAGAGTTGCAGGAGCTTGGTAGGAAATCCTATTCAAAGTGCAACGCCATTTCCCATTAACCAATTCTAGTGGCTTGTTTTTCAACACAAAGAACATAATAGCATTGATAGATCCATTTGGAAAACCCCTGTGGATTAAACTTCGCAGCCCCGGCAAACACATTCCACCTGATAGATTTTGCCTGGTTCATAGAGAGGTCTCTGTCACTTCTCGATTTCGTAGCGCAGCCATTGCAAGGTCAGTGAAATCACTAAAACATATGGCGCTGCGAAAACACCCGATCCTTAAGCTAGGCTAAAAATTTTTGACAACAGCATTTTCAGTGATAACAGGTTCATTTCGGATTACCCACTTCTATTGTATCTGATCGAGACACCCGATTTGTGGGGAAGTTTTGGTCAAGTCTGTAGGAACTGATGAACACCAAACTGATGAAAAGCATAGCTTTTCATCCACAAACTGATGGCCAAACAGAAGTAGTTAACAAGACAGTGATCCAGTTACTAAGAGGATAGTGCAGCAAACATCCTAAGCTTTGGAATGAACACTTGTGTTATGTGCAACATGCTTACAACAGAGCAAAGCATTCTTCTACATAGAGATCTCCTTTTGAGACTTGTTTTGGTTTCACACCAAGGTCTCCTTTGGATTTTGTCTTTGGTAAAGATACCATGGTTGATGGACAAAGTGATGTGGACAGGGCAACTAGGTTCATTGAACAGATCCAGGAGATCCACCAGACAGTATAGGAACAACTGGAAAGGAGCCAAGCCAAGTACAAGGCTAGGCATGACAAGCATTGGATGGAGCATAGTTTTCAAGTTGGTGACCAGGTCTGGCTGTACATCAGCAAGGACAGGATGCAAGGTGAAGGTAAAAGGCTAAAGCCTATTAGGTATGGACCTTTTAGGATACTTGAGAAGATTGGTGAAAATGCTTTTTGCCTTGATCTACCAGCTTACATACACATCCACTCAGTAGTAAATGCAGATTGCTTGAGATTGTTTGAACCTTAAATGATTGAGGACCCTGAAGAGCAGAGTCAATTGCCTTCTATCGATGACCTGCTACCTGAATATCTTAATGAATTGTAAGAAGACACAGTGTTGGACAGGAAGGTGAGGACGACGTGCAGGGGAGATGTGGAGTACCTCAGGATTGGGCTCAAAGGTTCAAAGCCAAGCAGTGGAAAGTGGATTGAGATTGGGCAAGTGAGAAAACAATACCCTCACTTAGTCGATGCTTGAAAACCAACTTTTAGTGGTCCAAAATCTTTTTCAGTGGGAAAGTCGTGATCTGAATTGGATCCATAAAGACTGTTAAAGAACCATGACTGTATCAGGTCATACAAACTTCTAAGAAATTCCAAAACAGTGAACAAAAACACCCTGAACCAGTGGCAATGGTAGCTAGCATGGAACAACAAGGAAATCGGTCAAAGCACGCTGACCTAGGCCCATGGAGACTGCGCAGGAGGCAAAATTAGACCCTGGGAGGCCCAGATCAGGAAACAGAGGGAGTTTTTGATGCATGATTAGTGGGGAAAAAACCTTCAAAATGGAGAAGCCCTGAGCGCTCGGTCACATGGGGAGTCGGGAAAACCATGGGACAAAAGGGAAAAAGGATAAAGGACAAGGCGGGACCTGCGCTTCAAAAAACTGGCGGTATCGATTGGGGCAGCCTCATGCAGTAAGCAGAATTGGCGAAAACAGAGTGATCCCACTCAACAGTCAACGCGTGGCAAGCAGAGGAGAGAGAAAACTGTCGCTCATCGCGTGCTAACGGTCGAGCAAGTCAACCGCGCGAAATAAGCGGATGGCATTAGATCTGGGGAATCTAGATCGGACGGTTGACATTGCTCCCGACGGCAAGACTAGATTTAACGAGGGAATAAGCCACGATTTAGAAGAATTTAAGGTCCACTTTGACCACCAAGGTGGCAGAAGACTCATTCCATGACGTAATCGAAGAATTGAATCGACGCAGCAGGCTGGTGTCGTTTAAAGGAGGACATGTGGCCACTCCCTGTGAGCCTGATGATGACGCTGAATAGGGAACTCCAAGCGCAGTTGCAGCAGGCAATTCGATGGAGGTGGAAGAGGAACCAAACAGCCATGAGCTCGAATGGCCTTAAAGCCATGAACAGAGAACAGAAGACACAGAGAGGAAGAACCGAAGACAGAAGACAGAGAAGCAAAGAAGATGGTGAAGCAATAAAAAAAGCAGAAAGAAGATAGAGGGCTGAGCTGACCAAAGGTAGCGTCGAGCACCAGAGAGCTTGAGAGATTCAAGCCATCCCTGAGAGGATCTGTTAGACCAGAGAGGTCAAAATGCTGGTAGGAAATGAGTTTGTGCACTCCAGTGGCTTGGGGAATCCAAGAACCACCCTACCAAGCAAATCTGTTTAAGGAAACTCACATTGAGCTCCTGCATTGTAATTCTCTGCTTAAGACACAATAAAATAAGGCCACCATTGAGAGCTGGACTAGAGATGTAGCCCTGCAGGATAGGGTGAACTCCTTATTAATTTCTTGTGTTCTTCTATTTGCTTATTGTATTTCTCTGTTGTTTTCCGTTTCAAGTGTCTGTGTATTTGCAATCTGATCGATCCGTTGTCTAAATAACATAGACACACACCAGCACATGAGTCTGTAATACCTTTATTCAATAAATATTTAACTGAGGTCACTCATAGGGTGATTATCAGATCAATTAGCTAGAGAGCTAGAGCCGCAGAGCCAGACAGCTCAAAGCAGACTTCTAAGAGCCAGGATACCGTAGTGAAGCTGTAGAATAGCAAAGGGTAGAAATGATCAAGTTGTTGCTGGTGTTCAGAATGTGCTGAAGACAGAAGAAGGCATTCCAGAGACAGTTAAGAGAATTCTGAGGGAGTCAGAGAAGCCAGAAGCTCAAGAAGCTTAGAGCATTGACTGAAGGAGTCGAGTCCAGAGAAGCCTAGATCTGTCTGCAGAGTGAGGACATCCAACGGGATAAGACAATATTCTAAACCCATAGGTTTAGTTTTAAACCAATGGAGTTGAGTGTGGAGCTTGTAAAAGAAATATTACCATAATCCCAAAGAGCCTAGTCGAGTGGATTAGTGCTCAAGGAGATGTAGCCCAAGAGATCAGGGTGAACTCCATATTATATTGTTGTTATGTGTGATTTCTTATTGCTGCATTGCATTTGCTGTTATATGTTTTATATCAGTTCAAGAAAATAAACTTAAAGCACATAAAGAGTTTAAAAACAAATACAAGCATACACCTACTTTCAAGCACTTTTTAATTCCACAATTGGTTAATCATAATATCTGGGAAATATATAAGCTTTGGAAGTGCGAGAGGTTCTTGTAAGTTGACAAGAAGCCTTTAGTGCCCCATTTTGATATCACCTTCCATGACATCAAACATATTGTTCAACCTTACCTTAACGATTTACCTACTCATTCACGAAAGCAGTCTGATCATCCGCAACATTTGAGAGCTATATTTTTACGGTGCCGACACTACAAAATACAACTCAATCCACACAAATGTGTATTTTGTGTTGGTTCTGGTCATTTTCTTGGATTCATAGTGTATAAGGAGGGAATTCGACTCGATCCATTTAAGGTTAAGGCAATCCTTGATTTTCCTCCACCTTCAAATCAACCATAGTTACAAAGACTCCAAGGGAAAGCTAACTTTCTAAGGAGGTTCATTCCCAATTATGTTGAAATGGCTACAGGACTTACTCGTTTATTGAAAAAGGGGATACCTTCCATTGGGATCAGGTTGCGCAAGCTTCCTTTGATTCTATTAAAGATACCTTGATTAGAGCCTCATTAATGTATTCCTCAAATTATCAAAACGACTACTTCTTGTATCTCGCCGTTGCAGATACAACCATTGGAATGGTTTTAGTCCAAGAGGAAGATGGGATTGAACATACGATATATTATTTAAGCCACAATCTCAATGATATAGAAAGTAAGTACTCTTATGTCGAGAAACTAGCTTTGGCAACTGTTCAAGATGTACATAGATTTCGCCAGTATATCCTGTTTTAGAAGACCACTGTCATTTCAGATTGCAACACTATGACATATATTTTGTCACGTCAATTGCTGGGGGGAAAATACTCAAAATGGATCGTCATTTTTCATGAGTTTGATCTAGAATGCATCAAGTCCAAATCAAAGAAAGCTCTAGTTTTCACCGAGCTACTTTGTGACCTTCCCTCGACTTCTATCGATTCAACATTAGAACCATCAATTTTGGATGAGTCTCTATTCCTGATTACATCATCTGACGCGTGGTATGGAGATATACTGATCTATCTCCAGGCCCAAAATTTCCGGCCAGATACCTGGCGCTCGTAACAACGACATATCCAATACCAAGCCAAAGATTATCTGATCATTGGTGACACTCTTTACCCTCGTGGTATCAATACGATTTTAAGAAGGTGCCTCAGTCATGAGGAGCTAAGAAAGTTTTGAGTGATTTCCATTCAGGTGCTTGTGGTGGAAACTTATCCACTGGGTAGAGAATTCTCCATGCTAGTTACTTCTGACCTAGTATATTCAAAGATTTCATAATTACCGTCAGAAGCTGTCACACATGCCAGATCTATGACTGTAAAGCTAGATTACCAGCTGCACCATTGCATCCTGTCGTCGCTATTGGACGATTCACCAAATGGGGCATTGACTTCATGACATGTAACCCCACCTTGAATGGGGGGCATGGGTACATTATAGTCATCATTGATTATTTTACCAAATGGGCCGAGGCAATGCCAACATTAAACAACAGTGGCGAAACGACTTCTCTTTTATTTTTCAACCACGTGGTTGCCCGGTTCGGTGTACCGCAGGCCATAGTTACAGATCATGGGTCACATTTTCACAATCACATGATGAGTGAGTTAATTGCCAAGTTAGGACTTTCACATGATAGTTCTACTCTGTATTACCCACAAGCGAATGGACAAGTTGAGGCCATCAACAAAGTCCTAAAATGAATGCTTCAAAGAATGATAGGGGTTCATAAATGAAACTGGAATTTAATCCTGTACTCTACCTTGTGGGCATATCAAACCTCGGTGAGAAATGCAACTGGATTCACACCCTTTAAATTGGTGTATGTTCTCGAGGCAATCTTGCCGATACAATGCAAAATTTCATCTCTCAAACTCGCGATTGACTTGTTACTTGACACTTTTGAATAAAAAGTGCATTTCTTGGAACTTATCCATCTGGATGAAACCTGTCGTGAAGTCACATTGGCTAACGAAGCGCACAAGAAAGAAATCAAGGCAAAATATGATAGAAATGTCAAGCCTCACCTTTTCTTAGAAGGAGACCTGGTCTTTCTTTATGATCAGGAAGCTGATAAAATTGGAGGAGGGAAATTTGAACCTCTTTGGATGGGTCCTTATATTGTCAAGTGTGTTTTGGCAAAAGGAGCCTACGAGTTGGTAGACTATGATGGAAGTCCATTGTCACAACCCCGAAATGGGTTGTATCTCAAACGTTACTATGCTTAATTGAGTGTAGTAAAAATCACTGTCTATACGCTTTAATTGCATGTGTGTGTGTTAGTAAACTTTTATAGTTTTTATGTGGTTAAGTAATCCGCTTTGCATTTGTTGCAGATGTCGAAACCTTTGGAACCATTTGTTGGTTACGCTGATGGTGCTAGTCATAGTACGCAGAACCTATCTTCTGCAACATGGGCCATTATTGCTCCAAGTGGTGAGCTAGTGAGTTTTCAAGGGATTTGTATCGGTCGATTGATGAACAATATCATTGAGTATAGCATGTTTATCGAACTTCTCTCTGATGCCATTTCACTTGGCATCCGCTAAATCATCATTAGGCTGGATTCGCAACTTGTTGTACTACAACTAACAAACATTTATACTGTCTGAAATCCAACAATTCTTCGTATGTTCCTTAGAGTTCATATTTTGGAAAGACATTTTGAGTACATTCAATATCAACATATTTCCAGAAGCTTTAACACATTAACCGACTCATTAGAAAACTATGTGTTAAATCGACATTTGCGACACATGTAAAAGTAAAATTTTCAATTCACATCATTAGTTGAATAGGATTGCATATAGCCATACATATAAAAACTCTGAAAGTAAAATAGATAGATGTTTTAAAAGTTTTTACAAAATTTGTGTCCAAGGCATGTTTGGTCATCTGACCTAAAAAATCAAAATGCATGCAAAAACATCCTAAGTAGACCTAGTGATGCTCATGATAATAGGTCACAACCTGAGCTATCATGCGCAAGAACCGCATCCAACGCCCTGGAACACCAATACTATGGCACTACAGCCTCATAGGTAACTCCTTGATCCGGACATCTGGAATACCAAGAGTTAAGTAATCCGCTTTGCATTTGTTGCAGATGTCGAAACCTTTGGAACCATTTGTTGGTTACGCTGATGGTGCTAGTCATAGTACGCAGAACCTATCTTCTGCAACATGGGCCATTATTGCTCCAAGTGGTGAGCTAGTGAGTTTTCAAGGGATTTGTATCGGTCGATTGATGAACAATATCATTGAGTATAGCATGTTTATCGAACTTCTCTCTGATGCCATTTCACTTGGCATCCGCTAAATCATCATTAGGCTGGATTTGCAACTTGTTGTACTACAACTAACAAACATTTATACTGTCTGAAATCCAACAATTCTTCGCATGTTCCTTAGAGTTCATATTTTGGAAAGACATTTTGAGTACATTCAATATCAACATATTTCCTGAAGCTTTAACACATTAACCGACTCATTAGAAAACTATGTGTTAAATCGACATTTGAGACACATGTAAAAGTAAAAATTTCAATTCACATCATTAGTTGAATAGGATTGGATATAGCCATACATATAAAAACTCTGAAAGTAAAATAGATAGATGTTTTAAAAGTTTTTACCAAATTTGTGTCCAAGGCACGTTTGGTCATCTGACCTAAAAAATCAAAATGCATGCAAAAACATCCTAAGTAGACCTAGTGATGCTCATGATAATAGGTCACAACCTGAGCTATCATGCGCAAGAACCGCATCCAACGCCCTGGAACACCAATACTATGGCACTATAGCCTCATAGGTAACTCCTTGATCCAGACATCTGGAATACCAAGAGTTAATCCCTCCACATGATCCTGCAACTCTGCCAAGGTTTTGGCCAAATCCAAATCCTCGAGTATCGGCTGGCCCACCTACTTCCTATTGGTGCCTCATAGGTTGAACATTACCCACATCTACATGTATGAGAATGATTTAATTTAGTCTTGGAACATCAAAACACAAAAACATGTAGAAACTGAAAAATCAGAAAACATTTTGGTCAAAAATTTACTTATAGCAACCCATTGAGTGACCACTAGTAAAATCAAATCTGGATCTCCAAGAAAATCCATCCCTGAGTATGGAGGCTCCTTGACAACAATGTGTTTTCGATCAAGCCAACTGAAGAATGCAATGGAAAAAATGATTGTTGACTGACCCACGTGTCTAGCCATCAATTCGATCCACCTCTGCATCTGTGGATCTCTATGACCAGCTACACCCAATGTTACATGTTGTGGTTGCATCAATGTAATTCTTTCTAAGGAAAAAGTGATTAAGATTGAACCATAGATAAAATTATTTGTCTTACCAATTTTTACCTTGGTCAGTTTTTCTTTCAATGAAGAAAGCATGGCCTCACACCAGTTGAATACTTTTGGCTCAAGAAACTCTAGTGCATACTGTATATATGATCTATTCGTCAGATGAAGTGTCACACTACCAGCCAACTTTGTGATAGTGAAAAGGATAGTTCTCAAAGGCAAATCACTTACATCCCTGATGTTTATTTTCCCATCCTTGCTAGGTTGTGTACCTAGCCGACAAAACTATTGAATGTAATCTCTCACCGATTCACCTCCACGAGCAAATCCTAAAAGTGAGATGGGGGCACCTCACCTCGATAGTCTGGTAAGAAAGTAAACATCATCAATCACAATAGGGACCACTTTGTCCCATATGTGAAAACCCTGATCTATTGAATCCAATAGTTCTATTTGTTGCAGCCTCATTCCAGAAAACTTGAAATATTTGAGCAACCCATAGTTTTTGAGGGCCTCAACTGTACCTGGATTATTTAGGGAAATCATGTATTTCTCTTCATGCTCTCTTTCTCGCCAAATTATAGTCATTCTAATCCGATGAGAGCCTATAATCAAACCATAAGCTTAATTAGAATCCTTTCCATGCAAAAAATAGGACAAATTTTGGAGCAAACAGGTGAAACAAGTATGGGAAACTCACCCAGCACAAGCTATGTAAGGAGACAATGCACTGGAGAGTAGGAAACCTTCTATATGGGTGCTCTTTAGTTCATTTTTCAACATGAAAGCCTGCACTGATCCCAGATGTCCGTATGACATGAGAAATTGTCCACATAATCTCTCACAATCAGCTACTGAAGTTCAAGGTAAAAAACTAGCCCAGAGCACAAAACTGAATGGTAAATATCAAATGGTAAAAATGACATGGTAAAAACTTGTTTTATGTTTATTTCATGTTCATTAATCTAATTTACTTTAGTATTTACCTATTTTTACTCATGAAACAGGTATGTTTAATGCATTTGGTGGTGTTTTGAGTATTTTTTATAGCTGACTTATAGAATTTGACGTGCTCGATTGTAAATTGCATCTTTGACCACATAGCATACTTATATTTTTTTTCGAGCTCTGTTAAACATCGAAAAAAGGAACCCCCTTGGAGTCCTCTTTAAGATCTTTTCAGACTCTATAAATATGAAAAGATTGTCAAGCACTTGTCCTTTTCTGCTTGTTAATGGATTGGAAATGACATCTACTCAGTATAAGTTTAACCCTTTTTAAGGCTGAGATAGATTATTTATGAAAAAGGAATATGTTGATCGAACATGGTCAATAGGTTCTCTCTTGTATTGTTTTACACTTTTTTGGGCTTGAGAGACAAATCTACGAAAAATAACTTGTGGAGTTTTCCTTTTGTCCCTTTTCAAACTCTCTAAACATGAAAAGGACCGAGTTATCTTTGTCGTTAAGCTTGTTAAAACATCAAATAGTGACAAACTTTTCGATCATGAAAAGACCAAGTTTCACCTTCGCTAGGCTCATTAAAACATCACATAGCGATTGATTCACCTGAAGGGTGGAATTATACAACAAGCATATGTTATCCTCCTCAATACTGATAAAAAATAAAGAGGTACTGGTCAGCAATGATTGGGGAAAATGGGAAAAGCGGTAAACCACTTTTGGTAGCAGGTCGCTCTTGAACATGACACTTTCACTTCATCACCGTGACTATTTGGGTTGGGTTATCAACTTGATGGTTATCATACCATTGGTCTATTATACCATCCATCACTTTGTTTTGGGTCAATGCTACCAATTCATTTCAGTGTCGCCGACATGTTCAAGAGAAGTCATTCAGTTAAAATTCATCCTTTGCAAGACCATAAACCTTCATTTTCATGACCGCCATTCTTGAACCTTATGTCGTTAGTCAAATTCCATCTCCAAAATCATTACACTCGTTTCATGTCATTGGTATGGGATACATCAAGGCCCTCCTACGATGAGTCGCTTCTTGTCGACATCAACACATTATCCAAGAAGTTGACTTAGAAACACCCTTCCAGTACCTTGAGACTTGCACACATCAATGGCAAGTTTCTTGCTTCCGGCGATAGGTTGACATCACTGGCCTTCGACTGAAAGAATTTGTATTGTGTTTGATATGAAAACATCTATTCACACCATGCAAAATGTACTACAGTACCTTGAGGATCATTATCATTATCGGTGATTTCTCTCGCGTCTGTTAATGGCTCACATCATTGGCTAGTAATGAGACGGTGTCTTCCCATGTTCGACTTCAGATCACATATTCACATGGTTAGACTCGTACTTGAGTGAATGATTGAACGAGATAGAAGACCCCAGATCTAGTTTCATCCATATGGGCTACGATTTCAGGAAATGTACCAAATCATCTATACAATGGCTTCACATTTATGGTCATTCCAATCATGGGTCTATATCTGTAGATGATTGTCTATGTACTTGTAATGAAATTTTATATGCTAAGCATGGGTATGCCTTCCCTCAGCATTTCATGAGAAAAAATCAAAATATCATGATATTATGTATTGTAATCGATGCAGGTCACCAACCACTTTGGAACCTCCTCATCACATCATAAAGAATTTCACTCAACATTACATTTTCAACTTCATGCTTTAGGGGGCAGCTGTTACAGATCCATTTGGGCACATCTCTCCCATCATCTAGATCAGTGTTTTAGGGCTCATCAAACCCTAATTTCAGTTGCTAGATGCCCTAAACAAGTCAACCTTTTGAATGCCTCCTTCCCAGACAGTTTCATGGCACGAAGACATCCTGAAATGACCTCTAGAGGGACCAGTGCAATTAGGCCCATGCAAGGGTGCGTTATAGAACAGTTAAGTCCATGCCAGGGTGCTTTGTAGAGCACTTAGGCCCTCTTTGACCTACACTGGGCGAGTTTGAGCGAAATTCACGTAGGGTTTGGGGAATATTCTTATCTTATGGAGCCTTCTAGAAGATTCCCACACTTATCATCTCCTATGAGCTAAAAAATGGATGAGGAATGAGTTAAGATACATCTTATCCTCTCATCCCTTCCTCCATGGAAATAATTCTAAGTATGGAAGGCCATTCAATACCCTCATTGATAACAAAACCTCCTCCATCTTCCTATAAATTGACCACTCATCTAAGTGATCAGGGGCTGGACTTTGATGAATTGTAAGGAGATAATGTTAGTTTGAGAATTGAGACTATTGTAAGTGTCGTTATGCTTCCGAATTGTCATGCTTATGATGTGATGTGGATGGAACCAAAGCTGGAGGAGTGACTTCGAATCAGGCTTCATGGTTGTAATTATTCCTTCTATTCAATAAAGGATTTTCACCATTTTCCATATGCTTATCTTGATATGTGATGCTTATATGTGTGAATGTATCTAATTCCATTTACTTGTAATCAATATATCTTTTTCTTTGATTGGTTCTTTGTCTTTTGTTGATGTTTATAGGTACTTCTTGTTGTACCTCTAAGATAGTAGTAGGTCAGCTACCAATGCCAGAGCATCTAAAATAATTTTTTTGGGGTTTTTGGTTTTAGTTTTGGAAGACCAATGAATGAAGACAGATGTAGATTTAAAATAATTAATCCTTTGGGTTATATTAATATCTTAGCAAACAACTACTATAGAGATTTACACAATGATATAGATCAAAAATAGTGGTGAGAAGAAGACAGAAAATAATATGATTATCATAGTTTCCAGACTGTAAAACAGAACAATCATAAGTGTGAAAACCTTCTAAAACACGTTCCAAAGGTTCAAGGAAATATACTTAATCTTACATAAGATGTTGATGATTTATTGATTAGAGGGGATTAGCAAAACAAACAGTTCATTAATCCATTCTCTTAATAGATGATCACTTTAGGAGCTTATAGGAATTAATTGAGACACAGTTATTCCTACCTGGATATCTCTATAAGTCATAAGCATATGAAGAAAAACATAATGATTGATAACTGAAAAAACTTACAAGATGACACAAACTGTGTAAAACCAAATTCAGAATCCTCTGCTTTGTATTAAGGTTCCAAAAAGACTGAGTACATCAAGTGTCTAGAAAAGCTTCCTTCAAAGGTGGCTTCCAAGTTCAAAGTAGAATTAACAGTCAAGACTTAACAAGCAATGAACAATGAATCTTGAACTTCAAACCTATAACATCTCGAGAAGAGAGTTATTTATACAATAATAAAACTAAGAAATATCCTAAAACTGATTAAGATTTATTCTAGGAAAGGAAAAGATCTTCATGCAAGAAGATAGGGGCAGCTATTGAACTGCTTCTTGCTGTCCCTTTTATTCAAGTTATGCTGGCTTTGCTTGTTTGATATCTTTCCCTTTAAGCTACTAAATTGTTTGAATCCTTTGCGTTGGTTGACTCCTTAATTTTGATCTTTTATTTGATATTCTTTAAACTCTGTGAATCTCCTTTAACCCTGCTGAGTAACCTTTACTTTGCAATCCAGGTTTTTACTGTGCTTTTCAATAGTAAATCACTTAAGATTTTATGTTATAGGTAGATTAAATTGATATGATCTTCATATTTGTCTTCCAAATATACGGAGGATTTTTCTTTGTAAGCCTGGAACACTAAGTCTTTACCTGCAAAATACAAAAACTGTTAAGAAAAACAAGGGTGATAGAAGGTCTTCAATGGCTTTATAGAGCTTGAAAGGAAATTGGAAGGAGTCCATAGTGTATCAGAAGGTGAAACAATGGTTTAATTGGTCACAGAGGAATTATGGAGGCTTCGCTGTGTAAAACAGGAAAAATAAAGCAAAATGGTCATTTTGGCATTTAAACGGGAAAACCAATTTTCTTTTGAAATATGGTGCAATAGTGAACAGTAACCATTTTTTCGTTTTGCGGAAGGTGGTTTTCATCACACCTCTTATAAGGCATGAACGGTTTTAGGAGGGAGTCACCCGAAATAACTTAAGCTTGACACATAGTAATGGAGGACGGTGGAATACCACTTTTCGGGTGGGTAACGCTCGTACAAAGAGCTAACCCAAAATTTGCCGAGGGCCGTTGGATTTGGATGTATGAGATTGGATGTTGGTGGAGTGAAGGAGAAATATGGAGGGAACCAACGATCAAATATGGCGGTAATGGATTTACTATGCTTAAAAACCCGGATTAGCAGTGAAATGAAGGTTTAAGGTTAATTCTTCATTTAAATCGTAAAAACGATTTAACAAAGAAAACCTTCACAAAACACATATGGCGGATTTGAAATTTTATGAATCTGGGCGGGTAATGATATCGGGTCCACGTTAATCACATATTGCAATTGGAGTTTAGCAAAGACATCCCATCGCAAAGGAATGCGATAGGAACTGGACGCGATGTGAAAATAAACCATGTATGATATGGGATTGGGTTCGGGTCCCAATCGCAATCGAAGGTCACAACTGGCGGAGTTTTATGGCTTTAGCGGGACTTGCAATGGAGGCAGACGTGATATGGCATTGAGTTGTGATATATATATGTGTCAGGTTCGGGCCCATCGTTGACCACATATCGCAGTCGGGGAAAGTGGATGCACGTTGAAAGGCTTGTGATCCGCCAATATTGCGATGAGATATGAAAATACATAGGTTTATTATAAAACTAAGGTTTCGGGTTATTTTATAAAAGAGTTAATAATATACGGGAAAAGGAAATTTTAGGGGTTTAATACTATAGTTAGTGTTAATATGGAATATGAGCGGAAAAGAGGAATTTATATGCGAAAAGGGGAATTATAGGTGGAAAAGGGAAAACAGACTACGTATAATACCTTTTCATGGTTTATTTGCTTTTTATATATGCATAATACTTAGGGTAAAACAATTTTTTGTGGGTTTTTCGGGTAAAAAGGGATTTTATATGGTAAAAGGGATTTTACATGGTATTATCACTTTTCCTAGGTTAAAAAGGGTTTTGACCTTAGGAAAAGGGGTTTTTATGGAAAATGAATGAATTTGAATGTATGAAGGTAGGAAGGGAAAATTAGTGAATATAGGGATGAATGAAGATGAATGGGAAGTTAATTAATTGATCTAGTAGACCTTCATTTGCTTTGTGTAATTGCATCATGGACACAGAAACATGATAAATGTACATTTTGTCTAATCAATAATCAAACTTCTGCAACCTTTCTCTACTTACCCTTTGCTTATCCTATCATTTTTTCTTCACTTAATGGGTGCATTTAAGCTAGCAAACCCCTTTCCTTTATTTTTATTTTTACAAAAGAAAACTATCTAAATCTACCATTATAACCTCCAAGGGCTCAGATTAAACAGATGAGCACCTTATTATTCTCTACCTAACTACTGATCTTCCAAGACTAAACAGTTTGGCCAGATCTTTATTCTCTATCTATAACATCAAATTTAAAGCATGAAGCAGTCAAGATAGGCATTTAAAACAAGCTACACACAACCATTATTTTGCAGAAAAATAGTAGTGGCGTTTAGACTTTCTCACTTTCAGAGTTTTTTTGTTTTCTTTTATTTCTAACCTAACATTTTCTTTTTGTCTTTATTTTTTTAGGACATCTAACCTAACATTTTCTTTGATATGGACACTCCCTTGATAAAATGGCAGAGTTAATTCCCCTGAGTTTCCTTCCTCTTCTTCTAAACTTGCAATGCTCAATTCCTCATATCCTTTGCTTCATATTTCTTCTTCCCTGAGTTCTGATTCTGTTATTGGGAGAGGCTCTGGTTGTGAAACTGATTGTCCTCCAGATCTCGTATGAGATCTAACCCTAACAGAATCTCGTGATGATGCTCCTGACTCAGCTCTCGAAATGATCTCTTAGATATAGGTAATTCTTCTTAGATATTTCCTCCCTCTTTTTTTGGGACTTCCTCTACCCATTTTTTTCATTTCTTTGTTCATACAATTTGAAAGCGAAGAAAAAACATGCAAACTGTCAGGCCAGGGTAACTCCAGAGTGAATGAGCGGAAGAAAAAACTGATTGATTTATTCATTAGCTAACTATCAGTTATATACACAAATATGACGGATCAGTTCATCTTCTTGATGACTGTCCAGTTCACCCATCCGTTGAGGATTAGGTGTCAACATTCCCCCCCTTAATCTGAAGGGATGTTGGTGAGTCCAAGCATCATTTTGAATCTTTCAAGCTTTTCTCTTCCAAGCGCTTTGGTGAAGATGTCTGCAATTTGCTCATTTGTGGAACAATGACGGAGATGGATTGTTTTGGCCTCAACATGATGTTGGATCAGATGGTATTTAGTATTGATGTGCTTAGTACGATCATGGAACTTTGGGTTCTTGGCCAACTTTATTGCAGAGGTGTTATCTGATCCAGGTGGATATTGGTGGCCACCTGCCAAGTCCACCTGGACCCCCACCATTGTCTTTCTCAGCATTTTCAGTTTCCTTAATTGTAGCACAACTTACTATTTTTAGCAGTTTTTCGGGTCCTGAACTTCCGGAGCCGTTTTGAGGCCCTAAACGACGTTTTTTGGGAAATCTGGGGGCAACATGGGTCCATGGACCGATGTTGCCCTTCCCAAAGTGGTAGTTCTAGGATAGATCTTTCTAACGAGCTATTGTACGCGTCAAACGGAGATCGTATGCCAAAGTTACGACCCCGGGAAGTTGATGTACCAATTTACCCAAACGGGGCCCACAGTTTGGCGTTTCATCTCCTAGGGTTAGGTTTTGGAATGTTAAGGGTTGTCCATTGTTTCTCAACAATAAATAGGCCTTCGAGCCTCATTGTAACAGAGTTCAGAGGCATGTAGCCATCACATCTCTTCTCAGAGATAAGCTACCATCGCCCTAGCTAGTTTATTGCCATTTCTGTTTGTAAGCATATTTCAGTATTTTCCATTAATGAAATGAAGTATTATTTCCGCTGCATCTTTGTGTATATGGTTATCTCTGTAATTTGTTGCGTTCCTGTTTAAATCCGGATCAGTGGTATCAGAGCGGTCTGCTTTTTCTCTGTTTTTCTTTGCATGTCCCCAACAAGGTCGGGATATAAGGAGTTAGGGCTTGAACTGGTTGAACCTTTGCAAGACCAGCCTCGCAAAACCCGACGGACTCCCATGGCGGACGAGAAGAAAGACGAGGGGGCAGGAGATCCCATCAAAATCTTGCTCGAAGAAGCGCTCGAGCGACAACGGAACGCGATGATGGACAGCTTTGCGCAGATCCTTCAGCGGCTACCCAGAAGCGGCGCATCGGCTTCCAGTAGCTCCTCTGGAAACGCCACACCCTTTAAGGTACAAGTTAATTTTGAAATCCCCATATTCGAGGGTCAGATAGACGCCGATGCCGTAGATAAATGGTTAAATCTGCTAGAGGGTTATTTTTCTGTTCATGAATTTTCGAGTCGGGAAAAGATTGTTTTTGCTCTTCTCAAAGCAGCCCCCCACGTCAAGGACTGGTGGGAAACCTACTGCGAGCAGAAGGATGAAAGTACTGGCTCACTATTTTCAGCCGCACCCACCTGGGATTCGTTCCGGGATGCCATCAAGGAGCAGTACTACCCTGTCGGAAGCTATGAGGATGAATACATAAAGTGGACCACGCTGCGGCAGGGAAGGGACCAAGACGTGCCGGAGTTCACCAATATTTTCCATACCCTTCGCACAAAGTTGGGTATCAAGGATTCGGAGCAACATTTGATACTCAAATACCGTGGCTGCCTGCACAAGTACATCCAGGAAGAAATACAGTTCTTAAACATCCCCTCGCTCGGCGCAGCATACCGGTATGCCGTCAAGGTCGAGCAGAAGTTTAAACAAAAGAAGCGAGACTTTGGATCTGCGAATCCAAAGCAGGGGAAAGGTGCCCCTAAACCACAGAACAAAGGACAAAGCCAAGGCGGGACAGCCCAAGACAACCAGCCGAAGCTGCAAGCAAAGAGCAACGCCGCGAAGCCGAGAAAGGACACTGGAAAATGGTGCGAGTTCCATAAGAGCTCCACTCACAACACAAGTGAGTGTCGGGCCAAGCAGTCACTGGTGGCTGAGCTAAAGGTTTCAGAATCAGATGCATGTTCCGACTCTGAGTCAGAACCCGATAAGGGGTATGAAAAAGGGAAGCAGATCATTGATGCGGATCCCAGCGCCACTGTTGCTACCGCAAAGATCCAGAAAAATGAACCCGAAGATCCAGAGGAGGAGGAGCGTCTCTTCCACTCCCAGATGTGGGTAAAGGGCTCCCCGATACAGTTCATTGTTGATAGCGGGAGTCAAAAGAACCTCATTTCGGCAGAGGTCGTGAAGCGGTTGGGCTTATCGACCACAGCACATCCACAACCATACACCATTGGGTGGCTTCACCAAGGGCGAGATCTTCGCGTGAGCCAGCAGTGTCGCCTTCCATACAACATCAAGCCCTTCACGGATGAGGTATTGTGTGACATTGCTCCCCTTGAAGTTTGTGATGTATTACTAGGACAACCATACTTGTGGAAGCGACATGCTGTGTATGAATCAAGGCCCCGTGCTGTTATTATTACATTGGGAAATAAGTTGTTCAGGATACCAGAGGTAGCACCACCTGCCGCCATCTCTTTGATTACTGCAAAACAATGCAGTAAGATCATTTCCAAAACCAGGAAATTTGTTTTCCTGATGATACGCCCTCAAGGGAAGAAGAAGACAGTGGCCGCGGCCTCCAAACGGGGTTCCTCTGCACGGCAGCTACAGATGGACAAGATTGTGGAGGAGTACGAAGACATCTTCACCTCCCCGGCAGGGGTTCCTCTGCACTGTCAAGTCAAGCACTCCATCGATCTGACCCCAGGTGCGCCGCTACCCAATGGACCAATTTATCGGCGCTCCGTTCTGGAGAACAATGAAATCAAGAGACAGATTCAGGAGCTCCTGCAGAAAGGTCACATCCGTCCGAGTTCTTCGCCCTGTGGGAGCCCGATAGTGTTGGTACAGAAGAAGGATGGGACGTGGAGACTCTGTATTGACTATCGGGCGCTGAACAAGATCACTGTCCGTAATAGGTACCCGATCCCGCGGATTGATGACCTCCTAGACCAACTAAAGGGGGCGAAATATTTCAGCAAGATCGATCTGAAGTCAGGATATCACCAGGTACCAATTGAACCCTCAGATGTGTGGAAGACTGCCTTCAAATCCAAGGAGGGCCTCTTCGAATGGTTGGTCATGCCTTTCGGATTGACGAATGCTCCTGCAACCTTTATGAGGCTAATGGATGACATCTTGCGGCCATTCACCAACTCCTTTGTAGTAGTATACTTGGATGACATTCTGATCTTCAGCCAGAGTTGGGAAGAGCACCTCCACCACATCCGACAGGTTCTCCAAACACTGCGGCAACACAAGCTATGTGCCAATTTGGAGAAATGCACTTTTGGCATGACCGAGGTTCAGTATCTGGGATACATCATTGATGAACAGGGGGTGCATGTCGATCCAGCCAAGGTCCAAGTCATTCGGGATTGGCCCTCTCCAACCACTCTAACAGAGCTCCGCAGCTTTCTAGGTCTTGCCAACTTCTACCGCAGGTTTGTGTTGGGATTTTCTCATATTTCTTGGCCCTTGAGTCAAGTCACCAAGGGCGGGGCGAAAGCAAAATTCTTTTGGTCTGAATCTCAACAGAAGTCATTCAGGGAGTTGAAGGATCGCCTCTGCACGGCACCAGTGCTCGCGTTACCAGATTTACAACAACCATTTGAGGTCGAGACAGATGCCTCTGACTATGCTATTGGGGCAGTCCTTACTCAACATGGACATCCAGTGGCATATCACAGTGAAACACTTTCAGACACAGTCCGGAAGTACCCCACTTATGATAAAGAGATGTATTCCATTGTACAGGCCTGCCGACAATGGAAGCATTACATTTTGGGGAAGGAAACGGTCATCCACACAGACCACCGACCTCTGCAGTTCATACAGACCCAAGGGAAATTGCAGAATGATCGCCATCAGAAGTGGTCTACATACCTGCAACAGTTTCACTTGAATATCAAGTATAAAAAGGGCAGCACCAATAATGTTGCAGATTGCCTCAGTCGACCACCGATCATGGCGCTAACCACCGTGCTCAACTCTTGCGGGCACGAGACTTCTGATTGGCCACTTCTCTACAAAAGCGACCCAGAATTCGGCCACACATACCAGACACTCTTGGAGGGTCGGCAGGTTGCAGATTTTCACCTCCAGGATGCCCTATTATGCCACCTCGGTCACCTCTGTGTTCCTTCAAGCGAGCGTGCCAAGATGATTTGGGAAGCACACTACAGTCGGGCTGCTGGGCATTTCGGGGTCGAGAAAACAGTGGCAGTACTGCAAAACTATTTCTATTGGTCGAATCTTCGACAGGATGTTGGGAAGTACATCCGATCATGTACTGCCTGTGCCATTGCCAAACCGACCATTAAGAAGCAAGGCCTCTATACCCCGTTGCCTACCCCTAGTCGACCTTGGGAATCCATCTCCATGGATTACATGTCAGGCCTTCCTTCCACTAAGCATGGAAATGACTGTGTTTTTGTGGTCGTCGACAGGTTCTCAAAGATGGCCATTATGATGGCCTGCAAGAAGAATATCACAGCAGAAGCCACTGCTAAACTCTTCTTTGAACGAGTGTGGGTGCACTTTGGGATCCCACAGTCTATCATCTCAGATCGGGACAGTCGGTTTCTCAGCACCTTTTGGTCCAGTCTCTGGTCAATGCTGGACACCAAACTCACGAAGTCCACAGCCTTCCATCCTCAAACTGATGGCCAGACGGAGGTTGTCAATAGGATGATTGTGCACATTCTGCGCATGTATAACTCAAAGCATCCACGCACATGGGACGAGAGCCTCCCCTACGTTCAGCACAGCTACAACCGAGCTCTTCACAGCTCCACTGGCCATAGCCCTTTTCAGGTGGGTTTGGGATTCCAGCCACTATGCCCCATTGATGTGGCCATGCCACTTGCAGCTACTCACATGAATTCAGCTCATGTCCAGTCCGAAACAGATAAGGCCACCAGCTTCATTGAGCGAATCCAACATATTCGCCAGCAGGTCCATGACATTCTTGAGAAATCAAATGCCAAGTACAAGCAGCGACATGATCAACATCGGGTGCCACACAAGTTTCAGGTGGGCGACAAAGTCTGGTTGCATTTGCAAAAGGAACGCCTTACTGGAGCCTATCGGAAATTGAGACCACTCCGATATGGTCCTTACACCATTACTAAGGCTATGGGAGACAATGCATTTGAGCTCAGCATTCCCCCATTCCTTGGCCTGCACCCAGTATTTAATGTGGACTGCCTTCGGCCATACTTTCCACCATTGCTAGACACATCCGACATTGCAGAACAGCTCAAACCCACAGAATTAAATCCAGATTGCATGGAACAAGCTGCAACTGATCGGATCATGGACACACAGATCAAGAACACTCGCCAACATAATATCCAACTGTATCGAGTTGTCAAAGCGGGCCAACTCCTTCAGCAGGGCAAGTGGCTCACCAGGGAACAAGTTCAGCAGAAGTTTCCTCATCTCATGGAGGAGCTCAACGCAATGGGGACCATTGCTTCCTAAGGGGGGAGGAATGATCCAGGTGGATATTGGTGGCCACCTGCCAAGTCCACCTGGACCCCCACCATTGTCTTTCTCAGCATTTTCAGTTTCCTTAATTGTAGCACAACTTACTATTTTTAGCAGTTTTTCGGGTCCTGAACTTCCGGAGCCGTTTTGAGGCCCTAAACGACGTTTTTTGGGAAATCTGGGGGCAACATGGGTCCATGGACCGATGTTGCCCTTCCCAAAGTGGTAGTGCTCGGATAGATCTTTCTAACGAGCTATTGTACGCGTCAAACGGAGATCGTATGCCAAAGTTACGACCCCGGGAAGTTGATGTACCAATTTACCCAAACGGGGCCCACAGTTTGGCGTTTCATCTCCTAGGGTTAGGTTTTGGAATGTTAAGGGTTGTCCATTGTTTCTCAACAATAAATAGGCCTTCGAGCCTCATTGTAACAGAGTTCAGAGGCATGTAGCCATCACATCTCTTCTCAAAGATAAGCTACCATCGCCCTAGCTAGTTTATTGCCATTTCTGTTTGTAAGCATATTTCAGTATTTTCCATTAATGAAATGAAGTATTATTTCCGCTGCATCTTTGTGTATATGGTTATCTCTGTAATTTGTTGCGTTCCTGTTTAAATCCGGATCATTATCAATCATGAGTGGAGTTGATTGTATTTGTTTTACCTGCAAATCTTCAAGAATTTTCCCGAGCCACACAATTTCTTTCGTTGCTTCAGCTGCTGCCACATTTTCTGCTTCTGTTGTGGAATCTGCTGGTACTGATTGTTTGCGTGATCTCCAGGAGACAGCTCCTGATCCAAGACTCATAGCATATCCTGAAGTAGATACCCCAGTTTCTTTGTCTCCATCGAAGTCTGAATCAGAGTATCCAATCAAGTTGAAGTCGTCCACCTGTGTATACTTGATTCCAAGGTCTTGAGTTCCCTTCAAGTACCTTAGAACTCTTTTTGCAGCAGACCAATGTCCCTCACAAGGCTTTTGCATAAACCTGGAGAGGATTCCAATAGCAAATGAAATGTCTGGTCTGGTAGTAGTGAGGTAGATGAGACTTCCTACAAGCTGTCTATACTTTGTTGCATCCTCAAATTCCTTTCCTTCAATAGATGTGAGCTTCAAGTTTTGTTCCATTGGAGTAGAAAGAGGATTACACTCTGTCATGCCAAATCTGTTTAACAAATCTCCAATGTATTTATTTTGAGAAAGAAATATGGACTTTGGATGTTGGGTTACTTCAATGCCAAGATAGTAATGAACATAGCCCAAATCAGTCATTTCAAAAAATTTTCCTAATTCTTTCTTTATGGATGCAATATAGCTTTCATTGTTCCTTGTCATTAAAATATCATCTACATATACCACAAGATATACAACTGTTTTGCCAACTTTCTTGACAAATAAAGTTGCATCATCAAGATCAAAATGATTGAAGTTGAGTTTCAGAAGATGCTCAGTTAGTTTTTCATACCAGGCTCGTGGTGCTTGTTTGAGGCCATACAAGGACTTCACAAGTTTGCATACTTTATGTTCATGTCCTTTCACAACAAATCCTTCAGGCTGGGACATAAAAACATTCTCTTTTAGATCTCCATTCAAGAATGCAGTTTTTACATCCATTTGATGGACTTTCCAACCGTTCTGAGCAGCTAGTGCAAAGAGTGTCCGGATGGTGGCCCATTTTGCTGTGGGGGCAAAAGTTTCCTCATAATCGACCCCTTCCTTCTGTGAAAAACCTTTTGCCACAAGCCTAGCTTTGTGCTTGTCAAGTGAGCCATCAGCTTTGTACTTGTTCTTGTAGACCCACTTGCAGCCAATTGGTTTGGTTCCAAATGGAGGATCAACCAGCTTCCAAGTGCCATTCTTTATGAGGGCATCATACTCCTTTTGCATCGCTTCTTTCCATTCATCATGAGAAGTAACTTCTTTGAAGGAAGTTGGTTCAAAATCTGTAGACAAGTTCAATTCACAATCATAAGTAACATCCATATCAACAGGTGAATTAGAGTTATCTACATCACCTCCATCTTGTCGGTTTGTATTTCTGGTTCCTGTTTTTCCTATTTCATCAGGATGAACACTTTCAAGTGTCTTTGTCAGCCACTTTGGGGGACCTTTCTGAGATGGTCCAGGCTGCTCTGTTGATTGAGTTGGGTCTGAATCAAGATTGAGTCTCCCAATTCTATCAATTACATCACTTAAAGCATCATCCGTTGTTGGAGTGTCATGCAGGGGAGATTGTTCTTCAGAAGAAGATTCCACATGTTGATCTAGTATAGGAATCCCCCCTTCAAGATGTGGAATCTGATTATCAAACTCTTGAAATGATTTCGGTTTTGTGAATCTATCCAAGCGATCAAGTTGCCGCTCAACAACACTGTCAGATTTGGATGATTCAAGAAAAATGACATCTCTAGATAAAACAAAATTTTTATTTACTTCATCATAGAGTCGGTATGCTTTAGATGTGTTTGAATACCCCAGGAAGATACACTTACGACTTCTAGCACCAATTTTTTTCTATGTACCTTTGGTATTAAAGCATAACAGGTGGAACCAAAAATCCTGAGATGTTTTACCGAAGGAACATGTCCATACCAAAATTCATAAGGGGTCTTGTTTCTTATAGCACTAGATGGACATCTATTCTTTATATATGCAGCACATAGAACAGCATCAGCCCAAAACATTGTCTTTACATTTTTGAAGAAAAGCATGGATCGTACCATATTCAAAATTGTTTGTTCATTCTTTCAGCTACACCATTCTGTTGAGGATTATAAGGCACAGTTGTTTGATGTTTAATCCCATGTTGGTGAAGATAGTGTTCAAATTCATTTGATGTATATTCTTTTCCATTATCAGTGCGAATAGACCCAATATGAGATTGTGCATCATTTTCAATCCATTTATGAAAATTCTTGAATGTTTGAAAAGCATCAGATTTGTTCTTCAATAAGTAAACCCAACACATTCTGGTGTAATCATCAATAAATGTCATGATATATTTATTTCCATTTGCAGAAGGAACAGGCATTGGACCACATAAATATGAATGAATAAGTTCAAGCTTCCTATGTGCTCTTGAATGTGAATCATGAAAAGACTATTTGATATGCTTTCCTAGAATGCAAGCATCACATTGCTTATGTTTTCTAGGAATTGTAGGCAAACCAGCAACACCATTTTTCTTCAACAAGCAGAGACTATCATAGTTTAAATGTCCAAATCTAGCATGCCATAATAAACTTGATGGAAGTGTACCTTCTTCATGATGAGACATATATGAGAAATGTTGTGTATGAGCAGAGGTTCCTTGCAGTTTAAGAAGTCTTTCTTCTTCTATACCCCTCATGACAAGTGAGTGGTCAGATGCCTTTCTTACCTCAAGCTTTCCATCAAACATGTGAATGGAGTGACCTTGCTGGCGGATGTGGACTAGGGACAACAAGTTTCTCTTGAGCTGTGGGAGATATAGAACATGATCCAGAAGAAAGTCTGGAAGACCAGGCAGTTTAAGCCTGATTGTGCCAAGTCCTGATGGCTTGATTTTTGACTGATCTGCAAAGTATACTGCTCCATCAACATTATCAGTGAAATCTTCAAAAAAATCTTTCCTATGAGTCATATGACAGGTTGCTCCTGAATCAAGCAACCAGTCATTTTTCGAAGAAGCAAGTGAAGCATTAAACAAATCTTCATTTACTCCAATGTTACATTGTGCCTCAATATAGTGAGCGGATTCAGGTGCTTTACCTTTGTCTGTGTCATCAGTTTTACCTTTCTGCTGATTTCTTCTCTGCTCAATTTTGTCCCATGGTAGCTTGCATGTAGAAGCATCATGTGATCCATTTCGTTTGCAGCGAATGCAATGCAGATATGCTTTTTCACCTTGAGAATGTCTGCCCCCCCTGCCTCTGAAGTATCTTCCTCTTCCTCTTCATCCACCTCTTCCTCTTGTAGAATCTTGAGCAGGATGCTTTTCTTTATGAGCAAGGCAAAAAGTCTCTTCAGAAGATTCAGGGACTGTTTTCTTTCCAAAGGCTTTCTCTCTTTCAACAAACTTTTTCACAAGAGACTCAAAGGTTATGTCTTTAAGATTTCCATTTGCTTGTAAAGACTCAAGATAATTAGAGTAGGTAGGATAGAGTGCTTTGAGAAAGGCAATAAGAGAGATATCCAGCTCAACCTTAGTGGATTTAATATCATGCATTATAGACTTTATTTCAGATGCAAGAGCAAGGGGATCATTATTTTTCAGTTCAAGAGTGAAGAGTTTAATCATGAGCTGAACAACTTCAAGTGCAGAATGTGTATCATAGAGTTCTTTCAGCTTTTGTAAAGCTTCAAAGGCAGTGGAATAGGATGAAATATGACGACTTACTTCTTCATTTACAAATGCTGCGATCAATGCATAGGCTTTGCTGTTCTTGTTTTCCTAAATGACAAGTTCTTTATTTGATGTAGGCTGCACAGGGTCTTTGTCTTCTTCTCCGACACACACTCCTTTCCACAGATCATTGTAGATGAGGGTGTGTTTTACCATCCGAGACCATTCTGAATAGTTCTCCTTGCCAGTGAGAACTATTCCTACCATAGAAATGATTGAATGCATTCTGTAAAAAAATATCTCTGCTAAAAAAAAACTTCTGTTGATAAAAGACTTCTGCTGAAAAAAAAAATCTTATGCCACAGCCTTATGCACTTTATTTTCTTCTAACGTTTGCATCAGCATTTCTTATATCACTGCAATATTACTATGTTTTGAATGTATTCACTTCAAAACGCATAAAGGATATATTACTTCAATATATATTACTTCAATATATATCAAGCAATACTACAAAACATTCTGGAAACACAACAATGCTTTGAATCATATAAACTGCGTATATCATGGATTCAACAAACTGCTCAACCACTATACAAAAAAACGCATCTCCACCTTATACAAAAAATGCCATACGAAGTCAAAAAATCAACTGCATAATACTGAAGTCCTAGCAGTCTTCGTAATACCCAGTGTTGCTGGCGACTTTTGAGGCTCTTGCGTTCTGCGAGACTTTGATTGCAAAAGGTTCTATTTGAGAACTCCATAAAAAAGGTTCTCTATAAAACGGTTTTGGGTTAACAACGCCATTTTGAAGGCGACGGAATTAAGCTGAGCAGCTCGCAATGGCACTGGATGAGCAGACAAACAAGATCTTCAGAATCCGACGTACAGTTCTTCAGATGCTCAATGACAGAGATTATCTCGTGGGTGATTTTGAGATCAACACACCCAAAGAGCAGTTCCTGGATAAGTTCGGAGAAGAAAAGAAGTGGTCGTGTCTCCTCACCGGGCTGTATCTCCTCATTGTGAATTGATTTGATCGACAAACCCCTTCAAAATAAATTGTTTTCCATAGATTGAGAGGGTCGGACTGAGACTCCGGCAACCGATAGAGCAATATTTTAGGGTAAGAAAAATCAAAACCTATAGACTGGTAATGACCCCGCGCCTCTTCCACAGCGATGAAAGTATCATGAATAATGACACCAATTTTCAGAGCAGTTTCGACGGAGGCCGTGGCGACTCAGAAAACATCTGACGGTTTGCCAAATGATTTATATAGGAGTATATCCAGGCTTGGAGATTCAAAGCGCAGTGCAGTGGATGAGTTGAGTATGGAAAGCAGTGCAATTGTTTTGCAATGCAGGTTAAGGCCAAGAAGCTACAAACGCAGTCCTTAGTTGAAGCCAGCAGTCATGGAGAGCGGTAAGTTTTGAAAACCATGTAGTAATGCCAAATCAGAAGGCTTATGCTAAATGAGCGGAAGCAGATTATGTCAGGATAGAGAGCAGAGAGCGTTATGTCAGGCAAACGCTTTGGCGGATGCAGCGCTGGTGCGCCAGAGAGCAGAGGAGTTATGTCAGGCAAACGCTCAGGAAATGCACAGAGTAGCGCTCAGGACTGAGCAGCTCTTAGGACAGTAGGAGTTACAACTATTTCTGGGACCTGTGCTCTGATACCATGTCAGGCCAAGGTAACTCCAGAATGAATGAGCGGAAGAAAAAACTGATTGATTTATTCATTAGCTAACTATCAGTTATATACACAAATATGACGGATCAGTTCATCTTCTTGATGACTGTCCAGTTCACCCATCCGTTGAGGATTAGGTGTCAACACAAACAAATCTAAGGCTCAAGTCTTGGAATAGGGTACAAAAAAAAAGAAAAAACTTGCCTCACCTGGGTGAGAGGATGGCCCCTATAATTGAAAGAAAAGTAAACAATCCAATAGTTTAAGCTTGGGCCCTGGAAGAGGTTTAGTATAGACTTCGCTAAACCAAGGCGAGAGAATTTTCCTGGAATCAAGAAAGTAAAAGAAAAATAAACCAGTCGCAAAATCTAAAGCTTGGGTCCTAAAAGAGGTAAAAACTACCTAATCAGAACAAGAGATTATTCCTAAGGGAAAACAAAATAAAAACAAACCAATCAAAAAATCTAAAGCTCGGATCATGAAAGAGGTAAGAACTACCTAATAAGGATGGGAGAGTGTTCCTATGGTCAATACTAGTCATAATTTTGCACCTTAGATAACATCCCCAACAGCAATGCCAAAATGTTGGTGTTCAGATATGAATTATGGATTTCACCCTTCCCATAATTTATTGTCAACCCAGGGCTCATTATTGTTTCAAGGATACCGTGCAAAGTCTATGCAGGCCATAGGTTCCCTACCAAACATTGAGCATTCAAAAAATCATAATAATTGAGTAACGACAAGCTAATGACAGTAACAACAAATTAGAGTAACAACAATCTAAATTCACAACAATATGAAATCGATAAATCATTAACAATAATAGAAAAGAAATCATAACAACACAACCAATATAAATCTACGCACACAACTAATCCCATAACACCTGATTAGGAGAGTGGGCCCAACTCTCCGATCAGGGTTGTGGCAAAGATCAAATATTACACAAAGTTCAGGAAATCAGAATTGCATTAATCAAGAAAGAAATACAATAAAGTAGGTTGTTACACTTCTCAGATCCAGTGTTCGCATTTTTCCCCGATAACCATTACTTATACATTATATCATTACAAAATAGTAATACCAAACTCAGAAATTACGACAGCTCTATCTACTCTCAAATATACAGTAATCATTAAAAAATAAACAGAATGAAAAAGATAGCAATTGTATTAGTCCATCAACTCCACATTGGTTGAAAATCGTTGCAGCCCCTATCCTGTAATAACATTGCCAGCTCATTAACAATCATTGCGTTGATTCATAGACTACTAGTCATCATTATCTCGATTCTACAAAAGAACTTTAATCAGCTAGTCGCATAGGCAGTGTTTCCCTAGGACTACATTTCATTAATCAATATTTCAAAAAGACATCCCAAATTAATACCTTATTTGTTTTGAGACATAAATTAACCTCGCAAGACTACGGAATGGGTAAGGTAAAATTGGATAAAAGTAGGAAAAAATGGGCAAATTTATCGACCAAGAGTTGGCTCCCACTTCCTCTTGGTTTCTACTTTCATTGCTTCTTCATATCCTTCTGGTTCACTCAAATCAATCCACAATACATAATGTAATGAAAAAGAATATTGTTCAGGAGGTCTACTTATCCTCGTATATCTTCTAACAACACTAGGGGTAGTTTGAGGTGCATGTTGTTTTTGTTGTTGTTGTTTTGCTGTAGTTATTGATCATTATGATTTCCTTGCACCTTTACCTTTATTTATTTTTTTGTTATCTCATCAAGAACTGCATATTCTATGTTTTCAGTTTCCTGTTTCTTTCCCTGCAACTGATATTTGTACAATACCCTTTCATTTAATACCACATCTCTACTCCTAATGATGTTATCATTTTCATAATCATATAAGTGATGACCAAAATCATTAAGACCATATCCAATGAAGGTACACTTCTTTGATTTTTCCTAAAGTTTTGTTTTGTTTTCTTTATTAATGTGGGAAAATGCTTCATAACCAAAAGTATTTAGAAATGACGAGTTTACCTTATTACCTATCCATGCCTCCTTTTGAATACCACCATTCAAGAATATGAAGACCCTCTATTTACTAGATAAACAACAACATCATCAGCATCTGCCCAAAATTGTAAAGGTAAATCTACATGCAATCTCATACACTTTGCACACCCCATGATTGCCATGTTCATCCTTTCTAACACACCATTTTCTTGTGGTGTTCCTCAAACTGTATTCTCTCTAAAAATTCCATGGTATGAATAGTAATTAGCAAACTCCTTGCTACAATATTCACCTCCATTATCTGATATGAGACACTTCAACTTCTTTCATGTCTCATTCTCAACCAAAGATTTCCATTTCTTAAAAGCATCAAAGAAACTCGGGTTTTTCTAATTACATCATCAATCAAAGTAACATAGCAAGAGATATTGAGAGATGATACATGAGAAGGTACCCATATATCTTTATGCATAAGCTCTCTTTTTTCATTCTTCATTTATTTCCCAACTATGAGAAAATTGACTCTTTTGTTTTCCATAAACACAATTCTCACAAAAATCCAAATCAACATGCTTCAAACCTGGAAACAAAATTCTTGAGTGAATAATTTGCATCCCCTTCTCACTCATATTCCCAATCCCAATGTCGTATATTCTCTTGTGGAAGTTAAAACATTAGTAGAATTAGAAATATCATTGCATAAATACTATGTACCAACCTTTTCTCCTTTTGATATTACTAAGGATCCTTTAGTGACCTTCAAGTTTTTGTCTGTAAATGTAGTTATAAAACCTTCACCTCCAAAATTCCTTGTTGAAATTATATTTTTCTTTAGATCTAGAACATGCCTTACCTCCTTTAATAGCCATTGGTTTCCATTATGTTGCTTTATAAAAACCTTACCCATTCCAATGATTTTATAGGGTTTATCATCACCCAGATGAACCTGTTCAAAATATCCTTGAACATAGTCATGAAAATGTTTCCTATTAGGCGTGGCATGGAATGAAGCCCCTAAATCTACCATCCATGCATCAATAATATTTTTTAATAAAATAAAATGAGCATCTTGCAACACATCACCTATTACATTTGCTTCTTGATTGTTCTATTGATGTCCATCTCCTTCTTTTCCCTTCCAAGATTTACAACCTTTCTTCAGGAATCCTTTCTTCCTGCACTTCCAACACACTATCCCTAATCTATATTTGGATGTACCTATTGACAAATCCAATAGGGTGGCGAGTTAATTGATATCTCTTATTATGACATTATTTTGTTATGTTTCATTATTAGTTTTATTCTTTCAATTTATCTTATTCTTATCATAGAGACTAATGGAAATCAATAAATAGAAGAGGACATGAGATGTCGGCACCCAACCAGGGAAAAACCCCTATGTAGGGGAAAATACAGTCAAGGATTCTTCCTTCAATAGATTCAAAACAAAATTGAGATGAAAAAGACTATCATAATCTAGACCAAAGACTTCTTCCATTCATCAAGTCAACCTTGTCAGATTATACTTATGTTCTAAATCTTGTATTCAATATTTCGTTCTTCAATACTTTGCAAATGCATTCTTCTTATGCTTTGATTTTGTGGCAGCTTTCTCATGCTTACATAAGCTTTGTGAGAGCCTTCTCATATTTTGGTGCTGTGAAATTCTTACCATACTTCGATTTTGTGGTAACCTTCTTATATTTCGGCCCTGTGGCATCCTTACCTTGCTTCCATCATACCTTATTTGTGTTACAATTTAGTTCTGTAGTGGCATCATAACTTGGTCTTGTGTGATTCCTTATTGTGCTTTTGTCATATTTTATTTCTGTCACACTTTAGTTAGTTTTGTAGTGGCATGATAATTCGATCCACTAATAATATAACAAAGATATTCTTCGGCCCTATGGTGGCAAAAAAAATATAACTCAGTCCTTCAATAATAATAGAGATATAACAAAGATATATTTTGTTCCTATGGTGGCAACCTAGGCTTCATTTTTGTGGCGGTGATAGCCCAGACTTATGGTGCTAGTCCTATACTTCGGTCCTGCAATGACACTTCAACCTTATGTGTCAACGAATTATCCTTTACTATAATTCACTAACCTGGTTGGGTCCCTATAATACTAGTGATTACCCCATTACTATTGTAGTTATACCCCTTCTTAATATTGTTGTGCCCCTATTGCCCCCATATTGTTATTACTGTGCCCCATAGAATCCCTCTATTGTTATTTTGTGGCTTTATATTATTATTGTTAGGTCAGATGGGTTATATTGTGACTCCTTAGACTCCTATATATAGAAAGGAGGTTTTGTCATTTGAATCATCGAAGAATTATTCATTTATGTAATGTAAAGGAGGTTTCCCTCTCGAAGAGGCTGAATTCTAAGGCGTTGATCTATCTTTTCTATCTTTTCTTGAGCTGGTTTCATAACATTTGGTATCAGAGCTTTGGATTCTAGGGTTTCGCTGCTCCAAACAGGTCGTCGTGGCATTTTCGCTATAACTTTTTTTTTTGTGATGTTTCAGAAGCTAAACAAAAAAACCCATTTGAGAAGACATCGTGCTGAATCTCAGGTCCTAATTTCAGAGCTTTTTGCACTCTATTTGCAGAGATATGATATGAGGAAGTTGGTCTTTTTGCAGACTCCTGAGTTACATTCCGAACAGGTGACCTGGGGAAATCATCATAACCTTTTCCCTGAGAATTGGATTAAAATTTCGTAAGAAGGTGAAGAAAGAGGACGGACTGTAGTTTCTTGTATATATTTTTCAGAGCCAAAGGATGAAACAGTGACTCGTGGCACATTGTACAAGTTCGCTCTACTGAACTAGTCTATAATCAGGTCACTGTGGGAGATTTCGCATAACTCTTCCTTGGAGAATCCAAATTGGATTAGACTGGTGGCATTGGAAAGAGGACACAGAGGGCTACCATAGGTTGCAATTTCAGAACTGGATGATCTGAAAGTACAGAGATACATTAGAGGCAATATCGAGCTCCTACAAAGTGAAAAAAAGGTGTGTAGATTCTTTTAAATTTTTGCTTAAGAGTGGTTTGAAAATTTATTTTGAAGGAATTCAAAGGGCTAGTAGAGCATTATTATCAGTAACTAATGCCCCGAGGAAAGAAAATGCAAACACCTAGTAAGGAACCTGAAAGCTCTAGCATGACTCATGAAGAAGAAGAAGAAATGCTATATGATATATCAAAATTACAAGAACAAGTGCAACAAGTGTCACTTACAAAAAAAGCAACAGAATCTAAGATGGATGGTTTAAGGAAAGCTGTAGAAGCTAAGATGGATGGTTTAAAGAAAGGTGTAGAAGCTAAGATGGATTGTTTAAAGAAAGGCGTAGAAGCTAAGATGGATGGCATGGAAGCTAAGGTGAATGGCATGGACGCTAAAATTGATGGCATCGATGATAAGATGGAAGAATTGAAGATAAATATGAATAAGTTACTACAAGAAATGGTCACTAATGGTGAAAGGGTACTAAAGGAAACTCATGATGAGAACAAAAGAAATGTTAATCATGATTCCATAGACTCTAATGTTGGATCGAAGACTCACCATATTCCAAAAATCGATATGAGGAAGTTTGATGGCAAAGATCCCGCCACATGGATATTACAGATGGAGCAATTCTTCGATCTCAATAATGTGCAAAACACACAAAAGGTACGTATGGCAACTTTATATTTGGAACCAAATCATTTTGTATGGTATCAATGGCTTTGCTCTCGTAAACAATTTATCACTTGGGCAATTTTTACGGAAGAATTGATAGCACATTATGAGGATACAAAAAGCAACACTTTTTTTAGCCAATTGATAAGTCTCAAACAAAAGGGTTCAGTAATGGAGCACATTGAGGAGTTCCAAAAATTGAACATAAGGGTAAAAGATATTCCAGAGGAGCATAGGATTGATGTGTTCATAGGATCTTTAAAGGATAATATCCAACATGATGTTCACCTTTGGGAACCTGATTCATTAGAGAAGGCATTCAGGTTAGCAAGAAAAATGGAAAGCAAAATTATGGCAACCAGGGAGCATACCACTCACAACTATAAATATGGAAGTGTTGTTGCCCCTAGTCTTCCACAACCTATAAGGTTGACACCACAACAATTGGAAGAAAAAAGAGCAAAATGGCTTTGTTACAGTTGTGATAGCAAATACACTAAAGGTCATAAGTGTGCTAAGAAGAAATTATTCTACATAGATTTTGAAGAGGAAGAAGAAAAGGAGCAAGAAAGGTCAAAAGAAGAGGATATACTCTAGGAATAAAGCCTAGATGAAGAACAAATAAATCCAACCATATCTTGTAATGCATTGGCTAGAATTACCACTCCTCAAACCATCAAGATAGAAGGACAAATCAAGAAGAAAAAGGTAATAGTGTTGATTGATTCAGGAAGCACCCACAATTTTATTCATTGTAAGGTAGCAAAAGAATTGAATTGCTTCCTATATCCAGCACCAGAGTGTCAAGTGATGATTGCAAATGGAGGAACAATAAATTGCTCTAGAAAGTGCCATAATATCAAGCTATCCATGGGAGAATATGTATTGACTAGCCCAATGCTTTCCATTCCAATGGGAGGTGTTGATGTTGTACTAGGAGTCTAATGGCTACAATCCTTGGGTACAATAGCTTTTAATTTTCAAGAAATTTTCATCAAATTTTCTACGGAAGGAAAGGAAGTTGAATTAAGGGGTATTGCAGGGAAACCAGGAAAGATAATAAGCTCTAATGGTATGACAAAGCTTCTAAAAAAGGAACAAATAGGTGTAATTGCACAATTATGTTCGCTAGATGTTTCCACATCGAAATCATCTATTTCTCTAGATCTCCAAAAAGTCCTGGACAATCATTCCAAGGTATTTGAGACTCCCAAAGGTCTCCCACCTATGCGTGATCATGATCATGCTATTCATATGATTCCAGGAAGTGTTCCTCCAAACATCAGGCCGTACAGATATCCCTATGTCCAAAAGAGTGAAATTGAACGTATGGTTGCAGAAATGCTAGAGGCTGGTATAATTCAACCGAGTCAAAGTTCTTTCTCTGCTCCAGTAGTATTGGTGCACAAGAAGGATGGATCATGGCGCATGTGTCCGGATTATAGGGAGCTCAACAAGCTCACTATTAAAGATAAGTTCCCCATTCCTGTCATTGATGAATTACTGGATGAATTGCATGGATCAATTTACTTCACCAAGTTGGATCTTCGTTTAGGATATCATCAAATCAGAATGAAGACTGAAGACATTCCGAAAACAACATTTAGAACTCATGAGGGTCATTATGAATTTTTGGTCATGCCTTTTGGCCTTACCAATGCACCTTCAACATTTCAAGGTTTGATGAATTCAATTTTCAAACCATTCCTTAGAAAATTTGTGTTAGTATTTTTTGATGATATACTAATCTACAACAAGTCTTGGAAGGATCATGTTGAACATGTTGACAGGGTGCTACAACTATTGGAGGAGAAACAATTATATGCAAAAAGATCCAAATGTTTCTTTGGAGTCCAGGAGGTGGAATATCTGGGTCATATTGTATCTCATGAAGGAGTTAAGGTAGACCCTAGCAAAATTAAAGCCATTAAGGAATGGAAAATCCCCACATCCATAAAGCATCTGCAAGGATTTCTCGGGTTGACAGGGTATTATCGCAAGTTTTTTAAGAATTATGGGAGAATAGCAGCACCTCTAACAACATTATTGAAGAAAGATGCATTTTCATGGACTACGGAAGCAACAAAGGCCTTTGAACATCTTAAAGAGGCAATGTGCCAAGCACCGGTCTTAGCTACACCGGACTTCACAAAAACCTTTATTGTGGAATGTGATGCTTCAGGAAATGGAATTGGTGTTGTTCTAATGCAAGATGAAAGACCCATTGCTTTTGAAAGTCATCCAATCAAGGGAAAGTTTTTAAGAAAAGCTATTTATGAGAAGGAAATGTTGGCAATACTCCATGCACTTAAGAAATGGCAACCCTACCTAATGGGAAGACACTTCAAGGTAAAAACAGATCATGATAGCCTTAAATACTTTTTAGAACAAAGATTATCCTCTGAAGAGCAACAAAAGTGGGTCACAAAGATGTTGGGTTATGACTTTGAAATGATCTACAAAAAAGGGAAGCAAAATGTGGTGGAAGATGCACTCTCAAGAAAGGATGAGGATGTGGAAGCATTGTTGTGCGCCATTTCTATTATCCAACCAGATTGGATAAATGAAGCAAGGGAGGAATGGAAGAATGACGAAGAAGTGTGGGCACTTATTCGAAAGTTACAACAAGATTCCAGTACATCTGATACATTTAGCTGGCAAAATGATTCGTTATGGTACAAAGATCGCTTATACCTCTGTAAGAATTTGTAGCTAAAACAAAATATTCTTATGGAATTGCACACTTCTCCCTTAGGAGGGCACTCAGGATTTTTAAAAACTTACCACAGGGTTAAGAAGGAATTTTTTTGGGATGGCCTTAAATTAGATATTCAAAAGTTTGTGGCGGAATGTTTGGTTTGCCAACAAAATAAAGTTGAAACAATTAAGACATCGGGTCTATTACAACCTTTATCCATTCCAAGCCAATGTTGGGAGGAGGTTTCAATGGATTTTATCACAGGTTTACCCAAGTCTGAGGGAAAGAGTGTCATCATGGTGGTAGTTGACAGACTTACCAAGTATGCACACTTTTGTGCATTATCACATCCATTTAAAGCCAGTACAGTTTCTACTGTATTTATGGAAACAATTCAAAAGCTACATGGAAACCCAAAGATTATTGTAAGTGACAGAGATCCCATTTTCACTGGAAATTTTTGGACATAATTATTTTCTTGTCTTGGTACTCAGTTAGCTCATAGCTCATCTTATCATCCTCAATTTGATGGGAAAACTGAGATAGTAAACAAATGTTTGGAAGGATATCTTCATTGCTTTGTATCTGATAAACAAACACAATGGGTCAAATGGTTGCCTCTGGCTGAATGGTGGTATAACACTTCCTTCCATACAACAACAAAAATGACCCCATTTATGGAACTTTATGGGTATCAACCACCATCCATCACATCATATTTAAGAGAAAAATCTAAGGTTCAGGTAGTGGAACATCACATCGAACATCAACAACAAGTCCTCCAACTCTTAAAGGATAACCTCGTGTTGGCATAGAATAGAATGAAACAACAGGCAGATCAACATCGCAGTGAAAGAAGTTTTGATGTAGGTGATTGGGTATTCCTACGGCTACAACCATATAAGAAAATGTCCCTCAAGCAAGCTAAGAAGGATAATAAATTATCACCAAAGTATTATGGTCCGTACAAGGTGTTGCAAAAGATTGGTACTATGGCATACAAATTGGAGCTTCCTGCAGCTTCTTGATTGCACCCAGTTTTCCATGTTTCATGTTTAAAGAAGGTTATAGGCGACAAGCTCCCAGTTCAAACAATATTTCCAGAACTTGATGAGGAAGGAAAAATTATATTGGAACTGGAAGCAGTCACAGAAACAAGAACTCGATAGCTATGAAATCGATCAATTTCGGAGTATCTTATCAAGTGGAAGAACTTATCCGCTGAAGATTCCACATGGGAGGATGATAATTTTATACAGAAGTATCCAGAACTACTCAAGCGTTGAGGACAACAATTTTTTGAAGGAGAGGGGCATGTTGGGTCCCTATAATACTAGTGATTACCCCATTACTATTGTAGTTATACCCCTTATTAATATTATTGTGCCCCTATTGCCCCCATATTGTTATTACTGTGCCCCATAGAATCCCTCTGTTGTTATTTTTGTGGCTTTATATTGTTATTGTTAGGTCACCTGGGTTATATTGTGACTCATTAGACTCCTATATATAGAAAGGAGGTTTTGTCATTTGAATCATCAAAGAATTGTTCATTTATGTAATGTAAAGGAGGTTTCCCCCTCGAAGAGGCTGAATTCTAAGGCGTTGATCTATCTTTTCTATCTTTTCTTAAGCTGGTTTCATAACAAACCTTTTATCTCTGAAATTCATCAAACTTGTATGTCTTCACTTTGCGCAAAGTTTATATGCCTATTTATAGATGTTTCCCACTGAAAATAAATCGACATGAGTTTATTTAAGAATCTGACTTGTAGAATATTAATTTT
This sequence comes from Pinus tabuliformis, assembly GCA_031772625.1. NCBI lineage: Eukaryota > Viridiplantae > Streptophyta > Pinopsida > Pinales > Pinaceae > Pinus > Pinus tabuliformis. Next base: position 983,815,194 of record CM062815.1, read on the forward strand.
TAGGCCGACTCCAAGATGAATTGATGGAGAAGTTCTTTTGAAAAATTAAATTTGAATTTTGACTTAAATAGAAAATCCTAAAAGCCTAGAATGGATGTTTGACCTATGACAATTGACCCAAGCATGAAACCAATTCTTTAAGAAGTTAATTTAATTAATAATAAAATTTATTTTTCCTTCTTTTGAAAAATATATTTCATTTTGACTCAAGTACAATTATGAAGACCAAACTTGGTTACATTATTCAACACTCCCTCTTAGCTAGGGAGGTATTCATACTTACATATATCTATAGAGGTACATGGAAGATCTCAAAACACATTATCTACAAAGAGTTTAGGCACCCTCAGTGCCACAAACTAGATTCCTGACCAAGGCAATCTATCTGAGTGGGACTAAGATGGATTAAAGCTTCCAGCCAGTCTAGGTACCATCAGGCTTACTTGTTAACCGTCAACCCAAGCATCTAGGTGTGTATCCAAGGTCAGAGCTCCCTAACCAATGCCCCCCTCCCTCTTTGAGATCTAAACATCAATACTTATGTCAACCATATGTTCTCCTATGCATTTTAGACACACAATGCCTCAACACATCAAATATCTCTAACATCAAGCATGCTTTTCAAAAACTTTGAGAGATTTACCTGAACAATTGTAACCCCAATTAGTAACAACTTTTCAAATACTCATGAGTAAACACAAGCCTTCAGGGTCTTCTGAATTCTTGTTCTTTGGGAAAACCTTTTGGGAGAAAACCCAACTAGATGGCGAGGTTGCTCTGCTCTCTTTCTTTGTATGGAAATGTGGTTGTAAGTACAAAGAGGTATGGCTTATGCCCTGTGGGCTACTATAGAGAAAAAATCCTCTCTTTGTGCTCTACCTCCTATCCCTCTTGACTATTTTTTCTCAATTATGGATTGAATTGACTCGAAAGAATGGGATGTCTCTTCCTCCTAGTGCCCCGGTTATAACAAAACCTGATAGCCTACTAGTGGTTAAGTTTGAATATTGTTAGTATCTTATAGCTATAGTAGTCAGAAAACAATTTGTATTTCAAATTATTTTGGCAAGTGTACATAGGTCTTGCTATGATCTTGTAGAGATCAATCTAATGGTATTAGTATAGAATAAAAATTTCATTATTGAATGTAATTATGTCAGTGTGAAGGATCATCAAAATGGTCATTAATATCCTTAGAAGTCGAGTTAATTGAGTCTAGGGTTATGTTTCACCAAAAAAATCATGGGTAAGGTCATGGTGTCATGTCTTGTCATCATTGGCACAAATTTGTAGGGTCACTTGGGTCAGTTAGAATGTTAAATCACAACTTGCCATGACATCACATTGGTACAATTGTTAGGAGGATAGCGTTGTGCTTCTAACAACTTCAACATTTTATGACTGAGGTTCAAGTATTGTCATCATAATTCTTGAAATTCGAATTTAGCCACCTTGGGAGTTCAAATTCTTGGTTAACTTCCAAAATCACCACAAATTCATTGATTTTTCCATCGAAAGGTCATTGAGCATCAGTTAAGGTTCATTGCGCAAAGGCAGCAGGGAAAGCGTTGTTCTCACAGACAGGTGTTGTGATCATAGACAGGTGTTACGTTTTTTCAAATAATTGGTCAAATTTATTATCCAGAGGTCAAGAAGCATTTTTCCCCATGCACTATGCTTTTGGTGTTGCATCTGTGTTTTTTATTTGTCCACTGTGACTAATCGAACATTAGCTATTGTTTTGGGTTTGGGAGATGAGTTGTGTTGTTTTAGTTTCCCATGCAGGGTTTTCATTTTGAATTGTCATTAAAACTTAATAGAAGCTCTATTTCATTGTTTCTGCCTCATTTTCCACGCTTAATTGATATACACCAAGTTTCATTCAAGGAACCTTGGAATTAATCTTTGTTTTGAAAATCATGACAACCCCAAATAGGAAAAAGAACAAAGGAGGTTATATTGTGATATTTGAACCTCAAGACCTCCCTTTGATAAACTCAGACCCATCAATTAGAGTTTCCTTTGAACAAGTTCGTTGCATTATATTTTTTGAGAATATTGAGGGGTATAATGTACATCTCACCAAAGAATATTCCATGAGTTTCATTGGATTATATGTTAAGGTTGGAGGTGTTGAGAAATCTAGGGCATAGAAATTAAGTGTTTTCTCTTCTATTATTAACTACTTGTGATTTCTTTTTAATTCTTTAGATTAGGATCTTCTTTTACATAGGTTATTAGTGTTCTTCTTCATCAAACAACTACCAATGCATAAACCATAAAGAGACAAGAGACACAAAATATAGGCTACCAGCCAGGGCCAAAACCTCTCACTCTTTGAGAGGAAAACCTAAACAAATTCTTCTTATTATAGAGATTCCAATTTACAAATACCAAGAGCAATACCCTTGAACTATTAGCCACTCCAATACCAAGACACAAGTTCCCTTGATGATATTCAACCTTTTGTTCCTTCCTTTTTCTCGACTCTTCTTTCACTTCGACCTCCTTCTTCTTCAACTTTTGAATTCCTTGAATTAGGTTTGCAATCCTAATTTTAACCTATAGATAAGACCTTTTTCTTATGCCTCTCCTTTGCTTGGGATGGAGTCTTCTACTAGCTTGATTCAGCCTACCCTTATGACTTGAACTTCTTTCAAATCGAACCTTCTGCTCCTTCATAAGGATTGTTGTTCTTCTCAGCTTGTACTGCTGCAACAGATGATCATACATGTAGAGGTTATAAACCCAAAAAAATACCAGAACAAGACTCGAATTATACTCTTTCTCCTTCACTTGATAATAAGCATTTACTAGTTGTACTTCGCACCTTTTTCTTCAGACTGTATGATCATCGAAATATGCTCTGAAATTCTAATCTAAAATGGAATACGAATAGCCCTATTTATAGTTGTTTCCCATCAAAATAATATGACATGACATGATTTTGAGTCGACATGTCTATTTGAGAGATTATATTATTATTTTGAAGCCGACTTAAAGGAGGTGACTTTGTCTTGGTCTTGGAGGGATTTCTAACTTATTTAAGGACTTATATAAATATATCCCCAAGAAGGGTCCTTCATACATGATATAGACTCAAATTGACTTTTATGACTAGATGACAAATCCCAAAGGCTCATAATGGGAGCCATCACTAAAATAAAATTCCTTGCTCATGAAACCCATGAGACAAGAATTACAATAATAATTTTATTTTTCTTCTTTTCATCAATTACATAAAATCACAATTACACATGTCATTATGAATACTGAACCTAGTTACACTTTTCAACGCTCCCTCGTAAATAGGGAGGTATTCATAATGGTACTTTTTCATTCTCAATCTGAAGAATTTCTCATAATAAGAGTCGAATTGGTAACTCATCTATATGGCATCATATCAAGCCCTTGACTAACATCTCTATCTCTCCACGAGATTTGAGCACAATGCTGGTAAGACCAATTATATATAGACACCCTCATCATTGACTCTCTCGAAGCATACCCCACCCAGGTTATCAGGGTGTGTTCCATCAGGACTATTTTTATCTTGGATTCCCAGTCCTCAAAGAATATCGGTCCTCAACGAAAAATCTTATCTTGGATGCCCTAATACATCCTCAAAGAGTATCAGATGCTAGATGTTTACCCAATCCTCCATTTTGTCTTTCCAAGTGAAGACAAGAATGATGTGTCTATCTCTCCCTCTTAATTAGGGAGGACATTTCTATTCCAATAAAGGAATTTACTCATTCCTATGGAAGGAATGTACCTAACATCCCTCTTGGATTAACAATTTCCAAGTTTCTTCTAAGTAATAAACTTGTTTCCAGGCTCCCTCTTAATTAGGGACCTACAACAGCTCCTCAGGTGGAGATGATGGGACAACCAATTTCTTGAAGAACTCCTCCTCTTGATGTCATGAACTTATTTTCATCATTCAAGAGTCTTGATATTTTAGGAGTTCTTCTTGGGGCACATATCATCCATCACTTTCATTCATGAGTCAGTCATGTCATCATCAGAAAGTGATCCATCAATCCATATCTGGCCTTCCTTGGAAGCCTTGCGTAAATCCATCCAGATAATTGTTCAGAAATAAAAGAATGAACATTAAAATAAATATTATCTTTGTGATGGTGTTTCATCATGACATATTCTAGTTTGCATCAACATCATGCATACATATCAACACATATCCCAAATATATATACTGTCAAGGGTCTATTTCTTCGTCAGACTCCATTAGAGTCTTCATATCTTCCATGGAGATATCCTAGTCAAATATTCTTGGTCTTTGGATGTTGATTTCCTTCTTCCATGATTTCATATCCCATGATATATTACTTCCTTTCTTCACACATTTTGTTCTTCAGGAGCTTCCAATCAGAGTTCCTCAATTGTAGTAATCCACCTCATACTTCATGTGAGGACATACTATATTCATTTCATCTAGTGATTGTGTGACCCATGAATTTATGTATTCCTTCAAAAGAGGAGATCCTTCTAATACACCAGATGAATCCCTCTTGCAGACAAGAGTGATCTCCTTAGATCCTTGACAAAAACTAGAAACAAGCAAGACAATTGAATTGACCCTTTCCATAAGTTGAACTTGTTTGAATTATAAGAATTAAAGCTAATGGATGAGCCTCTTACCTATTTCACGAAATTCTCAATGAGTATCCCTTATTGTGATTTGATGCAATTCCTCAATGCTTGATAAGACCTGCAAACATTGACCATAAAAGGATCAAAAGAACATGCGATATAATAATCCAAACAACTTAACCTAATAATCAAGGAAATTAGGAATTGAATTTCCCTTAATAAACATTATAAACAATTATAACTCATTCATCATTCCAATAAGGAAAATCAATGGGAGTGTTGAAATATGGCAACAAGAATATTCCAATTTAATTTGTCCTTGAATTAAATTGTGAATTAAAATCGAATTTAGTCTTAATAGCTACTTGGAAATAATTAATTAATTTATTTTAAATTAATTAGTTGGAGAAATTCAAGTTAGAAGTCTTTCTGAAGTCTTGCAAGAGTTATCCCTTAGATTAAGGAGATAATATTGAGTTATATTTGAGTTGTAATTAGTTAACTCAGTTTACTGAGTTAAGTCCAGTTGAATTAGTTCCAAACTGTTTGAGGAACTAATAGTGAGTTAACGGTTAGTTGATGCATTAATGCACTCAACTAGCGCTACTCTAGTTAACTAAAGATTCCCTCATTAGAAACTCATGGTAATAAGCTAATCATCCATAAGGAACAGCGCAAGGAAATAGGAGCTTGGAAGGCAGAGAGGAAGGATGGAGAGAATCCAATATTGCTTGTGAGTATCTATGAGGATTGTACTGAGAGCTGGCTAGACGTGAGAGCTAAGGCTTTGTATAATTCCTATGTATTTCCACCATGTATGATAATACAATAGTGTGGGGTTTTTATCTGAGGCTTTCCCCAAAGTATTTTCATGTGTATTGTGCCATTTATTCTTCTTCTTCTTCTGGATATATTGTTCAACTCGATCTTTAAGCTTCTGCAAATTGATAGTAGAAGTAGGTTATAATATTCTTCTTTGATTTATATTGCATTATCGGGTTAACCTATCATAGATTTTCCACATGGTATCAGAGCTGTGAACAATATACTGAGAAGAGAATTCAAAGTTTGAAGTTCGGGGTTGCAGGTGCAAATTGAATTCATATCATACTTCAAGGATGGCCAATGGCATTCTATAGCTTGAGACTTGAGTATGCCTTGGAAGGTAGCTCAAATTACATAGCATGGAAAGATAGAATGGAGGTTGTATTAGAATAAAATGGCTTGAAGGAATTCATTGATCAAGAAATCCCAAAGCCAGCTTCAACTAATGCACAAGAGTTGGCTGAGTGGAAGAAAAGTGTGGCGAAGGCGAGATGGATCATCATTTAGGGAGTTCGAGACCATATTGTCTCGAGTCTCCATGGGAAGGATACTCCATTTTCAATATGGAATACATTGAAGGACCTCTACCAGAACAGTATCGACCAGAGGAAATTGGCACTCAAGGATAAGCTTCGAAGAATCAAGATGGAGAAGGGCGATACTATTTTCACATATCTGAACAAGCTCACCACCTGCAGAGATGAGCTTGGTAGTGTGGGAATAACTACTATCAATAATGATATGGTGAGCCTTGCTCTCGTTGGCCTTCCAAAGAGTTGGAATAGCTACTAGGACTCTGTGAATGGAAGGGAGAAACTATCAAAGTGGGAACGACTATGGTTGGATCTTATGCAGGAGGAGATCAGGAGGAGCACACGAGATTGTTCTTCATCCAAGAATGATGATGAAGAAAATCTGGCCTTAGCAAGTAAGGCAAGGAAAGGGAATGGGAAGGCTTCCCATTTCAAATTGAATTCTTCTCATGGAGGGAAGAAGAGTGACATGTCTAAAGTAAGATGCTTAAATTGTCACAATATGGGAAATTATGCGACTAATTGCCCATTGAAGAAGTCCAAGAAGGGATCCTCGTAAAGATCGGAAGGTGAGGCATTAGCCTCTCAGTTCGAAATGGACTTTACCCTCATCGCATGCATGGTGTCATCAATGATGGGTTGTGTCTGGTATCTTGACAGTGGAGCCTCATTCCACATGACCGGTGATAAGAATTTATTTAGTGCCTTGGAGGATAAAGACCTCAAGATGCGCATAGAGATGGGTGATGACGGAAGGTATAGTGTTTCAAGAGTGGGCACGGTTGCTTTTCAGAGGGAGCATGGAGCTCCTCTCACCTTGACAGGTGTAATGTATGTGCCTGGACTGAAGAAGAACTTGGTATTGGTCACGATGTTGAAGGAAAAAGGCTACGATGTTGTCTTCAGTAAAGGAAAGGCATTCCTAAGACACATAGCCACGGGTCAGACCAAGAGGATAGGGATTTGGGTGAAGAATCCCTATAAAATAGAGGTAGATGATTGTGCAACATTGAGTACGAAAGCAAAATTGGTGCAAAGCCAAGACATTGGCGAGTTGTGGCATAGGCAATTGGGCCATTTGGATCATGGGGCTTTGAAGATAATGCAGCAGATATCTACAACACTTCCCAAAGGTAAACTTGAGCAAGTTGACACATGAAAAGGTTGTACCTTGGGAAAGTACACCAAGTCTTCCTTTCATGATCGAGACAGTCGAGCAGAGGTTATCTTAGAGTGAGTTCATATTGATTTGTATGGACCATTCTCGATGGAATCCACAGCGAAGCAAAGGTATAATGTGATTTTCATTGATGACTATTCTCATAAGTGTTGGATTTACTTCATGCAGAAGAAGGACCAAAACTTTCACAAAGTTTTGTGAGTTCAAAGCTTTGGTTGAGAAAGAGTCAGGGAAGAAGATCAAGGCCTTGAGAAGCGACAATGATGGAGAATATGTCTCTCAAGTGTTTAAGGACTTCTGTGCAGTGGAAGGAATTAAACAAGAGTTGATGACACCTCATAACCCACAGTAGAATGGGGTGGCCAAGAGGAAGAACAAAAGTATTGTAGGGGCATCACGGGCAATGCTACATGACCAAGGCCTACCACTTCACTTGTGGGCTGAGGCATGCAACACAACAATCTATTTGCAGAATAGAAGCTTGCATCGCATACTTGGGATGAAGACATGAGAGGAAGCTTTCTCTAGTAAGAGACCAGATGTGGGTCACTTTAGGATCTTTGGCTCATCGGTATATTTCCATGTGACAAAGGATGCACGGAAGAAGCTTGAGTCGATAGCATAGTTGGGGATATTTTTGGGGTACACTGATATACCTCAAAACTATCGAGTGTACTTGCATACCAGTTGAAGGACAGTGGTTCGTAGAGATCTCAAGTTTGATGAGCATAAGGCCATGCGAGTTTCCCTTAAGAGGGAGATCCAACTACAGGATGTGGGGGGACTGCTGGTTCCTAAGGAGGAGGAGCCTTAGACTAATGCGGAGTAGATGCATGCAGGGGTTCCAAGAGTGGAGACATACACTCAAGTAGAGTCTTCCAGAGATGGACAAAAGCGCACAAGAGAAGCTGACATATTTTTGGAGGATGTGAGAGAGAATGTGGGAGCACCATCTTCTCAGTGCAAATAGAGGAGGTCACCTGAGAGGTACACTGGATACATGGCCCTTGCTATGGAATGTGTTGAGACTGAGCCATATTCCTTTGAGGAAGTAGTGCAACAACTGATTTGGGTTGATGATATGGTGGAGGAGTATGACTCCATAATTCATAACAGTGTTTGGGACGTGGTTCCGAGACCAGAGAACAAGTCAGTTGTGAGTTCCCGTTTGCTTTACAAGGTAAAGCAAGCTGCTGATGGTAGTTTGGAGAAGCATAAGGCAAGATTTGTTTCCCGTGATTTTCACAGGTCAAGGGGATTGACTATGATGAGACATTTTCTCCTATCACAAGGTACTCATCTATCAGATCTATGTTGGCAATATCAGCACAGATGGGTTGGAAGATCCATCATATGGATGTGAAGATTGCATTCCTCAATGGCCAGATTGAGGAAGAGGTGTACATAGAGTAGCCAGAAGGTTTTGAGACCTTCGATCATGAGTTGTATGTGTGCCGACTCAAGAGAGAATTGTACAGGCTCAAGAAAGCACCTCATGCTTGGTACACCAGGATAGACAACTACTTCAAAGGGTTGGGCTTCACAAAGAGTGAAGCGGATGCGAACCTGTACCACATTGTGGTGAAAGGTAAGTTGTTGATCATCGTACTTTATGTTGATGATCTCATATTGACTAGTGATGATCATTTGATCGTTTCTTGCAAGGAGGAACTTGCAAGAGAATTCAAGATGAAAGACATGGGTCTCATGCATTACTTACTTGGCATGGAAGTGTGGTAGAAGGATGGGGAGTTGTTTGTGTCTCAGGGCAAGTATGCCAACTAGATACTCAGGAGATTCCACATGGATAAGTTCAAGCCCATGCAGACTCCTCTAGCAGGTAACTGGAGGAAGGAGGTTGCTACTTCAAGAAAAGTGGTAGAGGCTACTGTGTACAGGCAACTTGTGGGTTCACTAATGTACTTAATGAACAAACGACCAGATTTGTGCTATGCGGTGAACCAGCTGAGTCAAGCGATGGTTCAGCCTACCAAGATGTTTTGGAAGGTGGAAAAGCATGTATTAAGATACCTCAGAGGCACATCTCAGTATGGATTATGGTACAGACAACAGAGGGAGTGAAGCTACAGGGCTTCACTGATGCATATTGTGTAGGGAGTCCATCAGTGTTAAAATTGGCAACCAGGGAAAAAATTAATGTGGGTCATCTTATTCATGGCTAATAATGTTTTTATTAGATTCCTCTCGTCAAGAGGTGTAGGATTGATATAAAGATCATCCAATTCCGATAAGTATTCATGGAGATATGAATTTATTTTGATTATGGAATTATTATCAAGATGACCTACAACTCATGTAGGCTCAGAAGCCCAACAGTCGCATCTATTCACCCACCAACGTTGTGTATAAATATAAGAGGACTTTTCCTCATTTAGACTCACTCATCTCATCACATCTCTCTCTCTCTCTACTGTGCTGAAATGGGTCTCTCTCTCACACACATGTGAAGCCGGAAGCTGTTGAATCTGAAGCTGCAACTGCAGAAGTAAATATTGACTTGCGTGGCCTAGAAGATTTCCTCTTTGAAACTATGCTGTAGGTTCATCTGAACCTCCTTTGAAAGCTACAACTTTTGGTGGTGAAATGAAGTCAATCCGACGAACGGTTTGCAAGATATCGACTGCCCTAGTTTGAAGCCGGAAACTGCTAAAACTGAAGCTGCAACTGCAGAAGCAAAGATTGACTTGCATGGACTAGAAGATCTCCTCATCTGAACTGCGATGTAGGTTCATCTGAACCTCCTCTGGAAGTCGCAACTTTTGGTGGTGGAATGAAGTCAATCCGACGAATGGTTTGTGAGATATGGTCTGCCCTAGTTTGATAATGAAGCCGCTAATGCTGATGCTACTGATCTAGGGTTTGCTACTGCTGATATGAATCAGATTTATTGTACTATTTCTCTCTGCTGAATTATTGAAGATAAAAGAAGATTTGATCAAAGGGTTTCCCCACACATTGTGGGGTTTGTCCCTGGCTAGCCGCCACATCTTGTGTCTCTTGTCTTGGCTTGTTTTCTGTCGATCGTTTAATGTTCTATCTGCACTTTACTTTATGTACATGTGATTGCTAATCGGTGGAATATAATAAGAAAAAGAAGTAAACTGTTATAAGCATAGAACATACCATGACTTAATATGGTATTGGAGCTGAGGTGAAGACAAAGCCCAAGCAAGAGCAAGAGAAATCATTGAAGAGAAGATTGACAAGGCTATCCTAAAAGAACTATGGGGTCCTCAACACTCTTTCCTGCCGAAGACAAGCTCCGTGAGAAAGCTGACTATCACGGATGAAAGATGTCTATCGATCTAACCCTTGAAGATCAAGGAGTGCTGGACCATGTAAGAGGCAATATTATTGAGCCTTCATCAAATGCATCTGCTGCTGCTTGGAACAAATGGAAAAATGGAGAAGTCAAAACAAAGAAGATTCCAGGACTCTATCAACAAGCGCTTGGTGGCCTACATCTCTGATCTAGACACCTCTAAGGAAATCTACGACAGACTGGTGAGTTTATTTAAATTTAATGATGCAAATCAAGTTTTGTTTCTTAGAAATAAGCTGATGGAAATCAAGAAGGGTAAAGATGAAAGTATGCAAGCATACTTCTTAAGAATCACCGAGATCAAGAATGATCTCCTATCTATTGGGGAAACTATTACTGACAGAGAAATGGCACTCACAACTCTTGAAGGATTACCATATGAATGGTATGTGTTCAGGACTACTCTTTTGAACTATAATGTAATTCCTGGTTTCGAGGAATTAATGGCTAGATGCATTCAAGAAGAAACAAGGGAAGAAGTGTAAGAAATGCCCATGCCTAAAGGTCCTCCTGCTGCCTTTTCTTTTCATGCAAAGAAAAGAAATAATTCTGGGACTAAATCGAAAGGGAAGGATGGACCTAAGGCTAGAAGAAAATGATGATGTTACATTTGCGATAAAGCAAGTCACTATGCAAGGGAGTGCCATGATAGAAAGGACTCACTCTAGGACGATGATCAAAATCCCTCTGATGGCAATCAAAGGAATGACAAATTCAACAGCAAAGGTAAGAGGAGAGCTGGGAATCAAGGAAGAGGACAAGCATTCAAGAAGGCTAGAAATTCCAGGATGTATTAAATGCACCTGACCTCAAAAAGAACCTAGTGTCCATCTCGGGAACGGAAGACAAAGGCTACAAGGTAACCTTCAGCGATGGCAAGGTATGTATATGGAAAAATAATGTTAAAGATGCCTTTACTCTTGGGTTTAGAGTCTTCTAGGTGTCATGTCTTATGACACATCTCTTCAGTCCGAACTTTGGCATTAGAGGTTTTCCCCCCTTCATTATAAAGCTATACTCGGTGTAAGACAAATGGTGATAGGGATGCCCGAATTCTGAATAGAGAATGAAGGTGTATGTCCAGGATGTGCTGAAGGAAAGCTCAAAAGGGGACCATTCCCCTCAAGCCAAAGCAAGACCTCTGATATATTACAATTGGTTCACTCAGGCATACCTGAGGTTGGCATTAAGAGGGAGACTACTACACCACATACTCCTGAGCAGAATGGTGTGGTGGGAAGGAAGAACCGCATGATGATGGAAGCTGTCTGGGCCATGCTACATGATCAAAGACTTCTGATGTTTCTATGGGTTGAAACTACAATCACCGTCGTATATGTACAAAATTGATGCCCTCATCAAGCATTGGGTTCCAGGACTCCTAAATAAAATTTCACCGCAAGGTGAACAATCTTTCGACTTTGAGGAGCTCTCAAGAAGCCAACACCAGGGAATCAAAAGAAAAGGATGATGAATCAATGCCTGATGTAGAAGAACCCATGGATCTGATAGATTCTTATCCACATGAGCCTTCCTCTTCTAGGAAGAGGCCTTCATGGCTTAGGGGGATACGTGATGATGCTAAAGGACATGCTGCACCCTGAGGAACCTTCCGTCAAAGTAAGAAACTTAATAGGTATCAAGGATACCTGACCATCATGAGCACGATCATACAAAATGAGCCTTTGTCGTTCTCAGATGCCGTCAAGCATCAAGTATGGAAGGATGCTATGACCATATAATATGAGTCTATTATGGAGAATGATGTCTGGGAAGTAGTTCCCAGACCCTAGACAAGACAATTGTTACTTCAAAATGGCTTTACAAGATAAAGCATGCAGCAGATGGAAGCACGGAAAAGTATAAGGCTCATTTTGTTGCTTGAGGTTTCTCCCAAAAGGAAGGTATAGACTATGATGAGATATTTGCACCTGTTGCCAGATATATGACCATTCGCTCGATCATAGCCCTTGCCGCTTCACAAGGATGGAACCTACATCAGATGGATGTCAAGACTGCGTTCTTGCATGGCTCGATAAAAGAAGAGGTCTACGTGGAGCAACCTGAAGGATTTGAGATTTATGATCGAAAATCTCATGTATGCAGGTTGAAGAAAGCTCTCTATGGGCTGAAGCAAGCACCCCGAGCATGGTATGAGAGGATCGATAGCTATTTGATGAAGCTGGGATTCACTAGGAGTGAAGCCGATTCTAACCTTTACTTTAAGGTTGAAGATGGAAAGCCTCTCATACTGGTATTGTATGTGGATGACCTCTTTCTAACAGGTGCAGACCCTCTCATTCACAAATGTAAGAGGGAGCTGGCCTCTGAATTTGAAATGAAAGACCTAGGACTGATGCACTACTTCCTAGGACTTGAAGTATGGCAGAAGCCAAGGGAAATTTTCCTATCTCAAGGGAAATATGTGGTAAAGATATTGGAAAGATTTGGTATGATGGACTGCAAGCCTGTGACTACCTCGAGGATCTTAACTTTTAGAAGTTATATGGTAATGATGTCGGACCAGATTTGGGAAATGCCTCTGAGTTTCATAAACTCATTCACATTGATGTTCTTGGTGAACCTCCGTCCGAACATATTTTTTGCAGTTAGCATTGTGAGCTCATATTTGGTTGAGCCTCACTGGATTGATGTCAGGAACCTTCTGAGATGTCTTCAGGACACAATCTCTCATGGATTAAGATACACTGCCGGAGATGTGAGACTACTTAGATATACTGATGTTGATTGGGCAGGCAGTGTGGTGGACCGTAAGAGCACTTCCGGGTGTTGTTTCACCTTGGGATCTGCTTCGATATCCTGGATGAGCAGGAAGCAGAAGTCGGTGGCTTTGAGCACCGCCGAAGCAGGATATATTGTTGCTAGCATAACCTCGTGTGAGGTAGTCTGGTTGCAAAAGCTCTTCAGTGAGCTGTTTGGATTTACATTGGATACCACTGTGATTCTCTATAACAACCAGAGGTGGGATTCGATTATTGAGGAATCCCGTATTCGTCGATTGCTCCAGCAGATATACATCATCTTAGATATGGTAAGTTGATGAGCAAGGAGGCTCCATTGCATTAAGATGATGTACAGGTTGATACACCTTGTCAAAGCCCCAAGGAAAGATCTAATCTATGATTTTCCCAAACAACTTGGAGTCGGTACGAAACCCTTGTACAGGGGTCCTGCATGTTGCATACATTGAGCTCTGGGAGCTCTAAGGGCTTGCGGTTATTACTGGAGCAACATACGACCACAGGGTGACTCACCCTCCCCTGGTGGTGCACACTAGAACAAGATGATTCGCTCTCTTGTGGGACAAGATGATTCGCTCTCTTGTGGAACAGGATGATTCGCTCTCCTGTGTAGCAGGATGATTAGTTCTCCTGTGAGGCCTAGATTGATGTGTTCTCCATGGTGATTGTAGCAGGATTGATGTGTTCTCCTGTGAGGCCTGGATTGATGTGTTCTCCATGGCGATTGTAGCAGGATTGATGTGTTCTCCTGTGAGGCCTGGATTGATGTGTTCTCCATGGCGATTGTAGCAGGATTGATGTGTTCTCCTATGAGGCCTGGATTGATGTGTTCCCCATGGCGGCCTGGATTGATGTGTTCTCCATGGCAATTGTAGCAGGATTGATGTGTTCTCTTGTGAGGACAGGATTGATTAGTTCTTCTGTCGAGGCATCCTACCCATGTAGTCTGGGACTCATGGGAAGTACCTCTCATCTCATCAATGAGCAGGGAAATGAAGTTAGGGACCATAGTAGTACCGATGGACGCATCGTTGTAACTACCGTACTCCCTACGCTAGGATGACCTCCATTGATCTGGGATCAATGATACTGGTCTGGGACCAGTGGTAGGAGTTGTACCATACTATGACGCTGACTTCGGGTCGGTTGAGACTGGTCTGGGATCAGTGGTACATACTCTGAGACTGACTTTGAGTCAGTGGAGGATGATATTGGTCTGGGACCATTGGAGTTGTACTCACTATTGTAGGAATTTACAGGGTAAGTTCCTCAGAAAGAATACCAAAAGGACACCGCTCACAACCAGATCTCAAATCAATACACCAGTATTTTTGACGTGGTTAAAACCCTCAAAGTGCAAGGAGGGAAACAGTCCACGGCCTGTCCCAACGTGGGTACTACAGGCAATTTATTAATCAAAGAATGAAAATTTACATAAGCTTCTCTCATGCACGGATTACCCGAACAATGACCCTCCATGCGCTTTAAATAGAACTCATGGACCAATCGGGTGTCAAGCCACGGATCAAGTGTCGGTAATACCGAGGTGAGAGTGAACCGTCGGATCACTACATATCGTGACCGTCGGATTGTAAGTTACAAAATGTACAACGGTAAAGAAACACACTTTACCTAACTCTAACCTAACTCTATACTAGACCAAGTTGAACTTAACTATATCCTATGTGTCGGAATATCCTAACATCCCCCCTTAAGAACAACTTGGGATAGGATTGAAGGATTTACAAATATGACACAATAGGAGAAGGAAGGAGGCACTAGAGCCTATCCCCCCTTAGTGACAACTTCCTGAACTCCAAGCATATATCGAAGTTTAGTGAACTTCGCCTCTGTGAGAGCCTTTGTGAAGATGTCTGCAACTTGATCATCTGTTGGACAATATTGCACTTCAAGAACATGGTCATGAATGAGCTTTCTGATGAAGTGCATGTGTAGTTCAATGTGTTTGCTGCGCTGATGCTGGACTGGATCTTTGCATAGCTGAATGGCACTTTGATTATCACACCAAAGTGTGGTTGGATGCTGCTGCTCAAAGCCAAACTCTGATAGGATCTGACGAAGCCACAAGGCTTCCTTACTAGCTTCCACGGCACCACGATACTCTGCTTCTGCTGACGAAAGAGAAATGGCAGCCTGTTTCTTACAAGCCCATGTAATAGGTCCTGAACCAAGAGTGAAGACATAACCGGCAGTAGACTTCCGATCATCAAGGTCACCAGCCCAATCAGAATCAGTGAAACCAACTAACAGAGGAGCTGCTTTGGCACTGTAATGAATCCCAAACTGTACTGTACCTCGAACATAACGAAGTATTCTTTTAGCTGCTTTCCAATGACTTTCACGGGGGTTTTGCATAAAACGAGCAACAAGGCCAACAGCAAAGGAAAGATCAGGACGAGTATGGGTTAAATACAAGAGTTTTCCGACAAGTTGACGGTATAAGGTAGCATCAACTTCAGGAGAAGTACAAGAGACTGAAAGTTTGACTCCAGACTGAAAGGGAGAAGGGGCTGGCTTACAGTCTTCCATGTGAAAATGACGAAGAATATCACAAGCATACTTGGACTGGGAAAGGAAAATACCCTCTTGGGATTGCAAGACTTGAAGACCGAGAAAATAGTGTAAGTGTCCTAAGTCTGTCATTTCAAATTTCTTTTTAAGGCTGGACTTCACATGGTTTATAAGGTTGGGATCACTACCAGTAAGAATAAGATCATCAACATAAAGAACAAGGATTATAGGAGAGTTGCCCACTTTCTTGGTGTAGACAGTATTGTCAGAATGACACCTAGAAAAGCCAGATTCTAAAAGAAAGCTATCCATTTTGGCATACCAAGCCCGAGGAGCTTGCTTGAGGCCATAAAGGGATTTCTTAAGTCGACAAACAAGGCTGGAGTCTGTTTGTATGAAGCCAATGGGTTGTTCCATATAGATTTCTTCCTGCAAGTCCCCATGCAAGAAGGCAGATTTAACATCCATCTGATGGACTTCCCATTTTAAAGAGGCAGCAAGGGAAAGAACAAGTCGGATAGAGTTCATTTTGGCAACAGGGGAGAAGGTTTCAGTGTAGTCAATGCCTTCAACCTGTGAAAATCCCTTAGCAACGAGACGAGCTTTATGTTTATCAACTTTCCCATCTGGTCCATACTTGGTTCTGTAAACCCATTTACATCTAACAAGTTTGCGTCCCTTTGGTAGAGGAACAAGATCCCATGTATCATTTGTCATCAATGAATGATATTCTTCATTCATAGCTGCTTCCCAATGTGGATGGCCTGAAGCTTCTGCAAAAGTGTCAGGATCATGATTTACTGGAGCTTGAGCCAGTAAAGAAGAGGCTCTTTCAAACTGAGAACGTGTACGTCGCTGATCTGTAGGATCACCGGCAAGATCACCTGCTGCATCCCGAGTAGCACGGACCCATCTTGGAAGTTGAGGATCCTGAGAAGGTGGGGGAGGATTATCATCCTCGCTTTCATCATCTGAAGAAGAAATGTTTTCAAAAGTAGAAGAGATAGGAAGAGGTGGCACATCCGCCGGACTAGGCTCGCAGGCCGATTTATTTTCATCAAATTTTACATCTCTTCTAATGATAACATTTTTGGACTTAAATGGAATAAGTCTATAACCTTTTACATCTTCAGAATATCCAACAAAAGTACATTTCTCACTCTTAGGTTCTAAAGCTTTATGCTTTTCATCTGGAATATGGGCCCATGCTTCACTTCCAAACACACGAAAGTGACTTACATCTGGTTTAATGGAACTCCAAGCTTCTTCTGGAGTGATATTCTCTAGAACCTTAGTAGGAGTGCGATTGATTATATAATTTGCACAATTAATTGCTTCGGCCCAAAAACTAAGACTGAGTCCTTTAGATTGCAGCATACAATTAGCCATTTCCTTTAAGGTGCGATTTTTCCTTTCAGCTACACCATTTTGTTGTGGAGTGTATGGAACAGTATGTTGCATTTGAATTCCATTTTCGGTGCAAAAGTTGATGAATGTGTTTTTAACATATTCTCCACCATTATCAGTTCTTAGCTTAAGAATTTGATGTCCAGATTGTTTTTCAACAAAGGCTTTGAAGGCCAAAAAAGTGTTAAATACTTCGCTCTTGAGTTTTAAGAAGTATACCCAAGTGTGTCTGGAGAAATCATCAATGAAAGTTAAGAAGTACTTGCAGCTAGAGAATGAAGCAACAGGAAGAGGACCACATAAATCACTGTGCACAAGCTGTAAAGGGGCTGAGGCGTGCCAAGAGGCACGTTTGTCAAAACTGTCCCGATGATGTTTTCCGAGTACACATCCGGAACAAACACCATCTCTGCAAGATACCATAGGAAGACCTGTCACCATATTTTCTTTACATAGATGCTGAAGGGAGCGATAGTTTAAGTGACCAAATCGCTCATGCCAAAGTTTGCTCACTTCATCATTATGAGCAACAAATACTGAGGGAAGATTTGATGACCCAAAGTTGTGAAACTTATACAACCTTTTGGAATCATCAGCAAGACCAGTAGCTAGAATCTGTTTAGGATCTTTTAGATCCTTGATTACAACATCATGAGGTGAAAATTCAACAATTTTACCTTCACCTGAATGAGTTATCTGATAGACAGATAGAAGGTTGCAGGATAAGGTTGGAACACATAATACATCATTAAACTGACCATTGTCTAGATGAACAGTTCCAGTCCCTACAACATTAAGAGATCTATCATCACCAATATATATATTTTTGGTGTTACAATCATTTAAAGAAGAAAACATGGCTTGATTTTTGGCCATGTGACAAGAGGCTCCAGAATCAATGAGCCACTCATGAGAATGAGAAGAAGAATAAGATACATTTAATGCATAACCAGACTGAGATGATTGACAATGACATGCAGAAAGTGCCATTCCGGAAGTTGAAGTTGAAGTAGGCTCCACATGGATGTTATGTTTCTTCATTGCGGCTTCCAAGGCTTCCATCTTCTTAAAGCATTTAGATTCTAAGTGGCCATCTCGATTACAAAAGTTACAATGTCTATCAGGCTTCTTCCATTTGTTTTTATTGGTCTTATCATTTTGCTGAAATGATCTTTCATTTTGAGGCTGAGATGGTTTAGGACCATTCTTTTGAGGATATGACTTCTTAGGATTCTTTGAATTTGGTTGCTGCTGGGCGGCTAACGCTTTCGTGGAAGAGTTTCCAAGATTAAGAAGACCAAGGTGTAAGATTTTTTCTTGTTCTCTTATTAAGGAATCACAAAAGGAGTCAAAGGAAGGGGCCTTGTAGTCTTGTCCTTGACAAATGAAAGCTTCCCTTGTAGAATGGAAAGTGGAAACAAATACAGAGTAGGCTGGTCCCAACTTAGTAAGGATGGAATAAATAAGGTTACCATCTTCTTTCTTAACTTTAACACCTTCCAAGAGATATCTAAGGGTCTTGAATTTGGACAAGAAATCTTCAATGCAAGAAAAATTATTAGGATCCAAAGTAAGCGGCTCATTTTCAAGTTGATGGGCTCTAATTTCATTTTTAATCCCAAAAACTTTAGCAAGTTTTTCTAATGCTTCATGAGGAGTCTCAAGTTCTGCAATGTGGAATCTAAGATCAGGAGAAATAGACATCCCTATCAAACCACGTGCTTGATCTTGTCTATTTTCCCATTTTGCCGCCTTGTCTTCATCTTTTGGTTTCTTCTCTTGGTCTGTGGCTATTCTGAAGAGACCTTTACTTCTAAGTAAATCTTCGATGTAGGCTACCCATTGGAAGTAGTTAGTGCTGTCAAGAATGACTTGGCATGGACTTTCCATTTTTAAAAAAACTAAAGCTGAAGATGCTGAAAGTAAGTGTTCCAATGGATAGATCTCAAAAAAATAGGTGGTTTTAAAAAAAACGGCTCTGAAAAAGGCTTTCGGATGAAGAAGTTATGGCTTTTTGAAAAAAAAATTGTTGACGTTGCCGGCAAAGTGCGCGAATGTGCGGGAATGAAAAAAAAATCCGCCCCCACAAAATGGAGACTTGAACCCAAGACCTCTACTCTCTTAAAATAGCTTTGAACCAATTGATCTATACAAAAAATTTGAGAGAGAGAGAGAGAGAGAGGGGGGGGGTCCTTGGTTTGCGTGCTTGCCTTGAGAAAGCTCTTTTTCCCTACAAAACACAAAACACAAAACCCAACACGAATATGCAAAGAAAAACGAACCTTGCGGCTTGAAGTTAGCTTTAGCCAAAAAAACTAGAAATTTTAAAAAATCTCAAAGTTAGCTTTAGCCGAAATACTAAATATTTTTCTCAATGTTTCTGATTTTCCGAGATCACACTAAGGTGCAGGGAAAAGAGCATACGCATGAGAAAAATCCTTCCTTTCTGTTTCTGATTTTCCCAGATCGCACAGAGTCGCAGGGCAAAGAGAATACGCAGAAATGAAAGGTATAGATCCGGTTAAAAAAAAGGCTAAATAAACTGAGACCGAAATAAGCAGAGAGAAAATAACAGTAAACTGCAAAAAACACTGTATACCTCCCGATCTGAAAAATGACGCAGCTAGGGCTACCGGAAACCTTTTCACGTAAAACGAAAGGGGTTCCTCACTGGAACAGATGCTCCGAACGCAACAGAGTAGTCCTCTCGGCCCGAAAGCAGTCAGAAACAACAGATCTAGGAAACGACAACCGCATGCAGTTCTACCGGCTTCAGATTTGGATCACCAACGGACGCGGCCCTCAAATAGCTCTGATACCATGTAGGAATTTACAGGGTAAGTTCCTTAGAAAGAATATCAAAAGGACACTGCTCACAACCAGATCTCAAATCAATACACCAGTATTTTTGACGTGGTTAAAACCCTCAAAGTGCAAGGAGGGAAACAGTCCACGGCCTGTCCCAACGTGGGTACTACAGGCAATTTATTAATCAAAGAATGAAAATTTACATAAGCTTCTCTCATGCACGGATTACCCGAACAATGACCCTCCATGCGCTTTAAATAGAACTCATGGACCAATCGGGTGTCAAGCCACGGATCAAGTGTCGGTAATACCGAGGTGAGAGTGAACCGTCGGATCACTACATATCGTGACCGTCGGATTGTAAGTTACAAAATGTACAACGGTAAAGAAACACACTTTACCTAACTCTAACCTAACTCTATACTAGACCAAGTTGAACTTAACTATATCCTATGTGTCGGAATATCCTAACAACTATGACGCTGACTTTGGGTTGGTTGAGACTGGTCTGGGACCAGTGGTACATACTCTGAGACTGAATTTGAGTCAGTATGATACATCCTCGATCATTTCTTCTTCTTCATAATTCAGACAAAAGCAGAGCAGAACAGAACAATGCAAGAGCAGAGCAGAACAGAACAAAACAGTACAGATTAGTGCAGGGCAGAACAAGACAAAGCAGAACAGGCAAAATAGAGCAGAGCAGGGCAAGGGTCAGGCTGTACAAGGTAGTGCATTTGATGGATGAATAATAACGACCGATAGACAGATTGCAGATGAAGTTCTCCATGGTTGAGAGGGAGTGTTAAAATTGGCAACCAGGGAAAAACTTCATGTGGGTCATCTTATTCATGGCTAATAATGTTTTTATTAGATTCCTATCGTCGAGAGGTGTAGGATTGATATAAAGATCATCCAATTCCGATAAGTATTCATGGAGATATGAATTTATTTTGATTATGGAATTATTATTAAGACGACCTACAACTCATGTAGGCTCAGAAGCCCAACAGTCGCATCTATTCACCCACCAACGGTGTGTATAAATATAAGAGGATTTTTCCTCATTCAGACTCACTCATCTCATCACATCTCTCTCTCTCTACTGCGCTGAAATGGGTCTCTCTCTCTCACACATGTGAAGCCGGAAGCTTTTGAATCTGAAGCTGCAACTGCAGAAGTAAAGATTGACTTGCGTGGCCTAGAAGAACTCCTCTTTGGAACTATGTTGTAGGTTCATCTGAACCTCCTTTGAAAGCCGCAACTTTTTGTGGTGGAATGAAGTCAATCCGACAAACGGTTTGCAAGATATCGACTGCCCTAGTTTGAAGCCGAAAACTGCTGAAACTGAAGCTGCAACTGCAGAAGCAAAGATTGACTTGCGTGGCCTAGAAGATCTCCTCATCTGAACTGTGCTGTAGGTTCATCTAAACCTCCTCTGGAAGCCACAACTTTTGGTGGTGGAATGAAGTCAATCCGACGAACGGTTTGTGAGATATGGTCTGCCCTAGTTTGATAATGAAGCCGCTAATGCTGATGCTACTGATCTAGGGTTTGCTACTGCTGATATGAATCAGATTTATTGTACTATTTCTCTCTGCTGAATTATTGAAGATAAAAGAAGATTTGATCAAAGGGTTTCCCCACACATTGTGGGGTTTGTCCCTGGCTAGCCGCCACATCTTGTGTCTCTTGTCTTGGCTTGTTTTCTGTCGATCGTTTAATGTTCTATCTGCACTTTACTTTATGTACATGTGATTGCTAATTGGTGGAATATAATAAGAAAAAGAAGTAAATTGTTATAAGCATAGAACATACCATGACTTAACAATCAGATTGGAAGAGCACATCAGGATGGATTTTCAACCTTAGGTTAGTGACAGTCTCTTGGTACAGCAGGAAATAGAGGTCGGTTGCACTTAGCTCTGCAGAGGCAGAATACATGGTTGCAAGTCAAGTAGCATGTGAGGCCATCTAGAAGCAGAAAATCCTAGTTGGTTTGTTTGATCAGAGGATGGATCCAACTGTGATCTATTGTGATAATTAGAGTTGTATTAAACTCTCTATGAATCCAGTATTTCATGATAGGTCCAAGCACATTGACATATGGTATCATCATCTCAGAGACTATGTAGCAAGGAGGATCATGTTGCTACAGTATATTTCAACAGACGAGCAAGATGTTGACATTTTGACAAAAGAATTGTCAAAGTGTAAATTCAAGTTCCATAGAGATAGGATCGGGGTGGAAGATAATCCTTTTCTTGTCGAGAGGGAGTGTTGAAATATGACAACAAGAATATTCCAATTTAATTCGTCCTTGAATTAAATTGTGAACTAAAATTGAATTTAGTCTTAACAGCTACTTGGAAATAATTTATTTATTTATTTTAAATTAATTAGTTGGAGAAATTCAAGTTAAAAGTCTTTCTGAAGTCTTTCAAGAGTTATCCATTAAATTAAGGAGATAGGATTGAGTTATATTTTAGTTGTAATTAGTTAACTCAGTTTACTGAGTTAAGTCTAGTTGAATTAGTTCCAAACTATTTGAGGAACTAATAGTGAGTTAACAGTCAGTTGACGCATTAATGCACTCAACTAGTGCTACTCCAGTTAACTGAAGATTCCCACATCACAAACTCATGCATGTCTATTCTGAGAAATACCCAGTCGAGATTAATGTTCAAGGACAATTTACTATCAGTTGCACGTGTTTTCTCATGGAGAAAACTCATGCATGCAGTCAAGGATTCATCCTTGAGGATTATGTAGTTTTGAAGGCATGTTTTTCCACTTGGTAATAGGCTAATCATCCACAAGGAACAACGCAAGGAAATAGGAGCTTGGAGGGTAGAGAGGAAGGTTGGAGAGAAGCCAATATTGCTTGTGAGAATCTATGAGGGTTGTACTGAGAGATGGCTAGCAGCGAGAGCTAAGGCTTTGTATAATTCCTGTATTTCCACCATGTATGATAATACAATAGTGTGGGGTTTTTATCTGAGGCTTTCGCCAAAGTATTTTCATGTGTATTGTTCCATTGTTTCTTCTTCTTCTAGTTATATTGTTCAACTTGATCTTTAAGCTTCTGAAAATTGATAGTAGAAGTAGGTTATAGTATTCTGCATTGATTTATATTGCATTATCGGGTTAACTTATCATGATTTTCTACAGGGAGAAATTTTTCATTTTTATTAATCAAAGATTAAGAGGAGCCTTACAACCTTTGCCTTCATTTCGTGAGGTCCCTCCAAAATCCCTTCAATCTCATCCTTAGTTGACAAGCTTTCCAATCTCAAACTAACAACATAAGTTTATCTTCTCTGAGTTCTGGCTTCCTCAATCCCTCTACCCTCTAGTAATTTTATAAGCCAAGAGAAAGAATTTTTAGATCCAAAAGAGGAGGATGAGACTCCTTAATTGAGGGAATAGGTTTCCATGAGAAAAGGGATTAAGATGCATCATCTGAGGGTTATAGTTTGAATAGTCATCACCTGGAAGCTTTCAATTGGGAAATATTTGACGAACTATGTTTATAGAATGTACTTTTTATTTTTACTTTCTTAAATTCACCTATGCGGGTTTATAGTGGCAGAAAGAGCGCAGATCTGTGCTATTCTCAGAGTTAATTCTAGCGAATGTGCAGGAAAAGCTAGAAAAATCAGCACAGGTGAAACTTAATAAGGTGTGACAAATATTTTCCCCAAATTTTTCATCTAATTCAAGATATTTTCGGTTGTTTTACTTCTGAGGGAGTTGGTTCAAACATGTTCACAAATGGTAAAAAGACCCATAAACTGATCAAGTGTCATGGCGACAAATTTACATATAACAGATTCCCGCCTGAAGTGCAAAGTCTGTAAAATAATTTTGAAAGATTGAAGTGCTTTAACATTCCAAGGATCGGATCAAAGGAAATGGTTGAAAACCTATAGGGAACGTTCAAGAATTACATTGCAAATATGTATCAAAAATCATCTTTGATGTAGGCATTCCCATACTCAGAGTAAAGCAAACTCAATGAACAAGCATGAAAAAACAAAAATCATATAGATAGTAGACAAAACATGGATGTAGCCATCTGTCATAAATAGGTATACGTAATTATGAATATAAAATCTCCTCACAACTTGGATTGATGAAACTAGATCTAGGATCTTGATCTCCATCTCTCGATTCACAGTACGAATCTAACCATGTGAGTGAATGTTGTGAAGTCGAACATGGAAGAAACCACTTGCTTACTAGTCAATGATGTGAACCGTTAACAAGTGCAATAGAAACCACCAATAATGCCAATGGTTCTCAAGGTTCTTCCAATACAATTTATGAAGTGTGAATAGATGATCTGAAGCTGAACACTCATATAATCATTCGATCGAAGGCCAATGATGGGAACCTATTGTCAAAAGAAAGAAACCTGCCATGAATGCATGCAGGTCTCAAGGTACTGAAGATTTCTAAATCAACTTCCTAGATAATGAGTTGAAGTCGATAGGAATCAACCTATCGTAGGAAAGCCTACGACACGAAACACAATCTCAAGTTTTGAAAATAGTTTGCAAGGACTGACTCAAGGATGGATGATGCAATTGAACGCTATAATTTGCAAAGGGATTTTGAACTGAGGTTGAACTTCTCTTGAACACTTAACAACATGACAATTGACTTGGCAGAATTTGACTTAATGATAATACCAAAAACCATGAAGACTTTAAAATGAGGTTCGATTAATTGTAAGACAAATTGATTTCCCAACCCAGACATGAATGTGATGGAGTGTTGTGTTCAAGAGAATCATGCTACCTTTAGAAATGATAATCTAAAATGGACACCTTTTCCCAAATTTCCCCCACCATTACTGGAAAGTGCCTCTTTATTTTTTACAAGCTTGAGGAGGATAACATATACCTGGACTATAAGCTCATCCTTCAGATGAGTCCATCGAAGTATTTTTAATGAACCCTAAGAAGGAATGGTTCGGTCCCATTATGCTTAACGAGTCCTATACTATTTAGTTTTTATGAGTCTAGTAAAGGAGTAACTCGGTGTCATTTTCTTTTAACGAGTTTGAAAATGACACAAAAAGAAAACTCATTCAGTTATTTTACCATAAAATTTTAATGATCCAGAAGAAAGTAAAGCTCAGTGCTTTTCAATTTTAGAGAGTTGTAAGAAAAACATAAGTAGACTCCATCAAGTTCTTTTTTGTAAGTTTTAGTCTCTCAGGTCTGAAAAAAGGAAAAAATTATACAAGAGAGAACTCTATTGACCATGTTCGGTCAACATATACCTTTTCGTAAATAGTCCTAACTCAGTCCTTAAAAGGGGTAAACTTATACTGAGTGGACGTTTGTTCATTTACTTTTACGAGTTCGAATAAGCAAGTACTAAAAAATCTTTTCATTTTGAAGGAGTCTAAAAAGGGCTTAAAAGATGACTCCATGATTTTCGCTTTTCGTAATTTTTTAAGAGTGTGAAAAGTGACAAAAGTCTGCTAAATAGTCAAAATGATTCATCTTTGCCTTGTAACCTATCCTACACATTAAAAATCAATAAATCGTCATAACTGCTTGAAAATATCATTTCCCCTCTCAAAGAATTTTAAATATAAAAAATTATATATTTTAGCTTCACCATTTGCATTTTTACCATTTGAAAGTAGAGAGAGGATTTTTTACCACCAGACTTCCAGGACTGATTTCGAGCTAATTGGTGGATGAGATTGTGCATCACTTCTTCCAGGTAGAAGATCTCTCCTAAACTTAGCTTTTCATTCGTTTAAAATTCCATTTTAAGCTTCCAATTATTTTTTGGGGAAAAACTATGTTTAAAAATGCGCCCTCGATCTTGCACTGGTTCTTTTCAGTCAGGCCCGCACAGGTAGGTAAAATTTTCCATATGTAAAGTTGTGGTCTACGTGGAATTTTTCTGGAAAAATCCACGCAGCTACACCCTGTCTATAAAATGGCAGTTGCATAGGCAGCAAGGGTTTATTTTTAAACAAGTTTTGGGCCACAAAAAACATGAGATGGCTTTCAAAAATGATTTTAATCCTTTTAAAATGGTCATTTCAGGCTATTTGATTGTTCAAAATGGAGTGGAGGGAAAGAGAGCATGAAGCCAATGGTTTGGTAGCTTTGGCAGATCTAACTACCATGTAGGCTCTAATAACTTGTGGCCTCCTAAAATACTGGCTCATTCCTAGGATGAAAGCTTAGGTAGATCTGATGACATGGTTGGTAAGAACCTAGAATTCCTAGGAGCAATGTTTTGTGATCGCATATCATCATGTTACCATTGACGCTAATGAAATCTATTTCTTGACTGGGTTGTCTCATCAGGGAGATGACATTTCATTATTCAGATAGAGGACAGGAGGAGATACTATTGATGGGTATCTACGGATATTTTGCAGGGGTGCACCACCCAATGATGAAAAAATTGATATTCAAACCATCGAGATCTTTCCCTAAGGACCATTACTTTCACTGTTAGCAATTTGTGTGGTAGTTTTTCCATTCATTTAGCCACATGGGAACATATGCAGACGGTCATGGAATGTTTGGAATCCATGGTGTTCAATTGGTGCGAGGCAGTGGTGGTGAACATGAAGGGACAATTGACCAGATGCAAGAATGGGAAACTAAAGAATTTTGGTTACAACACCATTCTTGTTTCTTTTGCTAGAGAGAATTCCTCTTCTCTGGCCACAACATATTCTAGTAGATGAAGGGTGGCCTAGGGATCCACGCATGATGAGGTGGGTTGCACTAATGGCATGTCATGGAGGTGATGGACCAGTAGTGAGGTATAATCCATAGTTTTTTGACTAGTTAGGCTAGTAGATTGTTCTGATTGAGGACTTTCCGTATGCCGAGATGGATTACGGTGGTGATCCTGATATCCCACTTCGAGTCGGAACTTAGTGGGGTGATCTAGGTGAGAATTTCGCATTTTGAAATATTTCCAAATTTTTATGTATTTTTGTCTTAAAAGGCTAATTATCGGAAATGCATGTGGAGACATGGGCCCAAATTGACCAGTAAGGCTGAGATGATTTGACAGATGAGGCAAGCAACCTATAGTAGCTATAGTAGCTAACCCAAAGGTAGAATATATCTTGACAAAGCTGGAACACAACCTTGAGAGGTTGACTTTGAACCCATAGACTGGGATGGATGACATTCCTCGCGCTTATCAGAGACATGTAGTGGGGGTTCTAGGGCCGCTTAGACGTTTGTTGCGTCGAGCTGCTTGTGCTATCATTTGCTATCATGAGCATCACCATTCTTAGCTGTTCTAGTTTCTAGGACCACATTTTGATTTTTGGTGTCATCATATTCGAAAAATAAAAGGCTACGAGGCCTTATGTCTTCAAATGACATATTTTGTAGACACACTTTGATACAAACTCTATTTCAATGAAAAAATACTACTTTTGCCTACTGTTTATCTTGATCAATGTATGAATGAATATTGTTTTTAATTTACAAATGTTGCAATTTTCTATTTAACACATGATTCGCCAATGCATCTATCGATGTGTTTAAATATCTTGGAATGTGTTGATATTCTATATAATCAAATTTCCTTTCCAAAAGACAAACTCGTAAAAACACTCTTAACATTGTTGGACTCCTTACTATATGGACACCATTTAAATGTAATACCTCGAGTTGCGAATCTAACCTAATGATCAAACGTAGGATACCAAATGTGGTGGAATTATCTAATAGCTCAATGACTATCCTATATTCCACTATGTTATTTGTTGTTTGATTGAGACATATTCCATGAATAGAGACTAGCTCATCACTAGGTGAATAGATAACCCAGGTTGCGGAAGATAAATTCCAAGTACTATGACTAGTTCCATTAGCAAACCCAATGTAAGTCTGAGAGAAAATTGACATCTGCAAATCAAGTGCAAAATGAGATAAGCAGGAGAAGTAGTAGAAAATGCGAAAAACATCAACTATCACACATACCTAAAAAATGGTCAATAATGTACAGAACTCCACCAAAATTTTATGCATAATATTTCTTTAGGTAAAGACCATTTCTAGGCTTTCCAAAAGGAATACCATCGTAATCAACTAGCTCATAGGCTCCTTTATCTAATATGCATTTTATGATGTAAGTTCCATGCCACATAGGTTAGAACTTTCCCGCACCTAACCTGTCATGAGATTGATCATAAACCAAGAATAAGTCACCTTCTGAATAAGAACGAGGATTAATGTTTTGATCAAACTGAGCTTTGACACATTTATTTTTAACCTCTCTAGCCAGTGCGACATCACGGTGATTTTCATTTAAATGTGCAAAATGTATAAAATGTTCTTCAGCTATAGAGGTAGTAGGTAGTAATTCGATAGCTAGTTTTAGGGATGGAATTTCCATTCAATGGGTAACACTGCTTCCAAACCATAAACAAGTTGAAAAGGAGTATAACTCTTCGATGTTTTTGTAGTAGTACATTAAACTCACTATGCTGAAAAGAGCATAGAGTGTGAGTTTCCTTTATAAATTCCAACTATCCGTTTAATCATATTGGTTAAAACTTTATTGACAACTTTGATCAGACCATTGGCTTGTGGATAGTAAGGAGTAGAGCTATCATGGTGTAGATCGAGCTGTGTGGATAGTTCAACCATCATAAAGTTATGAAAATGACTACCTTAGTGTGTAACGATGGTTTGTGGGACACCAAACCGAGCAATCACATGATTGAAAATGAAAATTGTTGCAGTTTCGCCATCATCTCTATATGTAGGCATCGCCTCGGCCCATTTGTAAGGTAATCGACTGAAAGGATAATATACCCATGCACCCCAGCCGAGTGAGGGTTATAGGTGACGAAATCAATGCCCCATTTCACAAAAGGACTGACACATAATCAACGCCCCATTTTGCGATCGTAGATTTGGTAATTATGGCATTTGCAGACTGTAGTAATGAAATCTTTAAACATTGAAGGCCAAGCAGTAGCATACCTAGACATATGATTGCCAATGCTCCAGAGTGGCAGTCATTTAATGTTTTTTCGGCCTCTTGGAGAGTTAAACAACATTGAAGTATAGAATCGATACCGTGACGGTAAAGAGTGTCACCAATAATATTGTATTGTTGGGATTGGTATCGGATTTGACGATGATCAGTTTTAGATAACTTGGGCCTAAAATTATGTGTTTGGAGATATATAATGATATCTCCATACCATGGATCTGGCGTACTAATAAGAAAGAGAGATTCGTCAACAAAAGAATTTTCTGCTACAGTTTTTATATCAGTATGAGGAAAGTCACACAATAGTTTGGTGAAAATCAAAGATTTCTTTCATTTAGATTTTTCAAATTCCAAATCAAACTCTTGTAAGATAACTATCCACTTGTAGTATTTCCCCCTAGCAATTACTTAGTGAGAATATACATCATAGGGTTGCAACATAAAATAACAGTTGTTTTTTGGAGAAGTATATAGTGGCGGAATGTTCACTGCTAGAATCATCCTCTTGGACTAAAACCATGCCAACAGTGGAATCAGACGCAGCGAAGTACAAAAATTAATCTCAATAATAATCATGTGGATTCAGTAATGGTGCATTGGTCAGTGCATGTTTTAATGCATCAAAAGCTTTATCAGCAAGTTCATCCCAAACAAAAGGAACGCCCTTTTTCACAGTCGAGTAAAACCCTGGGTTAGTTCGGCATAATTGTGGATGAATCTACACAAAAGGTTTTCTTTCCCTTGCAAACTTTGGAATTGAGTAAGGCTAGAAGGAGCAAGCAAATTCAAAATTGTCTCCACCTTGAGGGGGTCAACACGAATACCTTCTTTTGAAACGATGAAACCTAGAAGCCAACCTGATTACACACAAAAGACACATTTGTGTGGATTCAAGAAAATATTATAATGCCTGCACCTAATGAAAAATTATTTTAAGTGCAATGGGCGATCCTGAATTTTCATTGAATGAGTTGGCATGTCATCTAAATAGGGTTGAAAAATATGCTTGATATCATGGAATGCATAATACATTACTCGCTGAAAAGCTATGCCAGCATTTTTCAGGCCAAATGGGAGTTTGCGATAAGAAAAATTTGCTCATGGGCATATAAACATGGTTTGGTATTGATCGACAGGGACTATGTTTATCTGATTGTAGCCAGAAAATCCATCTATGAATGAAAAAATTTCATTCCCAGCACAGTCATCGACAATTTAGTTGATATATGGAATTCGATAATTGTCTTTAGGACAAGCTTTATTAATATCTCTGTAATCAACACATACTCGAATAGTTCCCTGATTTTTATTAACGGGTACAATGTTTGATACCCAATCAGTCAAAGGAACGGGGTAAATGAATTCTTCTTTCAACAATTTTTCAACCTTAGTTTTGATAGTGGCAAATTTTCGTGGATGTATAGGACATAATCGTTGTCTAACGGGCTCAGAATCGACATAATTTTTTATTTCATGTACAACTATGCTAGGGTCGATTCCTAGCATTTCTTCGTATGACCAGGTAAAGATGTCGCAGAATTCCTAAAATAGGGATTTGTACGCTTGAATCTCCTCTACATAACAAGAAGCTCATATATGAATATTTTCAGTTATCCCGGGTTTCACTGAGATATCTACGGGTATCATTTTCGATATGTTCCCTAAATTCTGTTCAGAATTGAAAGAAAGGGTAGATATTGGACATTGAGGATCACTAAGAGTCTCAAATGAAAACATAGATGAGAAATTATTCTCAATTTTGTCAAAGGATGGAAAAAAGGTTGAATGATGATGAGTATCATTCCATGGAATTTTGTCCAAGGTCATAACTTCCATAATCCCTTCATCAGTTAAGAAATATGTGTTAAAAGGATTAAGCATAAAGATTGGTTCCAAGCGTGACAAATGAGAATATTCATCAATAATCGTATTCATTTGATTGTCTTCATATGTTGATGAGTTGGAAACGGAATGAGTTTCCTCATAAGCTAAATCAAAAGAGCTACGAGGCATCTCACTGCCATATAAGACATTTTCTGACTCTGAAAGTACTTTCCATGGATCTCCTGATTAAAAAGTACTTGATGTAATCATATTAATCTATGCATCATTATGAGGGAAATTGGGTGGAGGGACACGAAAGTTCCCATCAAAGATAAGCCTTTGAGAAGACCAACACCAACTTATTCATATGGAGTCATTGATATTCCAACAAAAGGCACACTACCAGTGGAATTAGGGTTTGAGGTAGAGTAGGATAATTGGTCTACCTTCACAATTCTTCCTTTGTGAAGAAACATGATGATCCTAAAATATGATGAGACTACTATCGTCATGGAATAAGTCCAGCTCCAACCAAGCAAAAGGTTATATTCAAGTTGAGAATCAACAACCTCAACATCTATTGCAACCATTTTACCCTCTAATTCGATTGGAAAATCATTTAAAAGATCATAAGAATGAAAACTTCTTCCATCAAAGGATTTCAAAGTTGTGGGAGATTGATTGAATGTTGGAGAACCTAAAGCTTTCTAACATGAAATAGACATAATACATGTTGATTCTCCTTTGTCAGTCATTGTTCAGAAAACTCATCAAGTTTTGACATGAATTGGTATCTGAAAAGCTAGTTGGTGCGGGAGACGCAGGACATGATTTTAGAGATCGAAAACAATAAAATTGGAGTCATGAGGATCTACTACTCCTATGGTTGATAATAATAACTTCCTTTGTGTTGGACAAGTTTGCAGCACTTCAAGAGCAAAAATTTCCAAAGGTGATATAGCCAAATATTTGACGATGTTATAGCTCTAAGCATCCCAAGCATGAGGGTTACAGGCTGACTTTCGAGGCATACCCTTAGGAGGCAGACAAATTATCATATTAGGGTTTGGTTTTTCAATATGAAACGGTTTAGAAGAAGGAGGAGTAGATGTGGAAGTTTGACCAGCTAGACTCGAGTCATCTCTATCTGCAACAAGACTCTTTGATGTGTAATATTTGGATCTCGTTGCTACCATAACTTTGGAAGACATCATCATAATATATGTCGATGAGGATGAGGAGGATTGGTCATGAGAAACCATTTTGTTGTCTTGGGGAGGAAATGGGTCCTTCAAAATAGTGGGAGTGGGTGAACCTTTGACAAATTTAGAAACTTCGGCACGATGTGGGCACTCCTTGGTGTAATGATCTTCATCACAAATTAGGCAAGGATAATGAGGTTTCATGTTTTCATCAGATGGGTCACTCATGTTTGATTTCTCCTTAAAACGAGTGTCTTGTTTAGCTTTCCCTTTTCCTTTTTTCTTATTTCAGGATTGCTTACCCTTTCTGGTAGATGAATTTATGGTGTTAATTTCTGAAGTAATTTTGGAAGAAGGATCTTCTTTAGGTGAATCAGATAGAGCCGAAATCTAATTTTTCTTAGAATTTTTCTTTTTATTCTTAGATATTTGGCTCATAGAAACAATCATGCCATCCACAGCATGTGATCCTATAAGGGTTGGATTAGTTTGATCAGGGTGAGGTAAATCTAGGATCTTTTCATACAAATTAGTACCATATCGAGTAAAAACAAGATCAAGGTATTGAGCATGAGAAATTACTTGCTCCTTAGTTACAACAACTCCTTTGGCCACATCTTCAGTTATTACTAGAAGAAGATATTTTATGAACCATTCGACCAAAATCTGGTCTCGAATGTAAACTTTAACCAGGCAACATCTTTATCTCCATTCATGAATGTGCTCTGATATATGGGTTGACGTTGACTGCTTTATAGAAGTTAAAAGTTCAGTTCCGTTATCATATCAAATGGGAAACTGAAAATGGGTCAAAAAAGTTGTAGCAAGGGCATTAAATGTACTAAAGGAAGCGCACGACAATTTTACATACCATTTGGCTACCGAACCAGTTAAGGTTCATTGAAAAAGTTGTAATCTAATAGAATAGTCGATTAATGAGTTGGACTCGCACCAAAGATGATAGGTCATAACATGGTTTGATGGATCTTCGCTCGACTTACCTTCAAACTTAGGAATATCATTGGGCAACTTAGTAGGAATAACTGGCCAAAATGGTAAATAAAGAAGAGGATCATTAGTTAACTGAGAGAGATCAAGAAAATCCAAATTTCCAATAAAGGGTGATTGGTGATTAGGATCCTGAGATGGATACTAATAACCCTGAGGGACAAGTCCTATACCAGAAGGAGGATATCTAGGATATCTTGGAATGGTTTGAGCAGTTGGAATATGCATACCTCCTGGATATCCATGATGAGCCATACCATATTTTGGCTGCATACGTACTTGAAACGTATGACTTGGGTATGGTTGATTCTTAAACAGGAGACTTTGGCCCATTTGACCTTGAATGAATTGTCCTTGAAAGGGTTGATTTTTCAAAGGTTGACCTTGGTTAAATTGAGCTTGAAAAGGTGGACCTTGAACAAACTGAATCTGGGGTTGACCTTGGAAAGGTTTCCCTTGAAATGAAACTTGCATATATGGTACATTAGGTTTTACAACAGGTTTTTGGGGCATGGACGGAATTGTAGGAATAGATTGAACACCAGATACCTAAGGTAAAGATTGAACAAGGGGTTGCACCGTTACTTGTGATATAAGTGGGACAGTTACCTGCGATACTCCTGGAATGGGAGTTTGAGGTGAACCTGAACCTAGGTTCTGAATAGTCATTGGTACAACAGACTATACCAAGGTTTGAGGAGTACTGGGGACAGGATGCTGAAGTGGTTGTTAGGTAGGTGTCGATGGATTAACCTGGACAGTCAGTTGGACTTGAAAAGGCATACCTTGAAAAGGTATTTGTTGTATGGGTTGTCCAATAGGTTGAGCATGTTGATACATGGGCACTTGAGAAGCATCTAGAATTTACTTTTTATTTAATGAAGGGTTCCAGATTGTATTCATTCCAAGGTAAGGCATTCCAACGGTGGGTTGAGGCATAATAGATTGACCAAAACCGGTTTGAGGCATTTGAGCATAATTTAGATAATTTTCAGCAGGGGGTTTCCCCCCAACTGTAGGGTAATATGCACCCAAAGGTTTTCCTCTAGGTGGAGGATACGATGGTTTCCCCCTAGACAGATAATAACCACCCGTTGGGTTGATTTGAGGATTACCAACATTACCGAAAATCATATTAATAAATTGTTCAGATGTCAAACCTTCATTGGTAGGATTAATTACACCAATTGACATGTTTGAAGATGAATTCGACAAAGAAGATCCTGAATAAGCTCCAACAAGAGAGTAATATCCAGGTGGTATAAAACCACCATACAATGTTGACTCCGGAGAAGTAGAAAACATGGATGTGTCTGATGAGGTACCTCTAGAAGCTGTCATAGACCAGTCAAAACCTGGTATGGTAGAGTAAGGAGTCATGTATCATGGAATCCCTTGTCCTAAGAAGTTCAAGGGTGTGAAATACCAAGGGTTAGGGTGAAGATATCTAACCAAAAGCTCTGAGATATCTGACGGTTCACTAGTAGAAACTATTGGTTCTTCCTCTTCATCTGAAACAAGTTCTTTAATGCTAATGAGCCAGGAGGGAGACTATCATTAATAATAAGTTTCACACATGGTGAATGTGGAGGATCTGGAATATGCACTGTAGCAGACATATAAGTCTCAAGTTCAGAAATATTAGACTCAAGTTTGTCAATATCTGGTTCAGAAATGGGATTTGTATCTAAAAATTCTCCAGTATCTCACTTAGTTTGAATGAGTTCAGTAATTTGTAAACCAGTTCCTTCTAAGTGTGATGTTAATTTCTGAGTTTGATCAAATTCAGGTTCTGTCACTTCAAGGCCTAAAATAGTAGATGTTTTCAGTTGATTAACTTCAATTCCTTTTACATCAAAGCCTATAGTAGTAGAAGTTTCAGTTTTTGCTACATATCCAAATCCCGATGATTTAGATTTTTCAGATTTTATCTTTTCTAACTGACTCGGTGTATACTCAGGGGAGTCCTTGAGTATCCTACGTGATTGTCTTGGTAATTCCGCCACAATGAAAATTTTTAAATTAATAAATTAAACAATATCTAAATTACAACTAAAGTTTCTAAAAAGTAAAAGAACAACATAGAAAGTAACACACGCTAAAAATCTAGGAGTTCAAACCATACAAATGGACTCTTCACAAAGATCGATACTTACTAGTTGGTCATGAAATCCAACATCGCAGTGATCAAGGTGAAAAGATTTATAGAAATGAGTATTTGGAACCAGTTACCCTGACAACCTGCTTAATGAAACGGTTTGGTGCAAGTAACTCTGCTATAAACCATCTCGAAAAATATTACCCTCCAAAAATTCCAAGTGAGTCTATTCAATGTCTGTTCTAGGTACAACAAGACCTTCCCTCTGTCATCACCTTAGGTAGATCCCTAGGATTATAGTCACTAAGTTCACCAAATATAACAATTTTACCTGGGGGGATAGTCGTAGATCGAGCGTACACGCAAGGGAAGAGTAACAAGCTCAATCCCCTTGAAGGCTCCTCCACATGACCAATTGGATGTTTACTTTCAAGTGACCCCAAGTACCTTTAGGTACCGTTGTAGTACATGAAAATCACTATATCTAGGCTGATGAAGTGGGTACGATCACTTCACCAGATTTGACACGATCTCGTGCTTAACTCATGTACAAGAAGAGATTCCCAGAGAAAAACATAAATAATTGGATTTTCTCTCCCTAACTCAAGATTATATTGTTTGTTTGTAGCTTTGGAAAGTTTACTTCCTTCCCTATTCCAAAGCCCTATACTTAAGCTACTATAGGTGGAAAGATCCCTAAAAAATGTAAAATTCTAGATGAATTTTAATTAACGTTGTATTATTAAGTTTTTCTTTACTCAATAGGTAATGAAGGTGGAATTTATGATGTTATGACATGACTCGAAATCTCAATGCAATAAAAAATGAAATAGCAACTTTCAAATTCGATGAAATCCAATTTAGAGGAAAGAAAGAGTTTCCTTGATTTTTTCTGAAATGAAGTGAAAAAGTCATAACTTTTTCAATTTTTTTAAAACAACCAATTTCACTTTAATGTAATAAAAATGCAGGGAACAAACCAAATCCCATATTTCCCTAAATCTCATATAAGCCAAAATACTCTTTATATTTTATCACTCAAAATTTTCAAGCACACAGAAATCAATCAAGAGAGTTGGAGAAAACACATTTTCCCTATGAATGCTTTGATTTAATGATAATAACATTGTAATTGTGAAAAATTTCCAAGATTGAAAGCAACAATTTCCTTTATAAAGCAAAAAATGACCACAATTCCTTCACAAAAGCACTAGATCTCAAGAAACCATAATTTTTAATTCAAAATGAGTTTGACCACAAATAAGTGAAAAACTAAGGCTAACTGGTGTATTTGACAGAACAAAATAAGAATATCATAAACAAAAGGAAAACCTATCATGTTTTGATCAATCATCAAATCAACTAAGAAAAACCCTAAGTAATTTCTTCAAAGAGATATAATTCTCAAAAAACATTAACAAAGCACTCAAATGAGTTTGGAAGAGACATATCATAGTCTAAACAAAGGTAATGACACTTCCAGAAAAACAAACTTAGGTCTGGGTTGAAGAAAAAGCCAAATTTTCAAAAATTCTCAAGGCCTGCATAGGTAAACAGTACAAAACAGAGCACATGCGCCTGATTTCTAAGGCTAAAATAGTGCAGAATTGTGCTCTGTCAATGAACAAAAACAACACAGGGGTAAAAAACTCAAGAAAAAATAAAAATTCAAAGAATCAACCACACAAATCTGAAAGGTCATTAATTTATAAAGACTCAAGTCGAGATAGATCAGAAGAATCAGAAAGAAAAACTAAGGAAAAAGACAAGAATAGAGATGTTCCCCAGTGGAATCGCCAATTTGTTACACCGGACAAATCCCTCTTGCGGACAAGAGAAATCTCCCTAGATCCTTGACGGAAACTAGAAACAAGAAAGAAAATTGAACTGACCCTTTCCCTAAGTTGAACTTGTTTGAATTATAAGAATTAAAGCTAATGGATGAGCCTCTTACCTATTTCACAAAACGCTCGATGAAGATCCCTTGTTGTGATTCGATGTAATTCCTCAATGCTTGATAAGACCTGTAAACATTGACCATAAAAGGACCAAAAGCACATGTGATATAATAATCCAAACAAATTAACCTAATGATCAAGGAAATTAGGAATTGAATTTTCCTTAATAAACATTATAAACAATTGTAAACTATTCATCATTCCAATAAGACAAACCAATGGGAGAAAGTGTTCATTTGTATTAATCAAATATTAAGAGGAGCCTTACAACCTTCGTCTTGATACTGTGAGGTCCCTCCCAAATGCCTTCAATCTCCTCCATAGATGACAAACTTTCCAATCTCAAACTAACAACATACGTTTATATTCTCTGAGTTCTAACTTCCTCATTACGTCTACCCTCTGGTCATTTTATAGGCCAAGAGGAAGAAGCTTCAGATCCAAAAGAGGAGGATGAGACTCCTTAATTAAAGGATTAGGTTTCCATGAGAAGAGGGATTAAGATGCATCATATGAGGGTTATAGTTCGAATATTCATTACCTAGAAGCTTTCAATTGGGAAATATTTGACCAACTATGTTTCTAGAATGTACTTTTTATTTTTACTTTCTTGAATTCACTTGCGTGGATTTATAGTGGCTGACAGAGCATAGTTTTGTGTTGTTCTCAGAGTTAATTAAAGAGAATGCACCGGAAAAACTAGAAAAATCAGCATAGGTGAAACTTAACAAGTTGTGACATCTATTTTCCCCAAAATTCTCATATACTTCAAGATATTTTGGGTTGTTTGACTTTAGAGGGAGTTGGTTCAAACATGTTCACAGATGGTAAAAATACCCATAAATTGATCAAGTGTCATTGCAACGAATTGACATGTAACACCTTCCTTTGATTATTCTCTCAAGATAGAGAATTGATCCATGTTACCTGCAACCATATGACATGACTTATACAATATCAAATGTAAGCACACATACCTCATTTCTCCTTTAGGTCATCTAGAATTCCTACAACAACTTCCTTGATTGAAAGGGATTCAATCCCTTGATCTGCTTCACTTTTATGTCATCATACCATCATCTCATGAATTTCACAAGTTTGGAATTCTTAATGAAAAACTTGCTTCCCCTCATGATCAGTGAACCTTTCAATGAAGATTCCATCAGAGAATCTTGAGGATCTAAAGTATCCTCATTAGAAAATATTTCCTTTTGACAAATGTATGATGAAACTTAAACTATATGAATTTTCCACTTAATGAGATTCCAAAGAACTATATCCTTGACTTCCATAGATTATAACCATCTTTCATGCTCCTCTATGATGATTTCCCAAGCTCTAGATTCCAATGCTTCTATGATGCCTTGACGCATCCTTTTAGTGAATCATGATAGCCATATCTTACAATAGAAGACTTAGTAACTTGAAAATAACTAAGGTGAGGTAGACTATCTCATTCATAGTAGAGATATCTTACTCCATCTATCTTGGACTTCTTCTTTTCATCTTCCTCCACTTCTTTAGTGATTGAGTTTCTTCTCTTACTCTTTTTTTATTTTACTTCTTGATCTTAGGAAATCTCTTTTATAGTGTCCATATGATTGAGACCCATAGCACTAGATCTTAGCCATGTTCTTTTTCTTTTTCTGAGAATCAAACTTCCCAGATTTTCCTTTTCTTCTTGTCATTGTAACACAAGCTTGATTTTTCTTACATGCTCCCACATCATATTTGGCCTTTAGTCTAGATTCTTCAATATTGCACAGTGAACATAGATCCTAGAATGGAGTATCTTATTTCTTCCCATAAATACTTGAAGTAAAGTTATCCACTCATCTGGTAGTGCATTTAATAAAACTGTAGTCATTTCTCTATCAAACATGACTTCTCCCAGATCTTGTAGTTGATCCTGGATCTTAAATATCCTCATAAAGTATGAGGCTATTCCATCTTCCCTTGACATCTTTAGCTTGTATATTTCTTGCCTTAATGAGATGACTTCTCTAGTAATGTTTACGAAATACAACTCTACCAGTTTGTCATATATTTATTTTGAATCTTCGAGTTTAGATACATATGGGATGAGGGGATCCTTGATGGAGTCCATGAGAATCCTTTGAGCCTTAACTTCCCCTTTCATATACTTAGAAAGATCTTGAGCATCTTCCTTTCTTGGTTTAGTGGTAGAACCTTTGACATGTTCCATAACCTCATTTTCAATGAGATTCAGATCTGTCCTTTTCTTCCATGCAACATAGTTTGAAGTCCCAACCAATTTGTTGACTTCCTTGAAAAAATACATTTTGATAGATTTAGTTGTGACATAAATATACTTACTTGATAGGATGCTCCTTCTTCTTGTTACTTCCTTGTTGTTGATGATGATATAGAGGATAGAAAAATTCTCCTTGATGAAGGTAGTTTTCTTCAATAATGATCCTTGATCCCACAGAGAGTGAGATGAAACTACCTTTTGATCTAGCTTCCTTTGGATGAATAGTCTTCAAAACACTTCAGCTTGAGTAGATGTAGCGTTTTGGCCTTCTCCCTCTTGATGATGATCCCAATACTTTAAGATGATCTTCACTTTGATGCCTTCCTTGAGATTTTATCCTTGAGTGCCCCTTGATAACATGCCCTTCCTTGGCTTAGTCACCTTAGCTCTGATCCCATGTTGAGAAATCTAGGGCATAGCAATTTAGTGATTTATCTTCTATTAGTAACTTCTTGTGAGTTATTTTTACCTATTTAGATTAGTATCTTCTTTTACTTATGTTATTAGTGTTTTTCTTCATCAAACAGTTGTAACCGATGCATAAACCATAAAGAGACAAGAGACACAAAATATAGGTTATCAGACAGGGCCAAAACCTCTCACTTTTTGAGAGAAAAACCCGAATAAATTATTCATCTTATATAGATTCCAATTGATGAATACCAAGACCAAGACCCTTGTCATATTAGCCACTCCAAGACCAAGACACAAGTTCCCTTGATGATATTCAACCTTCTGTTCCTTTCTTTGTCTTGGATCTTCTTTCACTTCGACCTCCTTCTACTTCAACTTTCGACCTCCTTGAAGTATGTTTGCAATCCTAATTCTAACTTGTACATATGACATTTTTATTATTCCATTCGTTTTCTTTGGATGGAGTCTCCTACTAGATTGACTCGACCTTCCCTTATGACTTGAAATTATTTCAACTCCAACCTTTTTCTCCTTCCTAAGGATTGTTATTCATCTTGTCTCCTACTGCTGCAACAGATCAGTTTCTACCTCATATGTGTAGAGGATATAAACCCAAAAACATACCAGAACTGAACTTGGATTATACTCTTTCTCCTTCACTTGATAAGAAGCATTTCCTCATTGTACTTCACACCTTTTTCTTCAGACTATATGATCACCGAAATATGCTCTAAAATTCTGCTCGTAAATGGAATATGAACAACCCTATTTATAGTTTTTCCCATCAAAATAATCTGACATGACATGATTGTGAGTTGACATGTTTATTTGAGAGATTATATTATTATTTTGAAGCCGACTTGAAGGAGGTGACTTTGCCTTGGTCTTGGAGGGATTTCTAACTTATTTAAGGACTTATATAAATATATAACATGCCCAAGAAGGGTCCTTCATACATGACATAGACTCAAATTTACTTTTATGCCTAGATAACAAATCCTAAAGGATCACAATTGGATCCATCACTAAGTAAAATTCCTTGCTCATGAAACCCATGAGACAAGCATTACAATAATAATTTTATTTTTCTTATTTTCATCAATTAAATAAAATCACAATTACACTTGTCATTATGAAGATCGAACCGAGTTACACTTTTCAAATGGGAGGGCTCACTTCTCCAGTGTCAAATGTCACTATCTCAACTGCCACAAACATACCTCTACAAGGAAAGAAGTGGTTCAAGGGAATACCTCTTGACATAAATTATTATAACAATTTATCGAAACCAAAATACAGAAAATAAGGGTGTGGAGTCATTGTACATAGAGAATACTTGCTTTAGCCCTACAATAATCTTTTGAAGGCAATCCAGAGATATTTTACCTTTGAGGGTAGGTTTTGGATGATCTATCAATACCATTTCAAGATTTTGATGAATTTCACAGGGAAGAGTCCTTTAAATTTACCCTTCTATTTATTCAGCAGTCTTCGCAAGCTGGAAAACAAAGTGCAAGGAAAACAAAGCCAAGGGTAACTTAGTTTTTTCCACTTCTCTTTGACTAAATGGTTGGTTTTGGAGGAACTAAATAGGAGAAATCAATCATGGAAGTCATTTATATATTCTTCAAAGTTGGCAGCTGACCTACCAACTGGTTCTCTGAGTAGGAAGGATACACCATCATCAGTAGCAAAATATATACAATCACTAGTTGAAAGTTCAGTCAAAAGACCCTCAGTTTCAGTTCATTCATTAGAAAAGAAGAAGGGAAAAAAGTTGCATTTTTCTTCTGAAGTATTGAAGGTTCCCAGAAGGCCACTCACTAGATCTACTACAAAGAAAATACCCTTGGAACAAATATTTAAGCACCCATCTAAACCTTTAGAGGCTATACCAAAGCACCTTGTTCCAAGTGATAAAGACAATAATATTTTATAATTGCAACAAAAAATAAAGAAATCACACTTGGTCATTGCCCAATTGTAGCATGATAACAAGGAATTAAAGAAGGATTCTCTAGAAAGGAAAACTAAGGCTAATGAAGAAGAACTAGTGACAAAGGATGCACCATATATTAGTAAATCTAAAGGCAAGGAGAAATTATCAATAGAGAGCATTCAAAGGTTAGAAATTTCATCAACAAAGGTTCCAGTGACTAGGTCGTACACAAGAAAAATGCAGCTACAGGAGGAAAAGTCAATACATAAAGAGGAGAAAGTTGAAATAGATGAGGGGCAACATACTTTTAACAGGTTGAGGATGCAATTGAAGAAAGCCCATAGTGAAATTGTTGAACTCAAGGAGCAAGATGAAAGGGCTAGGAAAAATATGTATGATCTTTTGAACATGTATGAGCCAACAATGGAAAATGCTAAGTATATGTTGAAGAGGTCTCTCCCATTACATAGGAAACTGAAAAACATATGCAGGAAAAAACTTACCATGAGGAGGGAATTGAGGATTACCAAGCAGTAGTTGAAGGAGATATAGGAGAAGGACAAAGGTAAGTTAGATTTGTTGGCTAAAGCAGCCAAAGTTTGAATGTTGGAACAGGTAAATCAAAGCAATTTTGGCCTTTTTTGTTTTTTGTCCAAGAATGATGGTTGAATGAGGTTGTATAAGGGGGTCATGTACTGTTTGAAGCTTTCTTGAGAGTACAATCAACTAGACTCAAGAAACCATGAAACTTTGTTAAAAGAGTAGCTCAAACAATAGTTTTGTATTTTGGCCAAGCATTAAGGTTAGGGTTTTTATGGAAATCAGGAATTTTATCATATTTTGGTGAATGGAGGTGTGAAAAGTGGTATCAGTAATGTTAACATCAATAGCAAGTAGTACATCTTGTTCAGATACCTCAGTGTTAATCAAAACCCATGGAGGATAGGTTTTGTTATGCTTTAACAAGTGTTGTACTTTTGTTGGAGGTAGAATTTTGAAAGTTGGGAGCTTTGCATGATGAAATAAGGTTTCTAGAGGGAAATTTGATGGTTTCAATACCATTTCACATGTGTACCAGTCATCGAGAAACTCGAGGAGTGACTGAAACTACATTAACCATTAATTTTTTGTGCTTCTATGCTGCTTTTTTGTTGAACTAGGAGGTTGCATAGCGTCGGTGCTGCACTTCCACACAGTCAACCTTTTGACTGAGAATTTTTTGTCTAAAACATATGTAATTTGTTTTTATCATTTTGGTTAATATTATGAGCCATCTAAGGACCTTGGAGCTTGATTTAGGCTTTGAAATTAATGTAAATTTGGTTTAGAAATCCTTGGTCAAACAGTTCCTAGTTTTCGGAAAAACAGTGTTGTTTTCACTGCATTAGATAGAAACAAAAATCCTATTATGGAATTCGGTTCCTAGAGGTGGGAATTGATTGGTTTTTATCTATCTATGTTGTAATTTTGATGAATCAAAGGGTTGGTTAGGTTTTATAAGAAGAAACTTTGTGTACATTTTTCTAATATATTTTCAGTGAATGAAAAGACAAAGGTCTGAATTTATGAGGATTCCTATGTCAGTTTCTATGGAGATGCGCTTCTTTGTTTTTTTAATTATCTTTTGTTATCAATCATGATTTGAATGTGTGTCTTCCTATTTGGCTAAACAAAAATTTATCTCATAATTTTCTTTAAAGGTGCGCTGATATAGTTTGCTAAACAATTTATGTTTTCTCCTTGAATGGAATTTAGAATTCATCCTATTTTTCGATTCTCTATATGATATTTCTGCCTTTCTTCTACTCACTCTCCTACAACAAATTTGACTAAAAAAACACCAAAAAGACCAGCTACCTTGCCCCTGTTGAAGATCCCTCTTTCTCTTCGTCCTATCATTGGAAAATAATTAACTTATGTGATCGTATTTTCCAATGGATTTGTCTTCCCCCCTACCAGCAAAACTTTAAAATCTATATCCCTCTAAGCACCATAACTAGCCTAAAATCTAAGTGACTAAAGTTTTTAGATATACAGATCCTTCTCTGAAGCTGGAAGGGCTTGATTCCAAGCTTCAAAGTGGTTTGTGGTTACCTTTGGGTTCCCGTCCTCATCCTGGAGGAATTACAAAGTGCTAACATAGTGGCGTTGTTTCTGGGGAATGAGAGTTGAGAATTTCCCTAGAAAAATATGCAATTAGAGATAAATCTAGTTCTTGAGGGTGACAATGAACTAGATATTGATAGGTTAAATATTTTCCCAGCTGTTAGTGAGTTTAGAATCAACTGCAATCAAATTTTATAGGAAATCTAGCTTCAAGAAGAGTACACATTAGGCATCATCCAAACCCTAATCCACCTAAGGTTTTTAACAATCCAGAGACTCAAATCCACTAGTGTTATAAAAATATCTTTGTCTCTACCTGAAAATTTTGAATCAGTGGACCACACTCAGTTTGATTTGAAGTTTGAACAAAGCCTATTCATATCTAAATTGGAAAATAGTTTGATAGAAACAATTTTTGAACAGTCACAGTTGCAACCTTCTATTCCTTTTTATAAAGAAGGTGTGTTAGAAGTAGATAAATATATTTGGAAACAATTTCATAAGTTAGAACACCTTGTTGATTAGCTACATGAAGTTGCTACTAGGTCCTCCAAATTACAATATTATGTCCCAATTGTTTCTGCCCCATTGAACATCTCATTGAGTTCTATTCCTATTGTGTCTTTTGTTGTTACTCTTTCATCCTCATCAATTGCTCAAATAACATTCCCCTTACCTTCATCATCTTCATTTCATATCTCAACAGTTAGTATAAGTCATACAGTCAAGGTTGCCCATTATGCTCCATTGAATCTACATGGCCCAATGCATTATTTGCCACAAAACTATGGTTAAAGATTGCCTCAATTTGATGGTACAGGGATTATTACAGTAAAACAACAAATTGATAAGTTGAATGATTTTATAGACTTAGAAGAGCTGGACCATGAGGATGCTAAGTTGAGGCTTTTTTCTCAAAGTTTTTTGGGAGACGTTAAGAAATGGTTCAAAATTTTGTTAGTTCCTAGCATTGCCAATTTCCAACAACTTGAAC
The DNA here is from genome assembly GCA_031772625.1 of Pinus tabuliformis. NCBI lineage: Eukaryota > Viridiplantae > Streptophyta > Pinopsida > Pinales > Pinaceae > Pinus > Pinus tabuliformis. The sequence continues at coordinate 983,860,025 of CM062815.1, forward strand.
AAATATTCCTTTCCAGATGGGAAGTCAAGAAGAACCCTATGCAAATTTTGGTTGAGTATGACAGTTTGAAGAGAGCTCCAGGAGAATAAGTATAGTATTTTTTAGCAAGATTTAATAAAGTAGATAATTCAATAGTAGATGAAATACAACCCCCTCTAGGATTGGCCTTACTCCATTACCCAGGTTGTTTTTATGTCGATCTTTCTTATCAACGTAGAGAAAGGAACCTAACCACTCTAGAGGATATGTAGAAAAATGTTGTTGCAATGGAAGAAAATTTTTTGAAAAAAAATGCCAAAATGAAAGCTGAGAAAAGAGGAGTTAAAGAGAAGGCTTCATCTTCAACAGATAACAAATTTAATTTCATGGTGAAAATAGTGGAAAATTTGGTGGCGAGATTGAATTTAGATAACAAATTTGTTGGTAGAGATCAGCAGGGCCCTCCTCCAGTGAGAAATCCAAATTTTTGGAGGTGTCAAGTGCAAATAAATAAAAGAGAACAACGAAATTAGGGAGATTGACAGCAAATAAGACCTCCTTTCCAAGAGAATTTTGTAGAAGAGGAAGAGACAATAGAAGAGTAGGATCAAATTCATTATTTTGGTGAAGAAGAGGACATTGTATTTTTGACAAAGAACATGACTTGTTTTATCAACCACAAGAATATATTATGAACATGGAATCAGAGGAATACAAGCAGGGGTATCAAAATGAAATCATGGAGGTGAAAAGACAGTATAATTTGAGAAATAGAAAAGTTCCAGTGAATCCTCCAAAGAAAGGCCAAGTTGATGCACCTACTTCCAGTCAGAAGAAAGATAATCCTCCAAAAGAAATTCTTGAAAAGAGAGACACAACCATCAAAGAGGTAGAGAAAGGTCAATCATCTTTTAATTTAGAAAATGAGATATCTAAAATCAAAATTTCTATTCCATTTAATGAACTGATCAATAGTGATACCTACAAAGGTCAAATTGTCAAAGCATTAAATATAGGAGATGTTTCAGATATTCTTAACTTGAATGATAATTATCCTAAACTTCTATTTGGTCCAAAAGTTGATGGAGATTGTCAAGATGGATATGTCCCACCCTTTTATGTCATTTTGAATGTGCATGATCTTCTTCTACATAATGCAATGTTAGACTCAGGTGCATCACATAATTTGATTCCAAAGGTGATTATGGATAACCTTGGATTGGACATCACAAAGCCATAAAAAACTCTTTTATTTTGATTCAAGTAAAGTGAAATGTTTGGGTTTGATCAAGGATTTGGTGGTCTCTCTCACTAAGATCCCAGAAAAGAGCTTAGTGATGGACATAGCTATTGTTTATATTCCCCCAAAATTTGGCATGCTTTTATCAAGGTCCTGGTCTGCAAAGTTGAATGGTGCTCTCCAAGTGGACATGTCTTATGCTACAATTCTTGTTTTTGGATAGCCAAGGAGATTGTATAGAGAAACTTTGATGAAGTACATGGTAAGTGGCAAGGAAAGGCCTAACAACCATCCTATTTATTCAGTGCATTCTGATATGGACTCTTTCATATTATATAATGATTTATGTTTGGAGGAAGATAGTCAAAACAAAGATAGAATATCATAGGAAAATGAAGTTAAAGTGCAGGGAAAAAAATCAGAACATAATGAAGATGAAGAGGGCCTTTGGAACATGGATTTTGATGGAACAACCATTAAAGAGGGGACTAGATCTCGTTTGTGGATAAGAAGCCCAAAGGTGGATAAGTAAAGGTTATTTTCTTACAAATTAGCCCTCGACTGCATAAACAATGTGGCTGAGTATGAAGCATTGATTTTGGGATTGCACACTTTGAAAGATTTCGGAGAAAAAATGATTTTAGCTCATGTATATTTGGATATAGTTATCAATCAAATTAAAGGTGTGTATCAAAATAAACACCCAAGGATGAGAGCCTATAAGAATGTTTTCCCATAAATGTTGAAATTATTTTCAGAATATGATTTATCTGGGATTCCTACAAAGAGGAATATGATAGATGATGCATTAGCCACCTCAGCTAGTGTGTTTAAGATTCCCATATTTCCCAATAGGAAATATTTTCATATAAGTTAAACATACGCTAGTAGTCCCAAATAATGTGAAATATTGACAATTTTTCAAAGACAATAAGCTGATTGAATTATTTTTCCAAATGAGTGAGGAATTTTCCAATTTATGCATAAATGAAGATTTTTTTTAGTGAGGATGAACAGTACATCTTGGGTTCAAATTTAGACTATTTTGAGAATCAAATGATAGATATGGATGTTATACAATTGAATAACAATACAATTTAGAGAGGGTTAGTCCCTCTTGAGAAGTTATTTGACCAAAATGATGTAACGAAGAATTCAAAGGTAATTCCCACTGAAACTGAAGTAGAAGACTACAATATAGGCACAGAACAACAACCTAAGATTGTCAAGCTTTCAGTGTCCTTAACTCCTAAAGATAGAAATAAATACCTTGATCCCATAAAATAATACTCAGATTTTTTTCATGGGGATATGAGGACCTCAAATTATATGATAAGAGTATCATTCAACATACAATCTCAATCAAATAGTATCAAAATCCTTTCAAACAAAAGTTTAGAAGAAAAAACCCCTTGTTGTTAACTCTTATTGAAAAGGAAGTTAGAATATTTTTTGATGCAAAAATTATTGTTCCCCTAAGGTTTTCAAAATGGCTTTCTAATTTGGTCCCTGTGAGGAATAAAAAGGGAGAAGTAAGGCTTTGTGTAGATTTCATAAACCTCAACAAGGTGTCTTTAAAAAAAATTAATCCTTGCCTAATATGGACAATATACTACAAAAGGTGGTTGGCTCAAAATGGTTTTCCATGCTTCATGGTTTTTCAGGGTACAATCAGATCTTGGTGCATCCTGATGACCACGAAAAGACAACTTTCATCACTCTGTGGGGTACCTTCATGTATTCCAAAATTACCTTTGGAATCATGAATGCAGGGGTCAATTTTCAAAGGGCCATGGATATTGCATTTGTTGATGAGAATGACAAGTTCAGTGTGGTTTATCTTGATGCGTTTTCAAAATTTTATTTTGATTATTTGCAACATTTAAGATAGGTTTTTTAGAAGTGCGGGAAGTATGCCATATCCCTGAATCCAAAGAAGTCACATTTTGCAATGGAGGAGGGAAAATTTTTGGGACATATCATCTCAAAGGATGACATCAAAATTGATCTAAACAGGATGGTTTCAATTCAAAAAATTGACATACTAAGAACTAAGAAGGAGGTGTAGTCATTTTTGGGCAAGAGTCAATTTTTTGAGAATATTCATTCCTAACTTAGCATAAATTATTAGATTTTTTACTAATATGACAAGGAAGGAAAGTGAATTCAGATGGGTAATTGAAACAAAGAAATCATTTGACGAGATAAAGCAGGCCCTGGATAGTGCTCCTATTTTAGCTAGTCCTGATTATACTAAAGATTTCATTATTTTATATTTCACATCTGAACACACAATTGCAGCAATCCTTATGCAGAAAAATTAGTAGGAAATGAGCAGTCCATAGCCTTCTTTAGTAGAGGTTTGAGAGATTCTTCCCTTAAATATAATATTATGGAGAAGCAGCCATACGCATTGGTTAAAGCTGTAAAATATTTTAGACTTTATGTGATTCATTCACATGTGATTTCCTATGTTCTAAATGTTGTTTTGAAAGAAATTCTAACCCAACCTGATATTGAAGGTAGAAAAGGTAAATGGATAGCATCCATTCTCAAGTATGATGTGGAGATTAAACCTACTAATATCATAAAGGGTCAAGGATTGGCTAAGATAATAGCAGATTCAAATATGAGTGTGTTGGACATAAATTTCATAGCTACTTTATTCGATGATAGAAATTCAAAGCCTTCTCAGTAGGTATCTGAAATGTTCTTTCCTCTCCATGGTATGTGTTGAAGAAAGTGTAACTAGGTTTGGTCTTCATGACATTGTAATGATGTTTTTTTTGTCAAATGAATTTATTATTCCTTGTTGCATGGGTTTCACAAGCAATAGGTTTATTTATTTAGTGGCTCTCATTGAGAGCCTTAGGATGTCAAAGAATCAATGTCATGTGTAATGAAAAGTCTAAACAACCCTCCAAGATAAGCACAATCCTCCAAGACAAGCACAAGAAGAATTCTGCAAGCTAAACGATGAAGAAGACAATCATGTCGGCCTCAAAGCATATATAAATTTCATATCGGCTCAATAAAAGAGACACATTGGTTCATATTGACACATCGGCTAAATATGGGAGACATAACCACTATAAATAGGCGTTAAGGTTCAAAATTACAGTCAAGGATTTTCGGACAGCTCTGAAACTTCGGTCAAGTACAGTGGCTCAGAATCTCAGTCAAGTATAAGCACAGTGGTTCAGAATCTTGGTGAGTATAGTGGCTCTATATTTCTTGGATGGTCATCATGATTCCAATCTCAGTGTAGGGAAGATCTCAGTGCAGAGAAGAACACTATCACAGTCTCAGTGAACCTATCTCCTAGCAGTCTTTGCATATATATATGATGAGAAAGATCTCGGGAACCCTCACTGTCTCAACATACATTCTAGGTGTAATCTCAATCTTACTATCTCGGCATAAGGAGGATCACGATGATCCCACAGTTGCACTCACAGTCTCAGCATACTTGTCATGAAATACACTCTCGACATGCTCACAGTAATCACATAAACACAGTCAAGATCTCAATGAAGACAAGGTCAATATAGAGACCTAGTTGACATGATGATGATCTCAGTAAGAGTGCAGTAATGATGTATGTGAAGTTGGAGATATGGTACAACATTCATCTCAATGAAGGTGAAATAATAATTTCTGAGGTGAACCAACAGTCTTTATGATGATCTTAGTAGTAAGAAGAGGATTGATGTCTTGGTCTTGGAGTGGCATAGTAGGTCAAGGGTCATGGTCTTGGTATTCATCAATTGGAATCTCTATAAGAAGAATTTTGTGTGGGTTTTCCTCACCAAGTGGGAGAGGTTTTGACCCTGGAAGGATGCCAATGTATTGTGTTCTTGTCTCTTTTTTTTGCTAGATATTTGATGAACTAATGAAGACACGCTCTAATAATAATAAGTGAATATTGGAATAAGAAGAAAATTTGAAAAACACCTCACAAATAGTTATCATGCCTAGAATAATCTCATTAACTATAATTTCCCTAGATTCTTCAACATGGTATTGTAGCTAAGGTGTTTAAGTCAAAGGAAGGGTAGAAAAAAGAGGCATTCAAGAAGGGAATCAAAGTAAGTTGAAAGGCTTTGACAAAATTGGAGAATTAGTCCACAACAACAGTCTACATCAGCAAGAGTTTTTTTCTATGCAATCAAGGAAATAATCTACAATGGAAAGATATTTTGTCTCCAAAATCATTATCAAAATTCCACCAAGACTCTCATCAGTGTTTCTACAAATAAATGAAGCTCAAAGGAATTCAAAATCAAATACTACATCATCTCGAAGAAGGTCAAAGTCCTAGAAGCAGTATTGATATAAACTACAAAAGAAGGCCAATTGAAGGCAATAAGGCATGGACATCTTCAAAGGATCATCTCCTTGCCTTAGAAGAAGATCGTCTGAGGAAGCTGAAAATCATCCTCACCAAAAGGAGAAAGCTTTTCTATTGAGGAAAGGCCCTCTTATTTGTAAGAAGGTCATCCAAGAAGAAGCTCTACTATATCTTCTTCAATCATCATCAAAGTAATCAAGGTGAAGATTTTATCTTCACATGACAAGTAAGTATATTTTCATTCTATAATCAAAATTGGCTAAATGACTTCATGAATTGAAAGGACATCTATAGGTTGATGGGTCATCAAGATTCCTCGCATGAAGAAGGAGGATAGACATAGTACTCTAAGTAGTTGAAGTCATTAAACATATCAAAATGTCTCCTCTCAATTTATGGAAAGGGATACTTATGAAAGATCCCCTCACATAGAAATAGTGGAGACATCAAAGTGATAAACATGATAAACTCATTCTCTGAGTGTGCAATGAAGAAGTTCACATGAAATCTAATCTACATGAAAGTAAAAGGTATCAAAGGATGTAGGATATCTTCATAAGGTCTCATCTACAATATCTAGGAAGGAATATAACCACCATTGATCTATAATGCACTAACAGATAATCAATGTAACAAATATCCATGAGATACCTCATTCTAAAACTTATGGTCTCTATGCTAAATAGAGAAAGACAAGTTGATGGAAAAAGTATTGCAGGTTAAAAGGACTCAAACATGTGCAAGAAGGAAAGGAAAGTTTGTTCCTCAAGCAAGACAAAATAATTATAGTTAAGATTCAATGCTATGGAAAGTTTATAGAAAGAAGCTCATATCACTGGAAAGATGGAGGAAGCTGAAGAAAGGGACCAAGGAAAAAGGGACTAACAAGTCTCTCTCCTATGAGTAAGATGTTATCCCTCACAAAAGGGTCCTATCATAAGATCCTAAATCTTTTGTTATAGATATGACAAAGATAATAATATGCATCTTGGCATCATGAAATCATAAAAAACAAGAGCTCGTGACATCACCATGGGAATCATGAAGGAAAAAATCCATGGCATACAAACATATAGGATATAGCTCATGAGAATCTTAGTGGACATTGCAAGAAAGGAAGAAGTCATCCAAGACAAGGCTCATCATACATCAAGTCAAAAAGGAAACATTTTCCAAATGGGGATATATAAATATTATCAATATTCTCTAATAGAATCCTCATTGAAGGTTTCACTAATATAAAGAGGAAGCAAGTGTTTTATCAGAAACTCTAACTTATGAAATTCATGTGATGATGGTGTGATGACATGAAGCAGATCAAGGGATTGAAGTTATTTTCAATCAAGGAAGTTATTAGTCATCCCATAGGTAACCACGTATTTCCCTCCGGGATTTGCATGTACCACATCCATAGCTCATCCTCAAGTGCTCCAAGAGAATAAGATCAAGTTTATAGTCCAAATATTATTATGAGACAATAATATTTGACTTTTCTATTTTTGACAGCCAGTCTAAAAATAGACTTTGATCACTCACACTGTGATCACTCACACTGTGGTCACCCACACTGTGATCACTCATACTGTGATCACCCACACTGTGATCATCCACACTGTGATCATCCACACTGTGATCAAAAATAGAACTTGCGCCATAATTTTCCTGCGGGCCCACTTAGTGAAGGCGAATCTTTTCACTAAGCTCCATCATCTTGTTGCATTCTCAACAAGCATTTCTTGTTGCACACTTTTCAACACTCCCTCTCAACAAGAAAGGCTTCCTCTTAAACCCAATCCTGTAACTCTGGAATGTTCTCCATGCAACACATCTAGCCGGTCCACTTGCTCTGTCATCAAAGTCTCTAAGTGCTATTGCCTCTGTCGACTGAAGACTCTGCATCTCTGTGCTCTTCAGTATCTGACTGCTCTAGCCTCTGTCACTTTGATCTCTGACTGCATCCGTGCTGCTGTTGGTTCTATCTCCCAGCATTGCATCTGCACTGCACCTCCCAACTGATCTCCCTGTTGGGCTAGAAACACCCTCTGATGCTGAAGCTCTACCTGCTGCTGACAAGTGCTCCCTCTCTGACATCTGCGCTACTGCAACATCTCCATGCATCTCGCACCATTGCACACCTCTCTGTGCCACCTAGCACTGTGCAAAACACTTGTGCCTCAGTCAGTTCCTGCTACTACACATTTGGGGCTCCCGTAGCAAGGTCTCATCCAAGAGGTTGGGTACCTCAAGGATCTTGCCCCTCCTCCTTGGGACAATCAATCCACATCACCCCACCTCCTATCTGGAGGTATGGTTGCATGCGATCCCTCAGCCCACCTGGCTCGAAGTTTCCCCCTACTGGAGGTCTCTGGATGAGTAGATGTCTCTACTCAATCTCCTCTCAGCTTCCCTTGTTGTGGCTCCTCCACAACCTCCTGAAGCTGCTACACCAATCGTGGCTCCTCCACAATCGTCTAAGACTTCTTCTGGCTCTGCATGTTGAGAGGTAATATACGCTCCCTCTCAACCACCAAGTCTCCATCAGTTGCCTCGCTGCTCATGGCTTTGCATGCATCTTGAACCTCAAGAGCATACAGGTTCTTGACCCGTGAACCAATCTGCTTCACCTGTCTGGTGATGATGTGTCTAAGGAAAACCTTTCCCTTACTGAAGACTACATCATAGCCCCTGTCTTCCAGCATCGCGATCGACACCAAGTTTCTCTTCAGTCCTGGTACATAATTGACATCGGTCAAGATAAGGCAAGCTCCATGCTCCCTCTGAAAAATAACTGTGCCTACACCTGAGACACTATACTTCTCATCATTACCCATCCCTATGAGTATCTGGAGATCTTTCTCCTCCAAAGTACTGAACAAACTTTTGTCATCGGTCATGTGGAAAGAAGCTCCACTGTCAAGAAACCAACCACTTCCCATCATGGATGAAACCATGCATGCGAAGAGTGTGAAATCCAACTCAAACTGTGAAGTGAGTGCCTCACCTTCAGATCCTTCCCCGGATCCCTTCTTGGACTTCTTCTTTGGGCAATTAGTAGCATAATGACCGAACTCATGACAACGAAAGCATCTCACCTTCGCCTTGTCAACCTTCTTCCCATCATTGGAAGAATTGGATTCGGAAAGAGAAACCTTCCCCTTCCCCTTCTTCGCCTTACTCACTAAGGCACAGTTCTCCTCATCCTGCATGTATGAAGAACCGTCTCTGGTGCTCCGTCTAATCTCCTCCTGCATAAGATCCGACCAAAGTCTCTCCCATCCTGGCAGTTTCTCCCTTCCATTCACCAAGTCTTGGTAGCTATGCCAACTCTTAGGAAGGTCAAGGAGTGCTAGACTCACCATCCTCATCCGACAGTCACCCCCACACTTCCCAGCTCATCCCGGCATTGGGTGAACTTCGTGAGATACTGGGGCATACTGTCTCCATTCTCAAACTTAATGTTTCTGAGTTTTATCTCTTGCTTTGGAATTAAATTCGAATTCCACCAGCACAAAAACTCAACCGCTTCCGATCTAAAATTCGTGAGAACAAAGTATTTCTCGTACAGAGATCGACTGTATGGGCTTTTACCGGATATCTCACCTTCCAAAAGAAGGATGAATCCAGAGGCTACCTGGCCCGATTACAGACTCTACCTGAAGAAATAAAATGTAAACACTTCCTGAATAATAGATCTGATGATCAATCCTCGCTTGATATCCTGTAAAAATCTCTTCTACAAATCAAGCAGCTCTGATACCATGTAGAAATTTTGAATAATTTAACACATATTCTCAGAGATTATCCTGATCATAAAATTATAAGCGGAACATGTATAATACATAATCTCCTCTACGTTGATCATCAATTTACAGAAGCAAAAACATTCATAGGCACACATAGAAGCATCAATCAAACTCATTAACACAGTATGTATCCCAGGGAAAGCATCTCGCTAAAAACCCCACACTATCTATATATTATATTGATTGAATCATGTAACATTACAAAGTACAATGCTTATAACAAGCAATCCAGTACCAACTCCACCTGTTACACACAATACAGCTCAAATCTGATCTCCAAATTTATTCCACTACTTGCCTGCCTCTCCAGCTCAATACCTGCTCAAGAATTGATGAGAATGGCTTACCAAACTCGTATTTGACCTGCAAAGAATCACTCACACTGTGTTGGACGTGAGCACATGCTACAATTCTTGATATTGGCCAATTCATTGGCATACTCAATCCCTCTGATTGTGCAAATCATCATGCACAACTATAGTCACAACTGATAGCAATCTGATCCTCTAACACCTGTCCCTGCTGAACTGAACATGCACTGACATGAAACTGAGTTAACTAATGTATTCTATAGTTGCATTATGAGTTAATAACTTGAGAATTAATTAATAACTAATTCACCCAACTCATCTCTAGTCTATTGATCAGTTAGACTAAATACAACCAGTTTAACAAAGCTAAACTGAACACAACTCCATCAACTACACCTCCAGTCCACTAAACTCAACTCACTTGAGTTCTAACTAAAGTCCTGCATGCAAATATTAGTCATCCCATAGGTAACCACGTATTTCCCTTTGGGATCTGCATGTACCACATCCGTAGCTCATCCTGAAGTGCTCCAAGAGAATAAGATCAAGTTTATAGTCCAAATATTATTATGAGACAATAATATTTGACTTTTCTATTTTTGACAGCCAGTCTAAAAATAGACTTTGATCACTCACACTGTGATCACTCACACTGTGGTCACCCACACTGTGATCAATCATACTGTGATCACCCACACTGTGATCATCCACACTGTGATCATCCACACTGTGATAAAAAATAGAACTTGCACCATAATTTGCATGCAGGCCCACTTAGTGAAGGCGACTCTTTTCACTAAGCTCCATCATCTTGTTGCATTCTCAACAAGCATTTCTTGTTGCACACTTTTCAACATGGACCATTCAAGGTTACAACATTCCATGGAAGTAAAGCTTACTTGTTGCAGGATTTGACAGGAGAGTTTCTTATTAGAGGGCCTGTAAATGGCAGGTTCCTCAAGAATTATTTTACTTGAAATCAACTGAATTTGATCATTTCATTGTATATATCCATCAAATTTTCAGTATTGCAGGTGTGGGAAGTTTTCACCAGAATTTGAAGCCCAAAGAGAAGGCCCTATGATTTTGATGGCCTACTGCCATTTTCTAGAATGTAATAAGTTTTGAGTCAAGTATAGGAGTTAATAAAACCAATCATTAGGCACATGGTCTACGGTGTTCTTGGAACCTCATAAGGAGGATTCCATCCCCATTGGAGGTAGTGTTAGTATCCTATAATTATAGTAGTCAGAAAACAAGTTTTGTCTTTCAAATTATTTTGGAAAGTGCACATAGGTCTTGTTATGATCTTGTAGATATCAAGTTATTGGTCTTAGTATAGAATAAACATTTCATTATTGAATGTAATTATGTCAAAGAGTGTGAATGATCATCAAAATAATCATTAATATCCTTAGAGGTCAAGTTAATTGAATCTAGGGTCATGTTTCACCAAAACATCATGAGTAAGGTCATGTTGTCATCTCTTATCATCATTGGCACATATTTGTAGGGTCACTTCGGTCAGTTAGAATGTCAAATCACAACTTACCATGACATCACATTGGTATGACAGTTAGGAGGATAGTGTTGTGCTTCTGGCAGCTGCTTCCTTTTATGATCATTCTTGAAATTTGAATTTAGCCACCTTCAGAGTTCAAATGTTTGGTTAACTTCCAAAAGCACCACAAAGTCATTCATTTTTCCATCAAAATGTCGATGAGCATCACTTAAAGTTCTTTGCACAAAGGAGGCAGGGGAGGTGTTGCGCTCACAGACAGATATTGTGCTCACAAACAGGTGTTGTGTTTTTCCAAATCAGTGATCAAATTGCTTATCCAGAGGTCAAGAATATTTTTTCCCTCATGTGTTGCGCTTTTGGTGTTGTGCCCATGTCTTCAATTTTGGCAATGTAACCAAGCAAATATTAGTTTTTATTTTGGGTTTTGGAGATGAGTTGTGTTGTTTGAGTTTTCCATGTAGGGTTTTCATTTTGAATTGTCATAAAACCTTAATATAAGCTATATTTCATCGTTTCTACCTCATTTCCTGTGCTTAATTGATATACGCCACGTTTCATTCAAAGAACCCTGGAATTCATCTTTGCTTTGAAAATCATGACAACCCCAAATAGGAAAAAGCACAAGGGAGGTGATATTGTGAGATTTGACCCTCAAGACCTTACTTTGATAAACTCAGACCCATCAATCAAAGTTTCCTTTGAAAATTTTGGTTGCATTATATTTTTTGAGAAGATCTAGGGGTATAATGTACAACTCACCAAAGAATTTTCCATGAGTTTCAACAGATTAGATGTTAAGGTTAGAGGGCTCACTTTTCCAGTGTCAGATGTCACTATCTCAGCTACCCTAAAGATACCTCTACAAGGAAAGTAGTGGTTCGAGGGCATGCCTCTTGACATAGCTAATTATAAAGATTTCTTGAAACCCAAATACTGAAAATAAGGGTATGGAGCCATTGTACCTAGAGATTACTTGCTTGAGCCCTATAGTAATCTTTTGAAGGTGTAGTAGTGGCTGCAACACCCTTCAAAATTTTAGCCTGCATCCAATTTCAGAGCCTTTTTTAGTTTTTTCATTGATGTTTGCAAACACTAGAGCTCATCCCATGAGCTTGTGTTGAGTCTTTAGACCCTCCTCACTTGACCATTCATAGGACATCTTTTAGCATGTTGGTCACAATGTCGTACTTGCAGTCATGTTTTGGCTATGTTCACGGTCTGTCTTTGTGTGTACCAATTGTATTCTCTATGTAAGCATATCTACCGCTCACACATGAATTTGTATGCAATGTCGTGCAAGTGTTGTTATGGTCATTCAACGATCTATCTCAAGTCTCGCACTTGTCGCTCGAACTCATTGGTTAGTCACACTAAGCGTATGTTGTCTTGATGGTTTGAGGTGTCTTGTCATCGAGTCGTGTTGAGTGTGTGTTCGCAAGGTCATGCATGCACAAGTTCATTCAATCACACACTTAGTCATTTTGTTGAAGATCGGTTGACCAAACCACCCTCCACCAGTTGGACCTCCACTAAGCTACACTGCGTAGTCTCAATCCTTAGCGATCAAGTACTGTTGCCCAGAATTGCACAGAAATTGAGGCTGCCTCCCAGACAGTCTACACTGTGCAATCCTGGAATCAACCCAACTGACTGTCATCTAGAACAACGTAGAAGTTTCCCAAGAATCCATCTCAATCTGTGTTTCCCACAAGCCAATCTATCAAGCTTCCCACTGGTCAACCAGAGAGTTTGACCGGGCAGTGACCCTAGGCTTCACTCATCCAAAAAATTACGCAGACATTAGGAGCATGCCCACCTCCATTGACTGAATAAATTGTGAAAACATGAAGGAAAGGCACCCGGTGCTTGTCACTGCACTGTCCCCAAAATTTGTGCAATTCTGTCAGCCATTACCCCTGTTAGTGGGCCTGCTGCTCCTCCTGAAAACTGCGCAGTTTTCTTGGACTGTCCTCCAACTGCCCGACACCCCACTCAACTCAAAAACTATGTATAAATCTATAGGCTAGCCTCTCAATCCTTTGTAGTTTTGGCCAGAAAGCTCCTGCAGCCCACTGCCAGTCTCCTTCGAGAATTTACATAGTTTTCACTGCCAATGTCCTCCCTATTGCCCGCACTGCCTCCCTAGAAAATTTGCGCAATTTTTCCCTCTGGCTAATCTAGATCCCACAAATGGTCATTGTTGTTCCAGACTGCTCATCTCATCCTCCCATTGACCTCTACATAAATTTCCTTGATAGTGCCCTAGTGCTTGCATCCCGACCTGAAATGTGTTCTGTGAAGTTTTAGAGCCTTGTCCTCTCTCCCAGTCACCTGCACCCGAAAATGAAAGATGATGCATCATGGTAGAGCAGGAGATTTCTGGATTTGATGTTGTCTCGTCATGAGCGATTGCAGGTACAGGTACATGAATGAGACATGGCATGACGATGAATAGGATGAACAAGGAGCACATGCTAGGAGACTTGTTCACAAATGGATGAACACATGAAGCCTGCCAAGTACCAGCGAAGGGGATACATGCACATGCAACATCAAGCAAACACTAAGACCATCGAAGACTTCACACACCTTTCCATGCGGAGGTGAAGCTATGATACACCAAGAGCACACTCATCACTCAGCAGTACTGCAACTCGACATGGACACCACCATGAGCATGAACGTACCAACATTGTCGTGTCGAGGCATGTCATGAGTCATCTCGACCACATCACTACTGTGGGCCATACTGTTGTCATCAATTTAATGTAACATGGAATTCCAAGAAACCCACATGTAAAGTTGAAGAGTCATGTAAGTCAAATAGTCATGAGGGAAGTCAAACAGTCACAAGGGACAGTTTCACCCTTGGTTATATATACCCCTCGTTTGTACATGCAAAGGAATTTTTCATCTTGGCTCCTCCCACATAGCCTTAAGAGTCTGTAGTCTATTCTTTGAGGAGCGAGCAGTGGCTCCAATGCCTCACTATTGGGGTTAGTGATGTATGGTGTATTGTTGATCCCCAGTTTTTTTATTAACACTACAAGTTTTCCATCCTTATTTAGGTCTTTTTGGCATCCTCAAACCCACTTACTTGTTATTCTACTATCCTAATCACTGTTCCAATCCCCATTTTGAAGTAAAGACTTTTATGATTATATTTTGCTATTTATTTGTGAGATTTAGTAGATATAAGTAGCGACTCCTTCAACTTACTTATTATTATTATTAAAGTGTAAACCTTCCATAGATGTGCACGAATGACAGCAGGAAGCAGTAGGTAGTGAACCAAGAGCTATCTTAAGTTAGGTACCTAACCACATGTTTCCAAATGGAAATACTACTACACTAAGGATCCATGATTATCCTCGTTGACTGGAGTAAACACTAAGTTTGGGATCGATTACAGGTTGTTGAATCAATGTGGACCAGTTATTTAAAGCTATCCACTATGAAAGAGTAAATTAGTTGGAATGCTACGATTTACCATCTTTAGTTCAGTTGTTTAAACTTAATTAAAAGCCTATAAAAGGCTGTGATGTAATATGTTAAGCTAGCGCTCAAACGTTGAATTATTTGCTATGTATTCCATGACTTGTTTTTAATCGAAGATATCGACAATGGTTCTGCCTTGAATTTGGATTAACGTTTGATGAATTGCTGATGATTACCAGTGGATTGTGTTCAAGACCTTTCCTTTACTGTAAGTAGCCAGTTCCCAGGTGCAGCTGGGCCCACCCATCTGGTTTAGCTTTGTATATTGCATAACAATGACACCATGTGATTAGTTACAATTGGTTTTTCCTTCACTGCGAATTGGGTTGGTTTGGCTTGCTGAGTGCGAACTGTCTTAATTCGGTTGTTTAGAGGATGAAGATGCATTGATGTTTCTTTTAAACCCTTTGTTTATATAATCTGCAATTGAATTCCTGTGTGATCGTCATTTTGCATTCAGAACAACATTATGCTATGTCCATAAACCTTGCTATCATATTGATTTATAATCGAAAAAGGTGTGTTACACGGTCATTTGATGAATGAAATGAATTTGTTTGTCCATTGATAGTGCCAAAATTACTTTGATATTTAAATCTCTTCAGTGATCAAGAATGAATGGGATTTGAGCTAATTAGAGTGAGATTAGTTTATCCACCAAACTGTTCTTTGTTTCCTCTAAAGAACTGGATCGAATTGACTCTTTGTTGAATTATTTTGTAGGAAATACGACATAAGGAAATCCCCATTGATCATTTAAACGTTGTAATTGGTATACCCTCAGTTTTTTTTTAAACAGATTGGATTGATGATTAAGATTGCCTTCATAAGTGTTGGATGACTTACTATCGCTTCAGCCCTGTTTCATTTGGCAAATAGACTCATGGATTGATTAGTGGACTGTGTGGATTGAACGTAGAATACAAAAGAGTGCTTTGGATGATTATTTGTTAAATGAAAATTCATTAGTTTAGTTAGATACGATTTCCATTGTTTTGTGTGATGATCGATTTCATTAGTTTATTTGGATGAATTCTTTCCCTTGTTTTGTGGAGTGCTTGATTACATTTCTTATAGTTAGATATCAATTAGATTTTAACAGTAATACATTGGTTGCAAGTAAGGTTATTTGCAAGTGAGGATTCGTGTGATTACAGAGTGATTTGAAGTACAGTTTCTCTGAAATTGTTTGATTGGATTTCTATGCATTGAGTAGACTAGATCGTTGAAGTTGTTTTCATCATTATGATTAATTAGGACTTGTAAGTGGTTTGATTGCAAATACAAATTGAGTTAGCAAGTTACAGATTGAAATAGAGTAATTGTTCAGTTGAGTACTTAACTTTTGAAATCCTTGTTAATAGGGTAACAAGCCATTAGGTACAGATTGCTATTAGTACAAATTGCTTGAGGATTGAATAGCTATTACAAGTAGAAGATCTTTGTTTCTTTTGAGTATAAACTAGAAGAGCTAGAACCAGCATTTGAGTGTTTGGTTGATTGAGTCTTGTGTGATTAGTAGTTCATTTTCATTACTTAAAACCAGTCATAAATAGTTTAGTGGCTTGTTAGGTTCAGATTTGAATACTAGGTAGAGATTGTGAAGATTTCTGAGATCTCTAGGTTAAATTTGATTGTTGGGTTTGCTTTTGATAGTTAAATGTTTGCAAGTGTTAATGTGTTTATTACTCCATGAACTATTATAAGGAAATGTTAAAACTCTAATTTAGCCTTGAACTAAGAAAGTGCAAGGAAACTCGTGCTTGCGAACCCCAGGTTAACAATTAATATTAAGAGGTTTAATTTGACAATTTAATCTCTCAACATTTTGGCATCGTTGCCGGGGAAGTTGTCATTTCTTATTCAGATAACCATTATAATTTGAGTTTCAGGATCTTGCAGGACTGTTAGAGGGCAAAGAAGTACGGTAAGACGTGATTGAAGAGCCATGCATCCACTTTTGTTGGGGTTGCTCCAAAGTCTGACCGATCACTACCTGTCCTTGAATTTTTTTATTTCCTTTATCTTTATGCATAGGAGTGCAGGTAGACCTAGGGATAGTAAGGGTAGATTTATTTCTAGTTCTAGATCTCCTACAACTTTTGGATCAATTAATATACCCATTCTCACCATTGCTAATCGATATGCAGGACTGAGACAAGAAGGAGGAAGTGTTGATGCCAATGTGGTTTTGGAGCAGGAATTCCTAGATCGAGGGGAAAGGATCTTCAACTGATTGTCTTTGAAAACGTTCTAGAAGAACCAGTAAAAAAGCAAGACCTTTTGGACGAGAAATCAACCAACATCAACCATGTTCCAATACCCCTGGTCCATTCCATAATCAGCAAATGCCCACGAGTGCCAGTCGCAGAGATGGATCACTAAGATGGAGAGGACAGACATAACAAAGAACGTCAAGAAGAGAGAGAAGGTCCTCAATGCAATGGAAATCTCTTTAGAAGGGGCAACCAGGAAGATGAAGAGGAATTCACCTTCAGATTCCCTATCCTAGATGTGACACGTGACATCACAATGAAGAGCATTCCAATGGCATCTCTCCCATTGTTCTACGGTAAATCATCTGAAGATCTCGATGCCTTTCTTTTTGAATTCGATATTTTATGTTGTGGTTATAATTATTATGACGATGCTCATAAACTCAAATTGTTTCCCATGACATTAAAAGATGCAACCCTTAGGTGGTTCATGAGTCTAGGGCAACACACTATATAGACAAGAGATGACATGAGATCAGTTTTTCTTAAAAAAGTATCAAGACTTTTGCAAGAGTAGGGACATCAATGATATCCTTAGGATGCAGCAAAATGAAGATAAAAAACTAGAAGTGTATCTTGAACAATTCGTATACAACTTCCACAAATCCCGTGGGTCCAACCTAGATGAAAATATTATCAGAATTGTTTTCCTAAAAGGGCTTAGAGACAATTGCATTGTGTTGTGGCCACCAACAACCCCCCTCTTTGTTGGTATTAGCGATAACACCAAGCAAATGGGGACCCTTAATAAAAATCCAAAAAAAAAAAACATTTTATCAAATTTTTTGTATTTTAACTCCCTAAAGCTGTATCGCATCGCAAGAAGAGAGTGAAACGTTTTCCTATGCGCATAATAAGCTGCGAAGAAGCGACGCGAAATTCATCGCATCGCATATATTGTGAAGCACTCTTAAATGAAAAACTTAAGGAATCTCCGACGACCGATATGCGACGTCGCATATCGCAACATCGCATAAGCAGCACACAATGATTGGATGACTAAGTGCGATTTGCGATTCGCAATCTGCGATATTGCGATCTGCGATATTGTGATCTGCGATGTTGCGATCTGCGATGTATGCGATCATCAATTCCTGCGATGACACATCTTGACAACACAATCCTTGATACTGCGATGCGAGTCGCAGAGATCACCCATCGCAAAATTTCCTCGACACAGTATTCAAGGAAAGCTGTCTGTAGACCAAAATTGGGCGCGTGCCTTAAAAGAAATTAATGATTGTACGCCAAAGTATCCAAGAAGGATTGTGTTGTGTTTTTCGAAGAGTCAGTTCATTATGGGTGTCATGATTATGCATTCATTAGAGCTTAAAGCTTTCATGTCAATCTTTTCATCATTACTCTTTTCCTTTGCGTAAACTATAAGACAGCAAATAACATAAAGCAATGTGCAGGAAACATCTAAGGAAAAGGGGAAAGCGTCAATGCTCGGAGAGCAGAGAAGAAATGCCTTCACCAACGGATACCGCATGCAACAGGACCACAGATTCCAGAGTATCACTCAACAGATACTGATGTCAATAGGCCATCCAAAACTCAGAGTCAAAGGCGCACAAAAGCAGCATGTTTACAAAAGATCCTGAAGCTTAGACTGGGTAAAGCAAAAAGAAAAAGGCACTAAAGAGGGAAAACGCACCAGAAAAGCTTGGAACAAAGAACGGAGGCAGTTTTCAATACAGAAAATTGTTCAGAGAGAAAAGTCCCTAACTTATTCAGTCATTTACAAGGCCGGAAACCGAAATAGAAAAAGCACAATCAGTTTGAGAGAAATTTGGGTTATTACCAAGTATACACACAGTGAATACACCAAGCCAGAGGAAGATTTTCGAAAATATCTTCTAGTTTGCCAGAAAGCGGTGCCAACGCTTGTTATTTCTATTTTCGTAGCTCAAACGAAAGGAGAAGACGACCAGCCGACTCTTCCCAGGCGAATGTTGCATTGCTTACAGCACTAAGGAGCAAATACAGAAATGGTTAGAAATTAGATTCAAGTTTTAGAAATAAATTTGCTTTAGTAGAAGGGCGGTCATTTAAAACCGTGTCCTAAATTTATGTAATTAAGATTAATTAGTTAGCAGTATTTAAACCCTTCTCAGGCTCAGAACATGCACTTTTGCACCCTCGGAGGGGATTTTTGATGAATGGATGGATCGAGATTTATCAATGTTTGCATTTGATGTCTGCTACTGATGTTGCACTTTTGTACTCTTAGTAGATGTTAGAACAAGTAGAGATAAATCGTTGTTGCTTGAAGCTTATGAGTGGAACCAGTCATAAATGGTACTTTTATCTCTTGACCAATTTCTTCTTATATTCTTAAAGTGATATACAGTTTTCAGTTGTTTATATGTTAATGCATGAATGTGTGGGTTACCATTTGGCACTTCTGTATGGTGGAGCCATCTATTTGTGTTTGATATATGAATAACTTATTATGCGATATGTTGTTCACAACTGTTTTGCTTAACTTTTTATGCAAAGTGGTTTATCTTAATTGATTTCTATTCTTGTGATAGTTGATTGATCTTTATTACCAGTTATTGTTCGAAATCTCTTTAGATCGCATAATAAAAGAAATACACCCCGGGTTAGCGTAGATTAGATGTGTTGTTTCTCATTAGATTACAATAGCATAGAGTTAGTTTAGAAGTTTGAATTAAATTAGCTTTAAATACTCCTATATCAGCATCATCCAACTCTACACACACACACCCCTTAGATTGGGAAACTGGTCCCATTATCCCCAGTCGGACCCGCTATACCAAATGGATAAGGAGCTGCCAACCAAGGCCTGGACCGGGTGGGTATCCCCCTTGTTGTCGACCCGATTTTCGGGGCTTCAACATATTTGGCACTAGAAGGAGGGCCCGAATTATGAATGGCACCTAAATCAAAATCTAAATACCATTCTGAGAGTAAATCGCCCTCATCAACTCCCCCGAATTCCCAGTACGTTTAAATCCAGAGTGAGAAGTCGCTCGAGTATCAACCGCTGCTACATACCCTAATATTTCAGACCAATTTACCATTAAACCCCCTGAAGTTCAAACTCTGATTCGCAAAATCCAGGGATTTTCTATCTTTACACAGAGGTATGATAAATCTCAAAGCAGCATGACTTCGCAGTACAATCCTGCTCATCCCCTGACCAGATTAAAGAGTGAAAAATTTGGCATCCAGCCAACTGAATTCCCTCTCCCTGCCAGGAAAAGAGCAAGGAAAATACCTCCAGAGTCTGACAATGAGACTCTTTCATCTACGTTGTCCATTTCAACTCCCTCACCATGAAGTCAGCCACCCACATCTTCATTCCAAACCACTCATCCATCTTCCACAACCCCTCCTCTTCAATCATCAAAGATCATAATATCTTCATCTTCCCAGCATTAGGGATCATCCTCTGCACTTTCATTTACTAGCAGCTCAACGATGGCCCAATCTCCATGGAACAATCCTAGGGCAGTTTTAATGCCCCCACCCCTGAGCCAAATACCGGCCCATCCTGAGAAATGGCTACCCAGATTCAATCCAGAAGCAGGCATGCTAGCTGAAGAGCATATTAATAATTTCATGCTTTCTGTCAATCTCAATGGAATTACCAACGAGGATGCTGTCATCCGGCTTTTTCCCTATACAATGCAAGGAACAGCCGGGTCATGGTACTTTTCATTACCTTCCGGGTCTATCACAAGTTGGGACATTTTTCAAAGTCAATTCCTTACCAAGTTTGGTGATGACAGATCAACGGCGACGTTAATAAATGATCTATCCAATCTTAAAGCCGAGGCTAGAGAACCCATCAAATATTTCAATTTACGGTTCAATAAAATCCTCAACAAAATTCCCGCTACTTCCCAACCCAGTGAAGAAGTAAGATGTGAATGGTATATTACGGCCTTACCATCAAGCTTGGCAATCTTCGTTGATAGGGAAAATAAGACAACCTTAGTTGAAAACTTGACAGAGGCGATAGCAGTAGAGAAACGCGTACTACCCCTGGAAAAAAGATCTGCGATAGAGGAACGCAAATCTAAGAAAGTCTCCTTCAAGGAAGACCCCAAGAAGAAACAAACGAAAGACCCTTTCGATTTGGAAGGATTACAAAAAGTGTTAAAAACCATGTCCAATGAGATGATTGACATAACAAAACAAGTAGCAGAAACTTCTTCAAAAAAGCCCTACAGAGCTTTTTAAAAGAAGTCCTTCAATGGATTTGAAACCACCCAACACTATCTCAAACGTCGAATCCGAAGAAGAGGAAGAAGAAGAGAATACCACTGAAGGGCAGACCGATGACGAAGAAGTTGTGGAACTACAAGGAATGTGGGATTTCATCCTCCCGCAAGAAGAAGATCAAGAAGCATTTCCGGTTAGCACACGAAGCAAAAATCAACTTGATCCTCCCCAAACTACCCCTAAGCAGAAGGGCGCAAGCCCTGCAGCAAAAGATAAAGTCGCAACAAAGAAAACGACCGCTAAAGCGACTCAATCTAGCCCAGTCCAATCAGATCAAACACCTCCATCAAGAACACTGATTGTGTCGGATGAAATGGAGTACAATATTATTGATGACATGAAAAAGACTAGGGCTAATATCACTCTTTATGAATTGAGCAAATTGAAACATCAACAGAAGATAATGATGAAAGAATTACATGCCATGCCTACTACATCTTTGCCTACAGCTGTAGCTTCCCACAACATGGGAAGACCTCCAACCAACACGATCAATAAAGTTGACCCAAATGACATCGCCTTGATTGGAGGAAGATCAAGGTCTCACACTCCCCCTTTTCTTCTCACTTATGAAATTTTCAATAAAAATGTGCACAATTGTTTGGTAGATTCTGGTGCTTCAAAGAATATTTTACCCAGATCAATATGTGCCAAGTTGAATGTTCAACCACAAAAATCCGCAGTGCGCATAGTTCAGCTTGATCGATCTCAAGTCGAAGTGATTGGTGAACTTAATCAAGTGACCATAAGATTTTCGTCTAACCCGAAGGTGTGTGAGGTTATTGACATTATAGTAGCTGATATCCCAGAATTCTATAGCTTTATTCTTAGCAGGGATTGGTCCGAAAAACTCCATGGGTACTTCTCAACCGACTGGTCGCACATGTGGTTACCCTACAGCGGTAAACCGAATCAAATAAAGGTTGAACGAGAGTTACACCAGAAGTACATAGTAACGGAATTGGAAGGAGAAAATGAAGAAATAGCATACAACAACAGTATCATAGGCAATTACTCGGTAGATTCTTTCCTCGGCAATTTCAATGCTCATACCTCACCTTACTTAGAAAATTCAGTTTTGTCCCAAGTTGAAATTTTTTCCCAAACTGATAATTCAAAGTGTGTTAATTTTTTAGATAAACCTATAAATACATCTTTGTTTTGGAAATTATATTTTGATGGCTCTAAATCTAATGAGGGAGCAGGAGCAGGATGCGTTCTGATTAGCCCAGAGGGAAATAAGACCATGCTTACGTGCAGACTTGAATTCGATTGCACAAATAATACAGCGGAATACGAGGCCTTGGTGCAAGGCCTATACAAAGCAATCGGGTTGAACGTTAAGTACCTTCAAGTCTTCGGAGACTCTGAGATTGTCGTCAAACAGGTACGTAACACCATACATTGCCTATCAGGTCATTTGAAACACTATCAATCTTTAGTACAAGATCTGACTGCACATTTCATAGCATTCAATATTTCTTCAATCCCAAGACTCCAAAATGCGAGCGCAGACCTGTTAGCTAATGTAGCCTCTAGACTTATTCCCTCCAAAGATTTTAGTCCAGATAGATTCTCAATAGAATTAATCTTTAGACCGTCCATTCCTGACAACATTACAAACTGGAGAGTATTCAATGACGATCCTGACATTGTAAATTTCCTCACTTCTGAAGGATCCTACTCCAATCAAATAATTGACGAAGACCATCATGATCGACAAATACAACAAAATAGCACTGATAATGCTATACCTAAATCGGTGGTTAAGTTAGAAGACTTATATGATTTGAAAAGTCGGTTTAAAAGGTCTACCAATTCTAAGCTCTACAGTTTGACTCTGAACTACGAATTAGTAAACCTAGGAATCGATGATAAACCACAAAACGTTAATCTAGGCCACGGCCTAGCCCCTGAAGAAAAAATAGCATATATCCGTCTTTTGAGACAATACAAAATTTTTTTTTCCTGGAATTACGATGAGCTGAGGACATACGACACCTCTATCATTCAACATACTATCCCTATGATTGACAATGAAAAACCTGTCCAACAGAAACTCAGAAAAATCCACCCCAATTTAGAAAATCAGATAAAAACTGAGCTAAATAAGTTATTGAGAGCCAGAATAATTTTCCCCGTCAGACATTCCAAATGGGTCTCCAATATGGTACCCGTTAGAAAGAAAAACGGAGATATTAGAATCTGTATTGATTTTCGGAATCTCAACAAAGCCTGTCAAAAAGACAATTTTCCCCTCCCACCTATGGAGCAGATATTACAGGCAGTAGCAGGATCAGAATTAATGTCTTTTTTGGATTGATTTTCAGGATACAATCAAGTGCTGGTACATCCTGATGATCAGTTAAAAACCACATTCTGAACTAAATGGGGCACATACGCATATCGGAAGATGCCATTCGGTTTGATCAAAGTCGGTGCTACATTTCAGAGAGCCATGGACATCGCATTCAAAGGTTTAGTCAATAAATCTGTAGTGATTTACCTGGATGATATAACAGTGTACTCCAAGAAGCGAAGCGACCATCTCAAAGACTTGAAACAAATCTTTCAATGATGTTTAAGGTATGGGATTTCACTTAACCCAAAGAAATCTTTTTTCGCATTAAGTGAAGGAAAACTTCTAGGATTCATAGTGTCAAAATCTGGTATTCACATCGAACCTGACAGAATCAAAGAAATTTCTGAAATATCCATGCCTCATAACAAAAAAGCCATGCAATCTTTCCTTGGTCAAATCAATTTTGTGAAGAGATTTGTCCCAGATTTTTCACGTATTGTTTCTCCTTTGCAAAACATGATTAAAAAGAATTCAAATTTTAAATGGGGTCAATATGAGCATGAAGCATTCAACCTGATCAAACAAGCTATCATTAACGCTCCATCTTTAGCAACCCCGAATTTTTCAGAATCTTTTATCTTATACACATTTGCCTCAGAGAAATCATATGCCGCGATTCTAACTCAAGCAAATCAAGAGAAAGCGGAAGCTCCAATTGCATTTTTTAGCTCGAATTTACAAGGTGCTGAACTCAACTATTCAGACGTGGAGAAATAGACATATGTTGTTTTCAAAGCGATCAAATATTTCAGACCTTTCTTACTTAAAGCCCATACTAAGGTCATAGTACCATTTCCAGCGGTAAGAAATCTTCTAATACAGAAGGATGTGGGTGAAAAAAGAGCAAATTGGATCACCGCTTTACAAGAATACGATCTTGAGATCAAACCAGCAAACATTGTAAGAGGTCAAGGCTTCTGCAAAATGTTGGTTGGAGCATCGCAAATTCCTGAGAATTCATCTGAAGAGGTACATACGTATGAGGTAAGCCTAAACAATGCAGAATCATTATATGCTGACATCATTTATTATCTTAAGAATGGGTATGCTCCATCACACCTGGATCACACCAAGAAAAGAGCTCTGAGATTGAAAGCTAAACAATACCAGCTCATAAATGATGTTCTGTGTAAAAGGAATTATGATTCTGTGCTTCTTAGGTGTCTTGAGAAAACCGAAGACGAAAAGGTTTTGCAGGAACTCCACGATGGACCAGCAGGCGGACACTATGCTGGAGATGCTACTGCACATAAAATCTTACGTGTAGGATATTATTGGCCCATGCTGTTCAAAGACTCACATAGTTACGTGAGGAAATGCCAAGTCTGCCAGACTGCTGCAGGGAAACAAAAGAAACCCTCCATGCCACTACAGCCGGTAAACATCGAGCAACCATTCAGTTAGTGGGGCTTGGACATAATAGGTGAGATCGTTCCTCACTCTTCTAAGCAGCATAGGTACATCCTCACAGCAACAGATTATTTTACTAAATGGGTAGAAGCAGTTCCTCTCAAGACAGCTAATTCTGAAAACATTATTGAATTCATAGATCAATTTATAATCACTAGGTTTGGATTGCCAACGGCCTTAATGTTTGATAATGCCTCATACTTTTCTGGAAATACAATGACTGAGTTTGCACTTAAAAGAGGGTTCAAACTGAAATATTCGGCCAACTACTATCCGCAAGGTAATGGATTGGCTGAATCGACAAATAAAAACCTGATCAGGATTATTAAAAGAACAGTTGACCAGAACCAAAAGAATTGGCACAAAGCGTTGGTAAATGCTTTATGGGCAGATAGAATAACGAAGAAAGCTTCAATCGGCACTTCTCCCTTTAATTTAGTTTATGGGAAAGAAGTGGTTCTTCCAACTCACTTAGTCATCCCCTCTTTGTCTTTAGTACAACACATCGATGAGGTATCTACTTCCTCCATACAACTAAGACAAATGGAAATAATTAAATTAGAAGAACGACGAGAACAAGCTAAGAAAACCCATGCTCATCACCAAGCGCTGATAAAATCCTCTTTTGACTCAAGCATAATGACCAGAAAGAATTTTCAGATGGGAGATTTAGTTTTGAAATGGGATAAGGCTCATGAAGAAAAGGGCAAACATACAAAATTTCAGAAAATGTGGCTTGGTCCTTTTCAAATTGTAGAAGTCATAGGCCCATCAACGTTTGTATTGCAGGATTTAGCAGGTAGAAGGGATTCTTTGCCTGTTAACGGACAGATCCTTAAAATATATTTTCCATAGAAGATCACTCTTCTATTTTGTAGGATAGTTTTAGTTTTTATTTGTTTTTCTCTTTCTTATAAATAAAACCAGTTGTAGATGGTTACTAAAGGGGTTCATGAAAAAGACACCAATTCTCTATCAGATTTTGAGATTTTTCGCTTGTACAAGTAGCAAAATTTTTCGAAAAATCTGATCTTTATTATTGACAGGTAGAGTTAACCTTAGCCTAGACATGATACTAGTTTCAACTTCAAAAAAATTGATGAAAGCAACCTTTGGTAAAAAATTGTTTTATATCAGCACAATGAAAGGTATCAATAATAAAATAAATATTCTCTGTAAAATTACTGTTTTCAAACTCTATTATTGTCGTCCAGAGCTTTCTTAAGGAAAAACAATGACTTCCTCCCTGCTAAAGGAAATCGCAGCATTCAGAGGAACAATCTGAGAAAACACTGTATCTCAAAGAATAAGAGGTCTCATCACGAGCCGACTTATCATGATGACAGATATTATAACTTGCTGACTTTGCCAATACTGTCCACCAAAATAGGGCAATGACTCAAGATTGTTGCAATAAAAAGACAAGGGGTATCATCATGAGCCAGCTTGTTCAGCAAAAGTGTAAATCAAGTGAATGACTGTGTCATAATTTGGCCACCAAACCAAGACATTGTTCTTTAGAGAATAAAAAAGGAAAAAGTGTCAAAAGGGGTTTTTCTCTGAAAAGTTGTAAATAGCCTTAAGCAGGATAAAGGATCATTGCTGGGTAACAGGTAACCCTGTCGAGGCTATGGACGCTTGCGGGCAGCAGAGGCTCTACCTACGACAAATGAGCATATTTTAAAAGCCAGCACGCAGAGAAGACCTTATTTTATCTTTGAAAGACCAAGTAATGTCTGGTGTGAATACAAGGACTAAGCCTGAGGAAACAAACAATTGGAATATGAAAAAGTTGAGACAAAATGTCATTGATAGGATAAGGTGTAATGTACTCTATCTGTCCATATCAAAATTTAGACATATGAAAATTTTTCTGCTTCAGAAGTTAAAATTCAATAGAAATGCAGAGATAACTGGTTCTTCACAGTGAATCGCCATTGTTGTGGCCACCAACAACCCCCCTCTTTGTTTGGTATTAGCGATAACACCAAGCAAATGGCGATCCTTAATAAAAATAAAAATAAAAAAAACATTTTATCAAAATTTTTGTATTTTAACTCCCTAAAGCTGTATCGCATCGCGAGAAGAGAGTGAAACGTTTTCCTATGCGCATAATAAGCTGCGAAGAAGCGACGTGAAATTCATCGCATCGCATATATTGTGAAGCACTCTTAAATGAAAAACTTAAGGAATCTCCGACGACCGATATGCGACGTCGCATATCGCAACATCGCATAAGCAGCACACAATGATTGGATGACTAAGCGCGATTTGCGATTCGCGATCTGCAATATTGCGATCTGCGATGTTGCGATCTGTGATGTATGTGATCATCAATTCCTGTGATGACACATCTTGACGACACAATCCTCGATACTGCGATGCGAGTCGCAGAGATCGCCCATCGCAAAATTTCCTCGACACAATATTCAAGGAAAGCTGTCTGTAGACCAAAATTGGGCGCGCGCCTTAAAAGAAATTAATGATTGTACGCCAAAGTATCCAAGAAGGATTGTGTTGTGTTTTTCGAAGAGTCAGTTCATTATGGGTGTCATGATTATGCATTCATTAGAGCTTAAAGCTTTCATGTCAATCTTTTCATCATTACTCTTTTCCTTTGCGTAAACTGTAAGACAGTAAATAACATAAAGCAATGTGCAGGAAACATCTAAGGAAAAGGGGAAAGCGTCAATGCTCGAAGAGCAGAGAAGAGATGCCTTCACAAACGGATGCCGCATGCAACAGGACCACAGATCCCAGAGTATCACTCAACAGATACTGATGTCAATAGGCCATCCAAAACTCAGAGTCAAAGGCGCACAAAAGCAGCATGTTTACAAAAGATCCTGAAGCTTAGACTGGGTAAAGCAAAAAGAAAAAGGCGCTAAAGAGGGAAAACGCACCAGAAAAGCCTAGAACAAAGAACGAAGGCAGTTTTCAATACATAAAATTGTTCAGAGAGCAAAGTCCCTAACTTATTCAGTCATTCGCAAGGCCGGAAACCGAAATAGCAAAAGCACAATCAGTTTGAGAGAAATTTGGGTTATTACCAAGTATACACACAGTGAATACACCAAGCCAGAGGAAGATTTTCGAAAATATCTTCTAGTTTTCTAGAAAGCGGTGCCAGCGCTTGTTATTTCTATTTTCGTAGCTCAAACAAAAGGAGAAGACGACCAGCCGACTCTTCCCAGGCGAATGTTGCATTGCTTACAACACTAAGGAGCAAATACAGAAACGGTTAGAAATTAGATTCAAGTTTTAGAAATAAATTTGCTTTAGTAGAAGGGCGGTCATTTAAAACCGTGTCCTAAATTTATGTAATTAAGATTAATTAGTTAGCAATATTTAAACCCTTCTCAGGCATTTGGAGAAGGGTCCAGAAATTTGTCAAAAAACTTGTCCTCAGAACATGCACTTTTGCACCCTCGGAGGGGGTTTTTGATGAATGGATGGATCGAGATTTATCAATGTTTGCATTTGATGTCTGCTACTGATGTTGCACTTTTGTACTCTTATTAGATGTTAGAACAAGTAGAGATAAATCATTGTTGCTTGAAGCTTATGAGTGGAACCTATCATAAATGGTACTTTTATCTCTTGACCAATTTCTGCTTATATTCTTAAAGTGATATACAGTTTTCAGTTGTTTATATGTTAATGCATGAATGTGTGGGTTACCATTTGGCACTTCTGTACGGTGGAGTCATCTATTTGTGTTTGATATATGAATAACTTATTATGCGATATGCTGTTCACAACTGTTTTGCTTAACTTTTTATGCAAAGTGGTTTATCTTAATTGATTTCTATTCTTGTGATAGGCTCTGAATGATCTTTATTACCAGTTATTGATCGAAATCTCTTTAGATCGCATAATAGAAGAAATACACCCCGGGTTAGCGTAGATTAGATGTGTTGTTTCTCATTAGATTACAATAGCATAGAGTTAGTTTAGAAGTTTGAATTAAATTAGCTTTAAATACTCCTAGATCAGCATCATCCAACTCTACACACACACACCCCTTAGATTGGGAAACTGGCCCCATTATCCCCAGTCGGACCCGCTATACCAAACGGATAAGGAGCTGCCAACCAAGGTCCGGACCGGGTGGGTATCCCCCTTGTTGTCGACCCGATTTTCGGGGCTTCAACACATTGAAACATTAAACCTGCTCAGTGGTGGAGACATTTATAAAAAGAAATTTGCTGAAGTCATTGAGTTGTGTCGCACCTATTCTAGAAGCCAAGCCAAAGTAGGTAAAAAGCTTCGGGAACTTAGAGACAATTATAGAGACTATGTTCAAAAGAAAACTGTGTCTAATGATGTTACAAGAGTCGATCTGAGGAACCTATTAGAAATGTTTAAAACTGATATCTTGAACACAATCAGTGACCAGCTAGACAACATGGAAATTAAACAAAAGCAGGAAGTTGAGAAGGTAGCCATGGCAATCTTTTGTTCCAAGTGTAGGCATAAACATGCAGAAAGGGAATGTCCTTTAAACACCATCGAGGTCTGTGGAATCTGTACCTTAGAGAGCCCGACCGAGAAGTGCCCATCACTTCCCGGTTTACAGGCCATCTACAAGGGGAATGCTGAAACCATTGACCAATCTCAAGCAACCAAAAGACCCACTTGGAGAGGCTAGAATCAGAATGTGTTTCCAGATCCAAATCTTCAAGGTTATAGCCAAACTTAACCATGGACCTTTCCTACATCCTACCCTCTTTGGGTTGCTCAGCAACCACAAAATACTGCCTGGGGCCAGAATTGGAGGTCAAACCCTTGTGCCAACAACTATCAACCTCCACCTCAATTCTATATGCCCTATCCAGATATGCCAAGTACTTCATATAATCCGACCACGCAAACCTATCAGCAAGCGTATAACCCTTATATGTATCAACAACCTACAGTGCCACCACCTCCTTTGCATCAATTATTACCTGCACCTACTAACCCGTCATCTTCGCAGGTACCTACTACCATAAACCCACCTTGTCCTACATTGTTTCCTGCGCAACCCATACCTAACCCAATCCATAATAAGTTACCTCAACCAGTACAAAATATTGATATTCAGCCTTTTCCCACATACATCATCACTTCCATTCCTCTGAACGAAATCCAATTACGATCAAGAAAGACAGTCAGCAAAGGAAAATCAGTTGTCATCATCCAAGAAGAGGTACCCTCCACGTCATCCAAAAATCATTCGCAAAACGAAAAACAACAATAGAAAGAAGAAGAACCATCTGAACCACCATACCCAGAAAGACTAATAGTAAAGAAAGAAGAGGTCCTGTTTGAATATGACCTTGAAAATGAACTTAGGAATGTCTGTATTAAAATCCCACTTTTACAAGAAATTAGAGACATTCCCATATACACCACAATCGTCAAGGATCTCTGCATTAAGATACTGGGAAGAAAGGGGCATAAGAACTAGAAGTCAAAATCATGAGCCAAATGTCCACTATGATCTCTAAAATGCCTGCCAAATACAATGACCCCGAGAATCCCATTGTCACTATTGAAATAAACATAGTACTTCTTCCAAACACTCTTGTAGATCTATGTGCAGCAATGAATGCAATGAATTATGAAACAATGATGTCATTACAGCTACCGGGACTTAAGACCACCCCTATCCTTTTAGAAATGGTAGATAAATCCGTCGTTAGACCCATAGGATCCCTGGAGGACATAGTAATTACTATTTCCTCTTGGCAATACCCCATATATTTTATAGTGATTTGCCCAAAAACTCTAGGCCTGGACACACGATAGTCCTAGGGTGGCCATGGTTGGCAACGACTGATGCTGTCATAGGATGCAGAAATGGGGAAATGATCATTTCTAATGGTCCTCAAAATCAAAAATTGTCTATTTTCCCACCTGCTCAGACAGCTTTCAAAGTACCATTATGGCTCGAAAACCCATATGGAGAGGAAGAATGCATGTTCCCCTTGTTAACATTAGATCAATCTAGAGGTCTCTACGAGCATTCTGATGAGCATGTTTTGAAACAGTTTTTGGCAGATAGCTCTTGTATCAATTATCCCATCTCTTTCAATGGCTATCAGCATGTGTTTAGTGATGAGTTTCAGGAAACCTGCCACCCAGCTGTCTTCGCTTCATTTGCAACAATGGAGGAAAGTCATGAGCTCACCACAGAACCAGTGGAAATATTTGAAGGGAAAATCTTACATATTGGTACAGAATTGACTGCAGAACAAAAGCACCAGCTGATGAGTATGGTTTGTGACCAAATTGGATCATTCGCATGGGATTAATTGGATATGAGGGGTATACATCCAGACACTTTCATCCACCATATTTATACAAATGAAGAAATGAGACCTGTTTGGAAACCACAAAGGCGTATGAACCCAACATTAGAAGACATTGTCAAAGAAGAGCTTCAGAAACTTTTGGCCGCAGATTTCATTTACCCCATTTCTGATAGTAAGTGGGTGTCACCTCTGGTAGTAGTTCCAAAGAAGAATGACAAGTGGTGGATCTACATCGACTACAGAGAACTAAACAAGGCCACATTGCACGACTATTTTCCATTGCCCTTCATCGATCCAGTTCTCAACACGCTTTCAAGTAAGAAATATTTTTCTTTTCTATATGGTTACAGTGGGTACAATCAAATACAAATAGCCGAAGAAGACTAGGAAAAGACTACCTTCACATGCCCATTGGGTACTTATGCATATAAAGTCCTTCCCTTTGGTCTTTGTAACACCCCTGCCACTTCCAAAGAGTTGTACTTTCCATTTTTTTATCTGATCCATGAATGTGTGGAAGTCTATATGGATGAATTCACAGTCTAGAGAGATGACTTTCCATAGGCTTTGGAGAATCTAGAGAAGGTATTAATCTGTTGTCAAGAAGCCGATCTAGCCCTTACTATAGATAAATGTAGAATGATGAAAACTAAGGGAATTTTTCTAGGCCATCATGTGTCATTTGAAGGGATTCAAGTTGACCCAGCAAAAATCAAGGTAATTTTGCGTATCCCTATTCCAAGCTTACAAAAAGAGGTAAGAAGTTTTTTAGGGCACACAGGATATTATCGATGATTTATTGAAAATTTCACTAGAATTGCAACACCATTATTCAAATTGTTAACTAAAGATGCTGACTTTGTATGGAATGTTGACTGTCAACAGGATTTTTAGGTACTGAAGGAGAGATTATCTACCGCTCTGGTGCTAAGAGGGCCAAATTGGTACTTAACTTTTCATATTTGTATAGATACTGCACTAGGAGCAGTTTTTGGGCAAAGGGAGGATAACTTTCCCTATGCCATTTACTTTGTTAGC